>JAINUW010000413.1:0-531257 GCA_020205615.1 Panax quinquefolius
GGTACCCCCCACGGTGGTTATAGCTCAGGTATACCCTATGGTATATTCTAACAAAAATATTATGTCACAACACATGCGACATAATACTAACAAAAGGGTTCTATATGTACATGTTGAACCAAATCAAAATATAGTCACAAGGTTTCAAAAAGAAGGTAGCAACATGTACCGCTCTACAATTATCAAAAATAAATACTAAACATGATATCCTAATTCAAAGAGTACAAATACGAGTCCAATGTGTCAACTCCAAAATGAAACAAATATATGAATTTCACAAGAAACAATTATGTGAAATAATAATGAGAATTTGAAACGAGGAACAAAAGCGAATAAATCAAATTTAACAAAAGTATCATTTGAAAGAGTGCGAATTCAGTACACGATACTTCCAAACCATTTATGGCACACTCCACAAAATCTTACCTCAAATGCCAACGATATCAAATACAAATCGTTATTCGCAACCTAAACATATTCACCTCAAATTAAAATAATCCAAACTAATAATTCCAAAGTAATTCATAATCTATTTAATATGCCTTTAATCATCGCTTTTCGATTCGAACTAACTAAACAAAATAATAATAAATATAAGTACACTTATAAAAATATTCTTTCATCTTTAACCCATTGATAAATTCATTTTATTATTATTATAATAATAATCTCTATAATTTCAAAATATTTTATTTATTCATTTAGATTTTTGTATAACATAATATTTTGCAATACTATATACGTAATTTTTTTTTTTATTTTTTAACAATAAACATGAAAATTCGTACTATTAAGAACATGTGATCGGGAGACTACAAATTAATATATATGTATCCATATAATAGGCATGCACCTATTGTGCACTCTGTAATTTCCAAAAGAAGTCTAAATATCCATAAGTCTAATAAAACAATTACTATTCATGACATATTTTATTTAGTAAGGGTTTTTTTTTTTGTTTAAAGGCACTTGATGCCATTCATTTCACATACTACCCGGATGCAATCAAATCATTATTATTATTATTATTATTACACTCATATATTTTCTTTTTAATACCATTGTACTAACTATGTACTTATATTTATTCTACCTCTGTTTTCACAAGAAATACTCATAAAGCGATATCCACGAAACAAATTCTAAATAATTACAAACTTAATCATAATTCTCAACTCCGTTCTAATATATAAAAAAAAATTCTAACATGATACCACAATATAATATATAGAAACAATACTTTGAAATTTAACTCCATGTTCCAAACAAGCTAATCTAATTTATACTTTATTTATTTGCTAGTTTTAATTGAGATTCCCTCCGGGCATGACTTATAACAATAAACAATCAAATTAATTAAGCTTGTAAGATCCGATCATAAAATAACTAAAAAAATACCCAATAATAAAAATAATGGTATTACCTTGGTTGGGAGAATTTTCTCTTTCTATTTTACGTACTCCTAGTCGCCTTTCTCTTCACTTCATAATAGATGGAATCCAATACAATTAGGTTTGAGTCATATATATAATTAATCATCCTTGTCCTAATAGGATTTATAACATTGAACTTAATTAGTTTTAAAGCCCAAATTTATAAGATTAATATTTTCTGTCACTTATTGTTATAGCCCACAAACATTATTATCAAATTGACCCAAATAAAAGACAAGCCCAATTATTCTATTTAAAACATAGATTTAAATGCTATTTACTTTATTTATTATTATTATTATTATTATTATTATTTTTTTACCGGGTATTACATGACGACTCTAAATTTTCAAATTGTCGACATTTTGTGTCGGACTCTTTTCAAACTTGCCCTTTCAAATAAAATTCAACAATTTACATGATCAATTTGATTGAACAATTAGGACAACAGATTTTATCATGGATGGAGAGTTGAGCCAAGATTTGATCTTGTAGTCACTCCCGGACTCCTTCTCACAATTGTTGTGAATTTTCACATAAACAAGCTAGATGTCAGCCTCGTTGATTTGCTTAACATATTGAAAAATACTAAGAGTCACTTTCCAACTAAGAAAGACCAAGTCTTATTGGTAGGGGTCAAAGGATCTTCTAAAAAGAAGAAGGATTCTAAGAAGGTAAATAGAAAGGTAAAAAAAAGAATAATAAGAACAAAAATAATATAGATAGAAAAGGAGTTTACTTCCACTGTAATAAGCCAGTGAAATTAGTATGCACACAAGCTAATCATGTATGATGATAAAGCATATACTTTATAATCAATCTTATTTATTTATTAATAAAAGTATTTATTTACTAAAGGCATTTAATTTATGTACATGGTGTTGTTTCAATAATATGTGATAAACTCATAGTTTTAAGCAATGCTTTTAGAATCATGATGAGATCATGCTAATGAGATCTAAATTCTTAGATAGCTTAAAAACTAAAATGTTCCCAATCAATGGATTACTAAAAAAAGGATTAGTGAATCCAGATAGGTTGGTACATACGTTGCTTGCTTATTGGATGAGGATTATTGATCTCATAATCATTTATGTGGAGAAACTAAAGCAAGTATGTAGGTGCTTATTGGAGAATAAGTTCACTGAACGTGACTCGCTAAGGACTACCTATTAGAGTTTTAGTTGCCTATCAATAGGAATTCCTGTAGTGATAGTAGTACAAGTAATCCTTAGACTTGAGATCATCTTAAAATCTTGTATATAATGATTTATATTTTGACTTATTCCTTAAGACCCTTATGGTATATCAAAGGACATGCTTAGGTGTAATAAGTTATATATGGAGATAATGAATGATCAATAAAGAATCTACCACTTCTAGTAAAAGAAGAGATATGTCCTATGTGATTCGATAAATGACAACCCAGGAATCCTTGGCCAAGGTGGAATGAAATTAGAAAGTAGTTTCAAATTTGCATTCATTAGGAGTTGTGCATTTAGGAATCAAAATACATATAATTAAATAAAATAAGACTTGATAGTAATTCCATGTAACATATTTAATTGGGACATTGTATGATAGAAGGATTGAATTGTACGGTAACTATTTATTCAAAGGTTCTTTTCTGATTAATGTTGAACTCTATATTATCTGAAAAGTCCTTAATCGCTAAGGAGGCTTATCCTTATTTTAGAATAAATATTATTTATTTAAATTAAATAATAGTTTAATTTATTTATTTAAATGAGCTTAGAATTGTTCTAATTGATTTATTTACAATAGGTTTAATATGGAGAACCTAAAGGGTCACACCATAAAAGGAAGAATAATTATTTAAGAAGTTAATGGCATAATCATAATAATATGTTAAGTATATTTAATTTAATCTATGGTGATAGAATAAATTAAATAGCTTAATATTATTATTTAATATTTTAGAAATATTAAATATAAATTAATAAGAGGAGTCTTATTAATATTATTACAATTATTATTACTTTAATTTCTAAAGGAGTTTGGGAATTAATTTAATATTAGTACTCTCATTTATTCCTAATAAGATTAGGAGGTAAATTAATTAAAAGAGTTTAATTAATTATCCCTAATAAGATTAGGCAGCCTAATTAATTAAAGGAGTTTAATTAATTAATTAATAATTTATTTTAATTTTATTAAAATAGGTTAGATGATATCTTTATAAGAGAAGTCTTATATTAGATATCAGTGTGTGAGAGATACGCGATTCCAACAGTTGGAGAGTACGCCTTTTTCTATATAGATAGAAAACTAGGGTTTGAGCCAAAAACACCCTTCTTCTTGATTCGTGTTCTTGCTTGGTGGATCACCTCTAGAGGCCAAACGCTTGGGTGGCTGACGTTGATCAATGGAAGGAATCAAACCCGCGTAGTCAAGGAGAGCACGAAGGATTAGGAGTTGAACTTGTACCTGAGGAAGCTCAAATCTTCAAGGGTATGATTCTGATTCTTTTACTCTTTTTAGATTGATAATAAAGCACAAGAACGATCTTGGTTTATGGGTTGTAAGAAAAAAAATTTAAAATTCGTTTTACTTTGCTTCCGCTTTATTTTTGTGATTTGATTGCATATACTTGTTTCTAGCAAACCTAACAGTGGTATCAAAGCCAATTTTGTGCTAATTATCAGTCTTTATGATTCCATGAATGTATAATATGCGATTGGATCTATTTTCTGGGCAACAAAAAGTTTTCAATTTCTGCGATATAAGCCTTGTATCGTAAATCTCGATTCATTCGGAGCGCTTGTTTTGACAGATTACCAGATCCGAGTTTCTGGATGAGCAAAGACAGTTTGTACCGTGACCTAAGTCATTTTTAGGTAGCTTACGCCATTACACGGAAATCGGTTTACGGCTTGAAGCGTAGCTCATATTTGTGATTGTTTGTTTCATTCGGGGGAAGAATCGCACTTTTTTAAGCGTAATCTAAAAAACTTTTATTTTTTTAATTAAAAAAATGGTTTATTTAATTAATAAAAGTTTAAAATAAAGATGTTTATTTTATATGAAATTTGATTTCAAATATGTTAAAATTAAAGAGTTTAATTTGGATTTGGTTTTTGATTAAAATAAAAGAGTTTATTTTGTTTCAAAACTAAAGTTTAGCAAACTTTTGACCATTAATTGATATTAATGCATATATGGAATGGATTTATTATTCATGAGATGAATGTTATTTATTGATGCAAAAATTGATATGTATGATAATAAATCGGATTGATAATGGACTATGACCAATGTGATTGGATTTTATTTTGGATGAATGCTTGAATGTATGGGTTTTATTAAATGGGGTCTGCGTACCTCGTCTTTTCTAATTTTCTTCTTGATGTAAATTCTATCTCTCTCCTATATACTTCCCCTTGACTGCTGAACAATGTTTCTATTTAAATTAAATAGTTTATGTAATAGGATTAGTTAGAATTTCTCAAAGAACCAGTGATCAAGGAGCAAGGATCGCTTGAATACCTGTTTGTAATGGAGCTTGGGTTTAAATGTAATAGTTATATTTCAATATTAATTCTTTCACCCTAGGGTTTGACCTTTTTTTGGTTCACTTGGTGGCTCTAGTGAACCAAACTAGAATAAAAGTCCATAATCAATCCGGGTAGAATATAGTATTCTATATATGCATGCTAGTATTATATATATTATGCAAACATGCTTTGCATGTTTAATAATATGACGCGTATTTTATATATATGTGTGCATGCGCGCTAAACAAGATGAGACTAATAATAACAAACCCCTCAATGAAATTATATTAAGTTGTAACGTTCAAAGATATTTGGAATATCGAACGTCGCCTTCTAGCATGATAAAAACAGTAGAGCATTGAATATTTAATATGAGTTTGTTATGCACACACAAGGCAAATATTAAATATTTGAGATGTTATTTTTATTACATATGATGTTTATAAGGAATTAAACATTACCGCTTTATTGTGCACACACAAGGGCTATAGTTTTCTCTTTACATGATGATATAATTGACAAGAGTTGTCTACTTATTTATTTATATATAGTTTGTTGTGCACACACAAGGCTTTATACATTTGAAATATGATCCTTATTCTCACTAGCAAATCTTTAATTAGATATTGCCGAACTATATAATGAGGGTAATATAGTTTGAAAAATTAGTGGGAGATACCAATTTAAAATAAGACTTAATTTATTTTGGTAATTAATTAAATGAATGTTTGCTAAAATATTGTCTTTTACATGCAGAATTTTGAAAATGCCACACTCACTAATATCACTGCGTAGCATATTGGATGCTAACAAACTAACCTGACCGAATTTAACGGACTAGTTAAGGAATTTGAGAATTGTTCTCACTGCTGAAAAGATTTTTTATGTCCTAAACTCGCTCGTCCCTCAATAACTAGCTGAAATAGCCTTTGAGGAAGAGATTGCTACTTTTAAGAAGTGGTAAGATGATGCATCTTTGGCTCAATGCATCATGCTCGCATCCATGAGTAATGAGCTTCAGCGTCAACATGAAACCATAGATGCTCCTATTATATTAATGCACCTTCAAGAGTTGTATGGTGAGCAAAGTAGAACTGCTAGATATGAGATATCTAAGGAGCTTTTTCGGTCTCGGATTATCGAGGGCACTACTATTGAGACTCATATCCTAAAGATGATAAATTTTATTGAACGTCTTGGACATCTTGGTTTTATCATGGATGGGAAGTTGAGTCAAGATTTGATCTTGCATTCACTCCCTGACACCTCCTCATAATTTTTTGTGAATTTTCAAATAAATTAATTAGACGTCAGCTTACCAGAGTTACATAACATGTTGAAAATGATTGAAGGACACTTCCCATCCAAGAAGAACCATGTCCTACTAGTGGATGATTCTTCCAAGAAAAGGAAGAGGCCTATGGTATCTTCTGAAAAGAAGAAATCCAAGAAGGCTAAGGGAAATGCGAAAGGAAAGGACAATAAGAGACCTGATCCAGATAGCAAAGGAATATGCTTCCATTGCAACAAGCTGGATCACTAGAAGAGGAACTACAAGGAGTTCCTTGCAGAACAAAAGCAGAAGAAGCTTGGAGAAGCTTTGAATCCTAATCAAGGTTTGTTTATGATTGAAATTAATTTTTCTAAAAGTCAATCTTGTACTTGGGTATTGGATACCGGCTGTGGTTTTCACATACGTAATAATATGCAGGGATTGGTCAGAAGTAGAAAGCTAAGCAAGGATGAGGTCGTCCTACGAGTGGGAAATGAAGCAAAGGTTGATGCATTAGCTGTAGGGACTTATTGTTTAGCACTGCCTATGGGCAAGTCCATTAGATTAAATAATTGTTAGTTTGTTCCGTCACTTATTAAAAATGATTAAATCTCTTTATAGTGGAAAAAAAGAAAGAGTTATAGAGTTGTTAGCGTTGGTTCACATAGATGTATGTGGACCTGTGACAACGAATGCACGAGGAGGGTATTCTTATTTTATTACATTTACTGATGATTACTCAAGATTTGGATATGTGTACTTAATGAAATACAAATCCGAATTATTTGAAAAGTTCAAAGTGAAGTAGAGAAGCAAAATGGCAAGAGTATTAAGATTCTTCGATCAGATCGAGGAGGTAAATACTTAAGCAGTGAGTTTCTCAATTATCTTAAAAAATGGTATAATCTCACAATGGACTCCACCAGGAACACCACAGTTGAATAGTGTACCTGAAAGGAGAAATCAAACACTGTTTGACATGGTTCAGTCCATGATAAGTTTTACTGATCTTCTGGTGTCATTTTGGGGATATGCCCTATAAGCGGCTACATATCTAATAAATAAGGTTCCCTCGAAATCCGTCCCTAAGACTCTATATGAGATGTGGACAGGGAGGAAACCTAGTCTTAAGCGTGTTAAGATTTGGGGATGTCCAGCTTATGTGAAAAGGTTTAAGAATGATAAGCTTAGAGCAAGATCTGATAAGTGTACATTTGTGGATATCCTAAAGAAAGTTTAGGATACTATTTCTATAATCCTACTGAAGAAAAGGTGTTTGTTGCCAAACATGCTGCCTTCTTAGAAAAGGAATTTATCCTTGAAGGGGCCAGTGGGAGGAAAATAGATCTTAAAGAAATTTAAGTACCACAAACCACTACAGATTAAATGGATGAACCTGTCTAAGTAGATATACCTTCTGTACCACACACTATTCATAAATCTGGAAGAGTACCAAAGATACCCGATAGGTATAGATTTGTCATAGAAGATGACGATGAGGTACGCATCATAAATGATGATGATCCATTGAATTATTAATAGGCTATGAGTAGTAATGACTAAGAGAAGTGGCAAGAAGCCATGAAATCCGAGATTGATTACATGAATGAAAACCAAGTATGGACTTTGGTTTCACCACCTGAAGGCATTAAGCCTATTGGGTGTAAATGGGTCTTTAAAAGAAAGACTGGAGTAGACGGCAAAGTAGAGACCTATAAAGCCCGACTGGTTGCAAAAAGTTTCAAACAAAGACAAGGAGTTGACTATGACAATGCCTTCTCACCAGAAGCGATGCTCAAGTCCATTTGGATTTTGCTTGCAATTGCATCTTACCGCGACAATGAAATCTGGCAGATGGAAGTGAAAACGACATTCCTCAATGGGAAACTTGAGGAGGATGTGTATATGACCCAACCAAAGGGATTTGTTTTAATAGTTGGAACAAATCAAGTCTGTAAGCTACAACGATCCATTTATGGATTGAAGTAAGCTTCTCGTAGGTGGAACATCCATTTTGATGAGACAATAAAAGAGTATGATTTTTTCAAAAATGAGGATGAACAATGTGTATGCAAGAAGGTTAGTGGGAGCGCTGTTTCATTCCTTGTATTATATGTTGATGATATATTACTGATAGGGAATGATATTCCTATGTTTTAATCAATTAAAATCTGGTTATCTAAACACTTCTCCATGAAGGACTTGGGAGAAACATCCTATATTTTGGGGATAAAGATCTATAGAGATAGATCTAAAAGGATGCTTGGCTTGTCCCAAGGAACGTACATTAACTCGATGCTAAAGAGGTTTAGCATGGAAGATTCCAAAGAGGTCTCATCTTCGATGAGCCATGGGATACATCTCTCCAAGAAAGCAGACCCAAAAGAGACACGAGGAGAGAGAGAGATCGACAAGAAGATTCCTTATGCTTCAGCAATAGGATCTATCATGTACGGTATGATATGTACTAGACCAGATGTTGCTCATGCACTTAGTGTAACAAGCAGATATCAATGGAATCCATTAGAAGAGCATTGGAAGGCAGTAAAAAATATCCTAAAGTACTTGAGAAGAACTAAAGATGTATTTCTTGTCTACATTGGGTCTGAATCTAGAGGACTTCATAGACTTATGTTTTCAAACAGACCAAGATGACAATAAATCCATTTTAGAGTATATGTTTACCTTAAACGGTGGCGCAATGAGTTGGAAGAGTTCCAAAAAGCAAACAGTTGCTGATTCAATGACAGAGGCAGAGTACATAGCAGAAAGTGAATCTGCAAAGGAGGCTATTTGGATAAAGAAGTTCACAACTGAACTTGGTGTGGTTCCTAGCATTAGAGGAGTAGTATATTTATCCTGTGACAACAACGGAGCTGTTGCGCAGGCTAAGGAACCCAGGTCTCATAAAAAATCCAAAAACGTGTTACAACGATTTCATTTGATCAGAGAGATCATTGAAAGAGGAGATGTCACCCCAGAGCATGTGGACTCTCAAGATAATATTGAAGATCCATTTACTAAAGCGTTAACACAACAATAGTTCAATCGTCACTTAGAGAAGATGGGTATGAGATACCATGGCGATTGGCTTTAGTGTAAGTGGGAGATTGAAAGTAGTTTGCATACAAGCCAATCATGTATGATGATAAAGCATATACTTTATAATCAATCTTATTTATTTATTAATAAAAGTATCTATTTATTAAAGGCCTTTAATTTATCTACATGGTGTGACGCCCCCAAATCCGGGTACTTTCAACCCACATATATGGTGCTACACGGTACTCATAACTATATATTTATTCTATTGAAACAACATCAAAATGATTGTATTTACTACATCCTTATTATAATAATAACAATAAATCCTTTCCTCGGGTTCTGTAACCAATACATTCTTCGTTTATCATAATATGATTCTTACAAACATACTAGTCTATTACAGGATAATCTACTTATCCATCTTAGCTTTGCCTTTATCCCTACTGGGATCCTCAGTTCTTTCGGCCTTAGCTGCAATAATATAATTCAAGCAAGAAATGAGCATAACTAGCTCAACAAGTCTAGTAATAAATAGTACAAATACAACGTCGAGAATTATATGATTATCTTCAATAACTGAACAAGTAGCTATAAGTACTATAAAACATTAAATAGCATTTTTCATTTCATAAAACAATTCTAGGGTACATATAGTAACTTAGGAATTCTGAGCTGGTCGAAAGACCATGAACATTCTCTTTTGGTTTTCATTCATGAAAAAGGACAACCGGGTACTAAGTCTGTAAGTCTGATATATCTTACGAGCACTTCTAGGTGATCAGCCTATAGTACTCTATTTTGATCAACACTCATCCGTTAAACGTATTCATGTTTAAGTTTTGGCAGCCTCATGTGCCCATCGAATAATCGATGTAAAATACATTTGTTTGTTCATACTCAAGCTTACCTTGAATCCGTACCAAACAATTAGCATAGGATAGCATTAACAATACTATATCAAAAGACTTGTAAACAAATCAATCTAACTCTTAAGATTAGTCTAGCCGATTTAAAACTGGCATCGACCCTTTCATAAAACAATTCATGCATCTCAGAACATGAATCACAGAAAACTTGGCTAATACGAAGGTTAGACAAGCATTAAGAAAACTTTCCTTCAAGCGTCTTCAAATAAAATTTAACAATTCTTGGTCTTTACAGTCTCTACATGATATATTCACATAGCACACTGTAATTAGCTACCAAACAATTTTTTACCAACTTCTTTCTCTTCTATAACTTAATCAAATTTATTTCATTAATAAAACTTGATTTGTCTTACTATTCTTCCTTACGGCTTATTAACGATCTCATGTTCCTTAATCAATACTCAAAGACCCTTGGTTAGTGATGAATACGATTTACTTACTCACACTTTACGTTCCTTCTATCAAACAATGTTCAATTCCTAAAGTCATCACTATAAAAGTGATTTAAGATTAGTCTTATCATGTATAATAAGTATATACATGTTCCATCATTGTCGAATAAATAATTAGGTTCATAAACAACTAAGTCTGACAATTCTTCCTTACTGGCACTGCGGCGCCATCCTTTAGTACATCATTGGCACTACGGCGCCATCTAACAGTAGCTAAATATTCATCTCAGAACTGTGGCGCGAGACTTCTTATATATAAGTAGCACTACGGTGCCATTCTGAAGTAGCTAATTTCCCCTTCCAGGCGCTGCAGCGCGGGTTTTATTGCTTGGGGTGGCGCTGCGACGCCTACCCTGAGCCCTTGAATTTTTTTTAAATTTTCCAATTCGATTCTTCTCGGACTCATAACTTAATTGTTTTAAGTCGATATTGGCTCGTTCAAAAGCCGTTTTCTCACACATTCCATGTACTTTGATTTCATCCAGATAAAAGTAGTTTTTTAAATTTTTTAACAATGGATTAACTTTTTAACTTCTATTACGCGTTCGTTTATCGCTTGTGAGCGTTCATAACTTGTTTTCTTCGTTCTAAGTCAGAATTTGACCATTCTTGAGTTCACGACTCTTGAATACGTAGTTCTATGTTATGCCATCGAAAACTAGGGTTTTCGAATTAAACGACGAGTTTTGACTACTAATCCAGAAATTATACGATTTCAATGTTTAACGCCTAATTTCTTAACTTTTTTCATAACTTTGTTACTCGTGTTTTATATGCAAAATCAAATTGAACTAATTCATTGATTCATTGGTTATAACCTAACCAAGCAATATGCACATACCCTATAAATGATGGTTTTCAATTTGTCCATCAACAACCAATCAATGATTAATGGTTTTTCCGCGATTAAACTTACTTAAATGCTTATGATTCTTACTTATTCATGGCTTATCAATGTTTAATTCACTAATAGCCATCCTTATTACTACGGAAGAGACATGATCCACCAATTCATGATTCTCTACAAAAAATAAATATAAAAGAATCGAAGACTAAGGTTTACATAATATTACCTTAACGTTCTTCGCGTTCTTATGTAAAACTTGAATGTTTTGCTTTGGATGCTCTTGATTACTTGTTAATACTCTTTCTCTCTCCCAATATATGTTGGTCAATGTTGGTGAAAAACACAAATGAACAACCTTAGCCTTTCTTATATAGAAAATCCAAATGGAGGGTAAAATGGTCAAGTGTCCCACCTCCTTACTATTCATAGCTTAGGCCCCAAGTAACCACTTTACTTGGACACTAAGTGGATGGCCCACATGGCCTTTTTGGGTCCCACATGGGTTTCCCTCATGGGTTTTACCCATATGGTGATCCATCAGGTCGATTCGCGGTTCGATTTCTTGGTTTGGGCTTAGCATTTGGCTTGATTTAGCCTAACGTTGGGCTTTAATATTACTCAATCTTGGGCTTCATTTACAAAGCTTTGGACTTGACATAATCTAAGTCCAGTTGGAATTGACAAAGTCCAATTACTAAGAGTCCATTAAGAACTAATCGTATTCTACTCGTATAACTCACATATTCTCTTTATATCTTATTATCAATACGATATTCGCATTATCAGAACGTCAGATGAATAATCTTTTCATACTATACGTCAGATAATAACCGGTATCATACTCGTATTTCTCACAACTTATAATAACCCTAATCATTATAACGTAATCATTTCATTCTAAAAACTCACTTTCCCTAACCTTAGGTTTTAAAGTCCGTAGTTTTTTTAAGTATAGAAATATTGATGAGATTCTACTTAGATCTATCATTCTTGTATTTCTTAGAATTTCATTCTTAAATATTATTGGATATTAGGAACTTTTATTTTCATGTTCAAATCAATTTAGAATTCTATCATTAATCCACCATCACACAACTTTACAGGAATACCTAATGGGTCTCTTCCAATCCCTTGAGATCACGTGATGGTCTCTTCCAACTGACGGTACTACCATTCATTCATTCATTCAATTGAATAGTCTCAAAAGGACTAATATAACTTCTATATATCCAAAATAATATTACATTCCCCAGGTTCTTTGTAACCCATTCGTTTGTTCTTGTCATAATATCAAATATATTACAAATCGTTCAACTATTCTATTACATAAGCAATCTAAGGGTTCGTCTTCGCCTTGCCCTTGTCCTTGCACGAGCCTTTGGTCATTTCGATCTTAGTTTGTGTTCATATGGTTCATGAAAGAGTGAGCATGACTAGCTCAGCAAGTACTACAATTCTAATAAACAACATGCTTGAAACATAAAACTCATATATATTCTTGATGGCGAGAACAATATTTATGAAAGTACTATCGATAATTCAAAAAATAGCACTTCTTTTCATTCAAAAGCGTTTTCCAACAACAATATTTAGTAGAATATCAACTAAGGCTTCGAACTATGAAGGTTCATAATTTCTTTTGAAAAGGACAACCCGGCACTAAGTCAAGTAAGTCCGAAGCATAGCTTACGAGCACTTTGGGGATGATCCATATAGTACTCTATGTTGATCAACACTACATTCATTAAATTTGTATACGTTTAAGTTGTGGCAACCTCACGTGCCTGTCGTTAAACGACAAAAACATTTTAGCATACTTGGTCTTCGATTGAAAACCATACCAATATAACTCGGTAAACATAAATCATGCTTGACAGAATCATAATATAAGTCTAGCCAAAGGAATTGGCTTTAGACTTCATCGTTCAAAACTTCATGTGAAAGAATACATAAATTACAAAATTTGTCCAGACTAAACTGGAACATGGGTTGGAATACTTGCCTTCAGCGTCTGCTTACTGATTAACACACGTACACTTTAAGTCTCTACGTTTCTATAATATATGATCATATAACATACCACATTAGGTTATATAAAATCAAGTATGTATACTATTATATCTTACCCTTCATCTCAATGTAAATCCTGACTTAGATCTACTATTATGGGTTTCCGGCTTTCATTATGTCCACTTTCAATTGATTATCAACCTTTAATCATAATACATTACATGTCTAACAATGCCTTAACAATGTTATATTAACACCTTAGTTCATTACCAAGAGTTTTCTTTCATTCTATACTTGTAAACATTCTTATCCATCAAAATTCTAGGACTGGTGCCGCGGCGCCACACTTAACTCTGCATCTCGTGCATTGTGCATGAGTTAGCGATGCATCTGCCCAGTTTCGACCTCTCGTTCTGCGGCATGGCTTTAGAAAGTAGTCTTCGAGTCGCAGCATTGCCGAGGACTCTGTGCCTCAGATATTTTGCAAAATTTTGAAAATTTCACGAAACTCCCGGACGCATAACTTCTTCGTTATAAGTCCGAATTGGTCCGTTCAAAAGCCTACGGTTCACAAATTACATACTCTATGCGTTCATGCAAGAATTTTATCTATTTGACTTCGTTTGCTAAAATTTCACCTATGAGTTCATTTTAATGAAAAGCGATAAGCGTCCGTGAACGCGTTCAACTTTCGTTTCTTCGTTCTAAGTCGAATTCGGTCATTTTTGAGTCCGCAACTCTATAATGCCAAATATAACTTATCTCCATCGAAAACCAACGTTTCTGACTTTAAACACAAAATACAACTTCCATTCCGAGAATTTCACGAATTAGACGATAATCGTCTAATCGTGTGAATTCCGGGAAAACTACATTCTTAATGATTCTAAATGGATTTCAACCAACATATGATCATCATAAGTTACTTATTATACCAACTTATAATCAAAGTAGGTTTTGACTTAGTCTCATATGTCAATGACTAATTTAACTTATGAACTATAAATCTTCATGCTCGTGACTTATTAATAACTTAAGTCCACTAATCAATGTTCTTATGCTATATTCAACATACTAACATCATATGACAACATATGATAAGTTCTTCATGATTCTAACAACTTATTAGAGTTCAAGTTGCTTATTCAACTTATTGACTTAAGTTCATTCCTTATTAACTTATTACATGATCTTAGCATACATGTTCATTAATAACACTTCCCTTATCATCCTATTATAATAGAGATGAAAGAACATTGGACACAAGATCATTACCTTTGAAGTCTAACTTCTTCTTCTTGGAAAATCTAACGTTTGACTTAAAAGTGCTTTATTATTCTCTACCAAATAAGTAGCTTATATTTGAGAGGAGTTGGATGAAATTAAAACACCCCACAAAATTGAAATGAGCTTAGTATTTATAGGCCATCAAAGTTTAGGGCAAAATGGACATTAAACCATTCCACCTCCTTATTCCACCTCCCTTCCATCCTCCACCTCCTTTATTCATATAAACCCTAGCCATTAAGTAAAATTGCTAGCCACTTCTAAAACTTGGTCACCACACTTTTTGTTTGCCCATCAAGCTTACCCATTTCCTACTAGGTTTGACCCATGGATCAAGACTTTTCATTGGGCTTTGATAATTAATCTAACTACTTTCTTAATGGGCTTGTGCTACATAGTTTGGACTAATGATATATCAAACCCTTGGGCTTGATTGTCATATTCTATTGGACTTATACTATTAGGTTAATAATCCTACAAGTCCATTACCTTATATTTAACAACTTAACATAATATACCACGTATAATCTTTGTATGCTAGCTCGTATATTAATTCGTAATATACGTTATCTCATTCTTCATACAGAATAGTACAATACATCGTATTATACTTACATTCATTACCTTCATATAATGAATACACATTATATGATCCCAACTTTCTTCCTTTAACGCTTAATAAACCTAACGTTCCCAAATTAAGTCTGCATGTGAAATATTACATTTTCCATACTTAGATTATTATTACATAATCCATATCACATTGATATTATAACGTTACATATTTCTCGGAGGTTCAAAAATAATTTTCAAGCAGAAATCGATGAATAGTGTTTTTCAGAAAATTTCTCGAAAAGCTTTTATTTTCGTCTTAGAAATTCAAACACTTTAATTCTCCCACGTAGTTAAAATACTACGATATTCCAATGTTTCTAGGTTATAGAATGACATTCATCTTATCAACACGTAATAAATAATATTATTTTATTCATTATTAAAAGTATTTACATTTGTTTCGATTTTCCGGGGCGTTACACTCTCTCCCCCTTATAAGGATTCTGTCCCCGAATCTCGCTATATAAAAAAATTACACAAATAAATGAGGGTAATTCTTTTTCATCATTTCTTCTAACTCCCACGTTGCTTCTTCTGCATTGTGGTTCTTCCATATCACCTTTACCGAAGGTATGACTTTATTCCGCAGAACTTGTTCTTTTCTATCGACAATTTGAATCGGCGTTTCCTCGTACGTTAAGTCCTTCTCGATATGAATAGGCTCATATTCTATCACGTGCTTATAATCTGGCTTATAAGGACGTAATACGGATACGTGAAATACATTATGTATTCGTTCTAGGTCTGGAGGTAATGCTATCATATAAGCTACCTCACCTACCCGTTTTAATACCTCAAAAGGTCCTATAAACCTCGGACTTAACTTTCCCTTCTTTCCAAAACGTATCTTTCCTTTTCAGGGAGATACTTTTAGGAATACGTACGAACCTACTTCAAACTCTCGATTCTCTCTATGCGGATCCAGTAACTTCTTCTTACATGCATCTTGAAATTTGCTAGAAGACGCATTTGTATCTTCTTGACAATATTCATTGTCTGTTGCACCAATTTTGGTCCCAACATTTGGTGCTCTCCTACCTCATCCCAATATAGTGGCGTTCTGCATTTCCTCCCATACAAAGCTTCGTAAGGCGGCATACCTATGCTTGCATGATAACTATTGTTATACGCAAACTCCACTAATGGTAGATGATCATCCCAACTACCCTTGAAATCCATGACGCAAGATCTTAACATATCTTCTAACATCTGAATTGTTCTCTCACTTTGTCCATCCGTTACATGGATGATATGTCGTACTCAACTTCAAGCTGCGTTCCCAAGCGCTCTTGTAGACTCCTCCAAAAGTTCGGCGTGAATCGTGGGTCACGATCGACACAATCGATCTTTGGTACTCCATGTGCGGAGATTATTTCCTTAATATAAAGTCTAGCTAATTGGTCTAAGTTATACTTGACCCTAATTGGCAAAAAGTGAGCCGACTTTGTCAACCGGTCCACTATTACCCAAATCGCATCATACCCTTTTGAGTAGTCGGAAGTCCCACCACAAAATCCATCGTGATATTCTCCCATTTCCACTCTGGAATTTCTAATGACTGTAGCAAGCCCTTTGGGTCGTTGATGTTCGCCTTAATCTCTCTGACAAGTCAAGCACCTACTCACATATTCTGGTGATCTCTCTCTTCATGTTCGTACCAAAAACTCTATCGAAGATCTTGATACATCTTAGTGCTACCAGGATGAATCAAAAACCTCGAACTATGAGCCTCTTGTAGAACCTGCTCCTTTAATTCCGTCTCATTTGGAACCCAAATTCTTCCTTCAAATCTCAATAATCCCTCATTATCAAGACTGTAATTAGTATCTTTTTCATTGGCTAGCCGCTCCTTCATCTGGTCACACTCATCCGTTTTGAGTTGTACCTCTTTAACTCTCTCTACAATGGTAGATTGCATCTCCGTCACAAACAACATTTGTCCTCCTTCACTTGGAAGCTTCACTTTCAACTCCATCCTAGCCATCTTTGTTATCAATTCAGTTAGAGTTGTCAACAAAGACAACTTTTCCCGACCCTTCCTAGTTAAGGCGTCGATAACTACATTGGCATTTGTCGGGTGATACAGGATTTCACAGTCGTAATCCTTTATCAACTCCAGCCATCTCCTCTCGCCTCATATTCAACTCCTTACGTGTGAAGATATATTTTAGACTCTTGTGGTCCGTGTATATCTCACATTTTCTCCATAAAGATAATGTCTCCATATCTTTAGAGCAAAAACTACTGCGGCCAGTTCCAGATCATGAGTAGGATAAACTTTCTCATAATCCTTCAAGCGCCTAGATGCATCTGTAATGACCTTGCCATCTTTGCATGAGCACATGACCAAGTCCTCTATCGAAAGCATCGCTATAAACTACAAAATTTCTATGTGTGTCATCGGTAATGACAAAGCAGGCGCTTCACTCAATCTCTTCTTTAGTTCTTGAAAATTGTCCTCGCACTTGTCGGTCAAGCGTATTTCACCGTCTTCCTCGTCAAGTTAGTCAACGGAGTAGCTATCTTGAAAAATCTGGATAAATCTTCGATAGTAACCCGCTAACCCTAGGAAACTCGCACTCTCGATCGGCGATTTTTTGGTTATTCCCAATTCATCACGGCTTCCACCTTCTTTGGATCTCTGAAATCCCCTCATGGTCGATGACATGACCTAAAAATTGTACCTTTTCTAACCAAAATTCACACTTAGTGAACTTCGCATACAATTTCTCCTTTCTAAGTGTCTCAACACTAATCTTAGGTGTTGACATGATCTTACGGCGTCTTAGAATAGACTAGAATATCATCTATAAACACCACGACGAACTTGTCCAAATATTGTTTGAACACTCTGTTCATCATATCCATAAATCAATTTGGTGCATTTGTTAACCCAAACGACATCACCGGAAACTCGTAATGACCATACTTGAGTCACGAATATTGTCTTTGGCACATCCTCCTTCCTAACCTTTCAGCGATGATACCCCGTTCTTAAATCTATTTTTGAAAATACTTAGCCCTTTCAATTGATCAAAAAGATCATCGATCTGGGCAATGGGTATTTATTCTTTATCGTTAACTTGTTCAACTCTCGATAGTCGATACACAGTCTTAACGATCCGTCCTTCTTCTTGACGAAAAGCGATCTGGGTCCTCCCCACGGCGAAACACTTTCGGTTGAATGTACTTCTGTCTAATGATTCTTGCAATTTGCACCATTAACTCCTTCATCTCCCTTTGGCGCCCATACGATACGGTGCCACAGAAGCTAGTAAAGCTCTGGCACAATGTCTATCACAAACTCTGTCTCTCCTATCGGTGGAAGACCCGGCAATTCATTCGAAAATACTTGATGAATTCTCTCACTATAGGTATTTGTTCCATGGTTGCTACCACTCTACGGGTATCAAACAATGGCAGCACAGATAACCTACATACATCCTTTCTCGATAATTTCCTAGTTTTGTGTCATGGTTAGACAACAACACGAGCGTCCGGCGATCTATTCGTAAAAAATACTAGCCGAGGTTGTTCTAACGTCTTAATGTTCACACATTTATTTTGACAATCTATAATTGCCCCATGGTTTACTAACCAATCCATTCCGAGAATTACGTCGAATTCTCCTAATTTTATCGATAACAAATCTACTGATAATTTACAACCCCGTATATCTATGCAACAACTCCTATGAACATTTTTAACAGGAATTATTTCTTCATTTGCTACTTTAATATTTAAAGGTATAGGCAACTTTTCAGGAAGTAATCCTAATCGTCTAGCAAAATCGCATGCTATAAACGAACAAGTAGCACCCGAATCAAACAACACGTACGCATTGATATCGTTAATCAGAATAATACATGCGACGACGTCCCCTGATGCAACTGCATCTTGGACTGTCATGTTAAAGGTACGGCCCATCGGCCTACCCATTTGTCTTTGGTCCACTAATAGCTAACTTACCGCTATTAGTGCCCGGTCCCCGTCCGTCCCCTTCTTGGGCAATTCTTTTGCCATGTGGTCATTGATCCACACACAAAGCATCCGTGGTTCTTCTTGGACTTCGGACAATTAGGTATGATGTGCCCCCCTCCCATCCCATAATTATAATGACGCCCCCTTGAGAGAGAGACTCCTAAGTGAGTCTTCCCACAGTGTCTTGCAAGCCTCCATTCTTTTCTTGGTCTCCTTGCTTCACTCCGGTATTCCCAGAGCTAAATACCTTCCTTTTTTGACCCTCGCCACTACCCTTTGGCTCCCTCGATCTTTACTCCCCATCTACTTTCCCTTACTTTTCTTTTCTTTGTGGTATTGGCTCGAGCGCCTCACTACCACCTTCGGTGATTATCGCCTTCTCTAAAATGGTTCCAAAAAGTACTTTGGAACACCGATATCTGGTTATAGAGCGAGGGTTTTAAGCCCTGCTTTCGAACCGTCGCGCTTTCCTCACCTCGGTATCCACTTGGTGTGGGCGAACCTGCCGATTCATTGAACTTGGCGGCGATTGGGGAACGTCATGTCCCCTTGTTTTAACTCCAAAACCGCATCTCCATCCTCCCTTGCATGCTCGTGGGAAAGTAGTTCTCGAAGAATATCTCCTTGAACCTATCCCACGTAGATTTGTTATCCGACCCTACTTTGATTGGCTTCCCACCAAAAGTTGGCCTCTCCTTCATCATATAGGTCACAAAGGCAACCTTTTGGGCCTCATCGACATTTGCTATTACAAATGCCTTCTCTATCTCCTTAACCCACGTTTTGGCTTGATAGGGTCCGTAGTTCCTTTGAACTCGGCGGACCACGCTCTTGAAATCCTTAAAGGTAGTAGCTCGTCTACTACTCCTGGATTTCTGGGGATATTAGCCCCTGTTCATTATTAAAGGCATTTATTATTAAATTAACAAACTCTTGCATCGGAGTTAAGCGGGACCTCCTCCGGTTGATTTACGTTCAGCACCTTGATTACGTTGCACTCTTCTTGGCGGCATTTTTTGCGATACATAAACACATTTCATTATTATTCCTTTCTTTATTAGTTATCATTAATATTTAAACAATAACTCCAACATCCATAACTCATTGCTTTCCATAAAAGGACTTATATTCATTCTTCGTAGTATAATACTACATCGGTTACATATACGACCCTAAAAGTTGATTACATTACTTTCATTATCACTTTCCAAAATTGGGATTTACAAAAGACTACCCTTTACTATACAAAAAGGGCTTTACGTCACTACTACTTACAAAATATTTACATATTACTCTATCTACTACTACTAGTCTACATACGCCTCAAGGCATTATCAAAAAATCTGCCTTGGGCAAGGCCCCAAGCAATGATATCACGGCTAATAGTATGCCGTGTTTGCCCTACCTCTACAGGATATCCAGCTACCTGCTGCAGGAAATCTGTGTGAGAACTCCTATAGATATAGGACATACTCCCTATCTTCTGCACCTTGGTCTTTAGCTCCTCCTTGAGCTCAAAGACCTCGTGCTTTAAATTGTGGACTTTGTCCTTAGCCAAAATCCTCTCATCATGTTCCTGCTCCCACATGGACTCGACATCAATCTTGTCCTCTTTAACCATTTGGAGCTCTGCTTTCAACTCCTTGACCTCCTGACAGTAATGGATATTTTTATCCAACACTGACATGTAAAGAGACATCATCGACCCCCCAGGAGCTATCTCTGTTGCTATAGCCACTTGGTTAAAGGAAACTGTCTCTACCTCTTCCTCTATCATCCCATCAAATACTGACATGTAGTCAGCTTCCTCTGAGTCTCCAGACTCAATAATCACTACATCTGGCTCTACTGCTATAGGGTTCGGTATAACCTCTACTTGGTTCACCGATTCTTCACTAATGGTTTGCTCATCTACAAACATTCCGTTTACTCCTGACATCTACACAAAACAATTAAGTTGATTAGTACACGTCAGTAGAATAATAAAAACACATAACATAATCATAATGCATTTTTATAAGGTTATTTTCTTCTTGTACTTCTTTGACTTCTCTTAAGGTTATGACTTAAGGTTTTAATCCCCCCCTTAAGTTTTATAACCTAATGCTTTGATACCAACCTGTGACGCCCCCAAATCGGGTCTCTTCCAACCCGACAGATGGTGCTACACGGTACTACCATTCATTCATTCATTCAATTGAATAGTCTCAAAAGGACTAATATAACTTCTATATATCCAAAATAATATTACATTTCCCAGGTTCTTTGTAACCCATTCATTTGTTCTTGTCATAATATCAAATATATTACAAATCGTTCAACTATTCTATTACATAAGCAATCTAAGGGTTCGTCTTCGCCTTGCCCTTTGTCCTTGCACGAGCCTTGATTCGCTTTCGATCTTAGTTTGTGTTCATATGGTTCAAGCAAGAGTGAGCATGACTAGCTCAGCAAGGACTATAATTCTAATAAACAACATGCTTGAAACATAAAACTCATATATCTTGATGGCGAACAATAATTCTGTAATACTATCGATAATTCAAAATAGCACTTCTTTTCATTCAAAGTGTTTTCCAACAACAATATTGAGTAGAATATCAACTAAGGCTCGAAACTATGAAAGTAGTTCATAATTTCTTTTGAAAAGGACAACCCGACACTAAGTAAGTAAAGTCCCGGCGATAGCTTACGAGCACTTACGGGTGATCGGCCCATAGTACTCTATGTTGATCGACACTACATTCATTAAGCGTGTATACGTTTAAGTTGTGGCAACCCTCACGTGCACAATCGTTAAACGACAAAAACATTTTAGCATACTTGGTCTTGATTGAAAACCATACCAATATAACTTTCGGTAAACATAAATCATGCTTGATGAGAATCATAATATAAGTCTAGCCAGAAAGAATTGGCTTTAGACTTCATCATTCAAAACTTCATGTGAAAGAATACATGAATTACAAAACTTGTCGCAGATCGAATCTGGAACAAGGGTTAGAATACTTGCCTTGATATGATTCGCCTTCTTGATTAACACACGTACAATTTAAGTCTCTATGTTTCTATAATACATGATCATATAACATACCACATTAGGTTATATATAATCAAGTATGTATACTATTATATCTTACCCTTCATCTCAATGTAAATCCTGACTTAGATCTACTATTATGTGTTTCCGGCTTTCATTACGTCATTCACATTATGTCCACTTTCAATGATTATCAACATTTAATCATCATACATTACATGTCTAACAATGCCTTAACAATGTTATATTAACACCTTAGTTCATTACCAAGAGTTTTCTTTCATTCCATAATTGTAAACATTTTTGTCCATCAAAATTCTAGGACTGGCGTGGCGGTTATTACACTTAACTCTTGCATCTCGCGCTTGGCGTGGCGAGTTAGCGATATGACAGTTCGACCTCGCTCGCTGCTGGCATGCATGGGCTTTAAAGTCTTAGTGAGTCGCGCGCATGGTGGCATGACTCTATGCCTCAGATAGTTTGCAAAATTTTAAAAATTTCACGAAACTCCGGACGCATAACTTCTTCGTTATAAGTACGAATTGGTCCGTTCAAAAGCCTACGGTTCACAAATTACATACTATATGCGTTCATGCAAGAATTTTATCTATTTGACTTCGTTTGCTAAAATTTCACCTATGAGTTCATTTTTTAACGAAAAGCGATAAAGCGTTAAGTGAGCGTTCAACGCTCGTTTCTTTTTTTCTAAGTCGAATTCGGTCATTTTCGAGTCCGCAACTCTATAATGCCAAATATGACTTGTCTCCATCGAAAACCAACGTTTTCGACTTCAAACACAAAATCGACTTCCATTCAGAGAATTTCACGAATTCGATGATAATAAATCAATCGTGTGAATTAAGCAAAAACTACATTCTTAATGATTCTAAATGGATTTCAACCAACATATGATCATCACAAGTTACTTATTACACCAACTTATAATCAAAGTAGGTTTTGACTTATTCTCATAAGTTAATGACTTATTTAACTTATGAACTATAAATCTTCATGCTTATGACTTATTATAAACTTAAGTCCACTAATCAATGTTCTTATACTATATTCAACATACTAATCATCATATGACAAACATATGATAAGTTCTTTCATGATTCTAACAACTTATTAGAGTTCAAGTTGCTTATTCAAATTATTAAGCTTAAGTTCATTCCTTATTAACCTATTACATGATCTTAGCATACATGTTCATTAATAACACTTCCTTATCATCCTATTATAATAGAGATGAAAGAACATTGGACACAAGATTCATTACCTTTGAAGTCTAACTTCTTCTTCTTGGAAAATCTAACTTTGACTTAAAAGTGCTTATTTGCTCTACCAAATAAGTAGCTTATATTTGAGAGGAGTTGGATGAAATTAAAACACCCCACAAAATTGAAATGAGGTTGGTATTTATAGGCCAACAAAGTTTAGGGCAAAATGGACTTTAAACCATTCCACCTCCTTATTCCACCTCCTTACTATTCATAACCTAGCCATTAAGTAAACTTGCTAGCCACTTCTAAAACTTGGTCACCACACTTTTTGTTTGCCCATCAAGCTTACCCATTTCCTACTAGGTTTGACCCATGGATCAAGGCTTTTCATTGGGCTTTGATAATTAATCTAACTACTTTCTTAATGGGCTTGTGCTACATAGTTTGGACTAATGATATATCAAACACTTGGGCTTGATTGTCACATTCTATTGGACTTATACTATTAGGTTAATAATCCTATAAGTCCATTACCTTATATTTAACAACTTAACATAATATACCACGTATAATCTTTGTATGCTAGCTCGTATATTAATTCATAATATATGTTCTCTCATTCTTCATACATAATAGTACAATACATCGTATTATACTTACATCCATTACCTTCATATAATGAATACACATTATATGATCAAAACTTTCTTCCTTTAATGCTTAATAAACCTAACGTTCCCAAATTAAGTCCGCATGCGACATATTACGTTTTCCATACTTAGATTATTATTACATAATCCATATCACATTGATATTATAACGTTACATATTTCTCGGAGGTTCAAAAATAATTTTCAAGCAGAAATCGATGAAGAGTGTTTTTCAGAAAATTTCTCGGAAAGCTTTTATTTTACGACATTCCAACGTTCTTAGAAATTCAAACACTTTAATTCTCTCACGTAGTTAAAATACTACAATTGACATTCAGGCAGAGTTCGTTTCTAGGTTATAGAACGACATTCATCTTATCGTTATATACGTAATAATAATAAATAATATTATTTTATTCATTATTAAAAGTATTTACAATTGGTGAAAGTGAGAGACTACTAATGCTATCATCACGGATTTGTCAATCCGTTCCCAGACTCGTCCCAATTTATATTCTCATTTCACGAAGAAACGGTGAAGGAAAGGGTGAGCTCAACTAGCCCAAGAAGAAATATTATGACTAAGATAATGCAGAATAAATTATCATTAGTCCTCAACAATGTTAAACTGATAAAATACAATAGACATCAAGTTTAACTGCAGCGGAACAAGCAATCCATTAAAAGAGTCAAGTAGAGAATAAAATCTACTATCTTTTGTGATTTAAAAAGTTTTTCATCACTTTTATCGCTGAGACTCAGCTTAATAAATAATCCACATCATCAAATCATCCCTGCACTACAGGACAAAGATATTATTTAGTATCACGACCACGAATTATCCATGCACAACGGGCCAAAGATAATCATGTTTTCATCAACGATCCTGATCATGTCATAAAACAATTCATCTTTTGTCCCTTGGCCGAAGAGAATCCATAGCCATAATCATACCAAAAACTATCCATCAATGCATTACGGGCCAATGAGGACTTTTTTCACATCATTTGTAACATTACGGTCATGATTATACCGAATAATCCCTGGTCATAATCATACCAAGTTCATCTATGCACTACAGGCCACAAATGACTTTCAACAAAATATAAACATGAGGATGATGACAATGATATAAGAATTCAATAAAACAAGTTCAAGAATTAAATTATTCAGGAACTAATAACATCCAAATTGTCAACATGATACTTCTTTGTAGAGTAAAATTCAAGAATGCTCAAAAGAATATTTTCATGAAAAGATACTGGATGAAGCGCAAATATCAAGGATATTCCACTAATTTCATGGAGTATAGAAGTTAAAACTTTAATCAACTAAGTATAATAAAGAATGGAATAACAAAAGAAATCACCATGTATGCGGTACTTCGCAATGACATGTTATTCCAATAGAATAATAAATACCAGAACTAGGTAAGGCGTAATACGCACCGACATGATATTCCAATAGAATAATAAAGAATGGAATAACAACAGAAATCACCATGCATGCGGTAGATTTCCGCATGAGCGAGTTATTCAACGAGAATAATAAATAACGGAACCGAAGTCAAAGCGAAATTGCACGCAAGCGGGATGTTCCAACAGAATAATAAAGAATGGAATAACAACGAAATCACCATGCATGCGGTACTGCATGAGCGAGTTATTCCAATGAGAATAATAAAAAAAGCAGAACCGAGTTCGGCGTGAAAGCGCACAGATGTGATATTCAGCGGAGAATAATAAAGAGCGGAACCAAGTCGAAGCGTAAAATGCATGCACCAGAACGGTCAGATTTAAAACAAAATCTTTTTAATAAAATATAATATATTCTATTTATAATCTAATAAAAGCGAATAACTTTATAAAAGTATTTTGTTTTATATAAAAAGATTTTACTATGCAAAACACTATCACGCAGGCCCTATGCAACACTATGAATAATAAAATATAATATATTCTATTTATAGAATAACTTTATAAAAGTATTACATTTTATATATAAAAGATTTTACTATGCAAAATAACTTGCATAATAGAATATAATATATTTTATTTATAGAATAACTTTATAAAAGTATTTTTGTTTTATATAAAAGCTTTTACATTTTATTACATTAATAATACTAATAAAAAAAAACTTATATATATATATATATATATATATATATATATAACAATCAACAATAATTGAATCAAATAATGTGAGATACTATGCAACAACTACTATAGAAATAATTGAACAAAACTGAATGGCTTCTCACGTAAGCATCAATAATCAATACTGTGTGCTACTATGCAACCACACGTATTACTGTACTTTTACTACCGAGTAGTTCAACAGTAGTAATGGTAAAACTTCCTCCGTTATTTTCATAAAAATATTTTTGTCGTTTTCTCAATCTGACAATAATTCCGTTGTGGGGTCCACCAATGATTGTGCCGTCGTACGAATATTCCCTGACCAATCGAATATAATATAACAACTTGCATACTTTGTAAAATTTATTAATATTACCCACAACTATAACATTATATTAAATCCACACCATAATATTCAAAAAAAAAATTCGAGAAATTTAAATCTTTATTCGTAAAATTTGGGATTTTACAATCTCCCCTCCTTATGAAATTTTGCCCTCGAAATTTATGTACGTACCTAGTATGCCGAACAGATGAGGACACTTTGTCCGATTCTAACTCTTGAGGTATAACCTTTGAGTGTTGAATACTTTCTAGGATTTTAACAGGTACATCTTTATACGTTAAATTATCCGCTATCTCGTCTGGTTCTAAACCAATAATGTGGTTCGGGTCGTCCACATATTTACGTAACATCGATATGTGCAAAACGTTATGAACACGCGACATACTTGGCGGTAAAATGATAGGCCACAGTTCCTACTCGATCAAGGATTTCAAATGAGTCAATAAAATCGAGGGTTGAGATTTCCTCTCTTCATTGATTCTTGCTTCTAGAATAATGCCCTCTTGAACCTTCTTTTTCACATTCATCAGCTCTGAGTATTTAGCTTGAGCGGCTTTAACTTTATCAATTAAAGTCGATTCTACTCGTATATTCGTTATCTTTACGTAGGTTCATATATTCACACTCATAAATGCATACGATCTTCTACTCAACGCGTCAGCTACCACGTTCGCTTTTCCCAAGATGGTATTGAATGGTACGATTGTAATCTTCAACAGCTCGAGTCAACGTCTTTGGAGCATGTTACGTTCGTTTTAGTTGAAGAAATATTTAAGGGTTTTAGAAATGGGGTTTTGTATTGGGCTCAGTATAAAATTCGATTTCACGCTTTAGGGTCGGCCAAGAAGTCTTTAGAAATACGTCAAGTCACATTGATACCTATCAACTTTCCATCGTTATTCACAACGTCCCCTACAGAAAGTCTGGCTTCGGTGCATTCCACACAAGAAAGTCAACAACGAAAGGACCGGGGCTCTTTACTTATGGCTTGATATGACAATGATTAACTTTAGTGGTTTGGTTGCTTGAATTCGCATAACAGGTTGGTTAGGAATATGAAAGCTAACAACCTTATTAAAAGCATGATGAGTAGTTAACCAATCGATTCCTAAAATCACATCAAAGGCAAGTATTTTCAAAGAGATAAGAACGATAGGTAACGTGAAAGTATTGATTTGAATCAAACAAGATTTATAAATAATGGAGGTAACGAAGGTTTCTCCCAACTGAGTTTCAACAGATAAATCAAAGTCTAACTTCTCCAGAGTTAAATTCAAACATTGAACAAAACTAAGTAGAATGAAAGAGTGAGTAGAACAGGTATCTAACACGGTATAGACTTCGCAAGAGTTTATAATTAACTTACCCGTGATAATTTTATCCAGGTTCCTCATCACGAAAAAAAAACGCTCTCTTTTAAACTACCGGCTTTGGCTTGTCTAGGAAATCCTTTGACATCACCATCCCAGCTGGACTTGACTTTACCATACGACAAAATCGAGCTAGGTGACCATCTCTTCCGCAATTAAAACACGCTTTGGATTGTTGCGTACAGTTTGGACGGATGTGTCCCTCCTGTCCGCATTTGAAATGTACGACCGATGGTCGTTCTTCTTCCTTTGAAACGGGTGTTGATGCTGCTATCTTTCAATCATTATTGAACCTTCTTTTCTTAAAATTTCCACTTCTATTATCTTGGCCATGATTACCACCGAAGTGGTTACCATTCATGGCATGATAATTTCCCCCACGATGGTTATCATTGTTCCGATGATCGTTGCCATCGGTACAATTATTATTGTGATGTTGGTCATTGCCTTTTGGTTGTGCTGACTCATTATCGCGCTCCAATAACTGAGCCCTATTCACAACATCTGAATATAAACAAAGTTTATGAGAAATGAGGTATTGACGTATATTGGGATTCAAACCTCTTAGAAATATTCGCGTCATTCGCTCCTCATTATCGACCAAATGGGATGCAAACCGAGACAACTCAGCAAACTTAGCCTCGTACTGCAACATGGTCATATTATTTTTCTCCAACTTGATGAACTCCACCTCCTTCATGTGATGAATACTTTCGGGAAAGTACTTGTCGTTGAACAACTCTTGGAACTTCTCCCAAGACATCTTCGAAAAGGCCGTCGGTAGTACGTTTATAGATTCCCACCAATGATCTGCTTCTTCACGCAACATAAAGGTGGCGAATTGAACTTTTTGCTCCTCTGAGCATTCCAAGACATTAAATATCTTGGTGATCTGCTTAATCCACGTCTCTGCCTTAAGTGGATCTGGCTTTCCCAAAAACTCCGGTGGTCCCAGCTCTTTGAACTGCTTAGCGGTGACCAACCGTGGGTTGCCATTGTTTCCACCTGCATTATGAACATGAGTCTCTCTCGTTTGGTGTTACATGTATTCTAAAAAGTTCGTCAATGTACAATCGTTCGTCATTTGATCAGTGTTGTTGTTTACATGAGGATTATCGCCTTCCTGTTGCACATTATCCAGATTATTGATATGCGGAGACTCAACGGTGTCCTGTGCTCCATTGCTATTCTCAACATTCTCGGATGACATTTTCAAATACTGCCACAAAACAAGGGTTAATTAACATATCATATATTATCCCTATACTTTGACCAACCAATTAAATACCAAATAAACTTAGGTAGGTCATACTAGCGAAGGAATTCCCCGCCTATCCCCTCCTAGTTCTTGTCTCACATCTCAGCCAGGGATCATATCCCTAAGATTTGATACCAACTGTGACGCCCCCAAAATAGGTAGACATCACCCATCTTGAGTCGCCAAATACATGGTACCAAATTTAAATACAACTTAATAATACAGCTATCGTGTAAACAATACGACAAAACATAAATTGAGAGTTTTAATAAGAATATTGTCATCTAGACAATATCCACACTCAAAGAAGTCTTCATTACATTTATTGTCACACTATTTTACAGAATAGTTAATGCTATCATCTGGATTGCCAATCCGTTCCCCGACTCGTCTCAGCTATATTCTCATTTCCTGAAGAGAACAGTGAAGGAAAGGGTGAGCTCAACTAGCCCAGTAAGAAATATTATGACTAAGATAATGCAGAATAAATTATCATTAGTCCTCAACAATGTTAAACTGATAAAATACAATAGACATCAAGTTTAACTGTAGCGGAACAAGAAATCCATTAAAAGAGTCAAGTAGAGAATAAAATATACTATCTTTTATGATTTAAAAAGTTTTTCATCACTTTTATCGCTGAGACTCAGCTTAATAAATAATCCACATCATCAAATCATCCCTGCCCTACAGGCTAAGGATATTATTTAGTATCACGACCACGAATTATCAATGCACTACGGGCCAAAGATAATCATGTTTTCATCAACGGTCCTGATCATGCCATAAAACAATTCATCTTTGCTCCCTTGGCCGAAGAGAATCCATAGCCATAATCATACCAAAAACTGTCCATCAATGCACTACGGGCCAATAAGGACTTTTTCCACATCATATGTATCATTACGGTTATGATTATACCAAATAATCCCTAGTCATAATCATACCAAGTCCATCTATGCACTATAGGCCACAGATGACTTTCAACAAAATATAAACATGAGGATGATGACAATGATATAAGAATTCAATAAAACAAGTTCAAGAATTAAATTATGCAGGAACTAATAACGTCCAAATTGTCAACATGATACTTCTTTGTAGAGTAAAATTCAAGAATGCTTAGAAGAATATTTCTATGAAAAGATACTGGATGAAGCGCAAATATCAAGGATATTCCACTAATTTCATGGAGTATAGAAGTTAAAACTTTAATCAACTAAGTATAATAAAGAATGGAATAACAAAAGAAATCACCATGCATGCGGTACTTCACATAGACAGGTTATTCCAATAGAATAATAAATAACAAAACCAAAGGTCGAGGCGTAATCATGACCAAGCAGGATATTCAATGAGAATAATAAAGAATGGAATAACAACGAAATCACCGTAAATGCGGTACTTTGCATAGACAAAGTTATTCCAATAGAATAATAAATAACGAGAAACGGTCGAGGCAAAATTGCAGACAAGCAGGATGTTCCAATAGAATAATAAAGAATGGAATAGCGAAATCACCATGCATGCGATTGACCGCATACAAAAGTTATTCAACGAGAATAATAAATAACGGAACGAGGTCGGCGTAAAAGCGCATAGACGAGGATATTCAACGAGAATAATAAAAGCGGAACCGGTCCAGTAAAATACGAGACAGAATATTCCAATGAATAATAAATAATGGAATAATGGAAGAATTTCACCAAGTATAGGGTAGCCCACGTATATACGAGTTATTCTAACAGAATAATAAAGACTGGAATAACAGAAGTTCTCTTCATGAATAAAAAAAATAATAATACCCCTTACGAGTACAACAAATAATATCCCTTACCTTATAAAGAAGAGTACTCCGACAGTAGGGCGGGGATATACTTGAAGAAACTTGCACTACGCTTAAAGGTTTCTTAAACGCTAAAGAAATATGCTCAAGATTATAAAAGAATAATTCTCTCTACAGTTTCTCTCTCTAGAGTTTCAGTGAATTCGTAAAAAAATAATGAAGGAATGAGCTTCTATTTATAGAAGAATGGACTGCATAGTAACTAATTCATGAATGGTCCAGATTGATTTACTTTTAATCAAACGGTCCAGATTTAAAGCAAAATCTTTTTAATAAAATATAATATATTCTATTTATAATCTAATAAAAGCGAATAACTTTATAAAAGTATTACATTTTATATAAAAAGATTTTACTATGCAAAACTTATGCGAGGAACTATGCAACACTATGCATAATTAAATATGATATATTCTATTTATAGAATAACTTTATAAAAGTATTACATTTTATATAAAAAGATTGTACTATGCAAAACACTATGCATAATAAAATATAATATATTTTATTTATAGAATAACTTTATAAAAGTATTCTATTTTATATAAAAAGCTTTTACTGCTTTTATTACATTAATAATACTAATAAATTAAATTATATATATATATATACGAGAAAGGATCAAGAGTAGAATTTTAAATAGCGAGAATGCCTTAAATAATAGAAATTTATCAAAATGACGTAGTTTTGATAAGACGCGATGGCATTTTTGTAAATACGCAGCGGTGGCATGGTATTTACAAAAATGCCATCGCCTTATCAAAACTATCGCTTGATAAAGTTCTATTATTTAAGAGAGTTCTACTACTTAAAGGTTCACTCTTGATCTGATCTATATATATATATATATATATATATATATATATATATATATATATATATAACAATCAACAATAATTGAATCAAATAATGCGAGATACTATCAAAGACTCACTCAGTAGTAATAATTGAACAAAATGGTGACTTCTCACGTAAGCATCAATAATCAATACCGGTGTGCTACTAAGCGACCACCACGTATGACATCGCACTTTTACTACTAGAGTAGTTCAACAAAGATAACAGTAAAACTTCCGTCGTTATTTTCATAAAAATATTTTTGTCGTTTTCTCAATCCGATAATAATTCCGTTGTGGGGTCCACCAATGATTATGCTGTTGTACGAATATTCCCCGACACAAAGAATATTCCCCGACCAATCGAATATAATATAACAACTTGCATACTTTGCAAAATTTATAAATATTACCCACAACTATAACATTATATTAAATCCACACCATAATATTCAAAAAAAAAATTGGAGAAATTTTAATCTTTATTCGTAAAATTTGGGATTTTACATTATTAATATTATTACATTTATTATTATTTTAATTTCTAAAGGAGTTTGGGAATTAATTTAATATTAGTACTCTTATTTATTCCTAATAAGATTAGAAGGTAAATTAATTAAAAGAGTTTAATTAATTATCCCTAATAAGATTAGGGAGCCTAATTAATTAAAGGAGTTTAATTAATTAAATAATACTATATTTTAATTATATTAAAATAGTTCAGCTGATATCTTTATAAGAGAATTCTTATATTAGAAATCAGTGTGTGAGAGATACGTGATTCCAACAGTTGGAGAGTACGCCTTTTTCTATACAGATAGAAAACTAGGGTTTGAGCCAAAAGCACCCTTCTTCTTTATTCTTGTTCTTGCTTGGTGTATCACCTCTAGAGGCCAAACGCTTGGGCCAAAAACTTGTTGGTCATTTTCATGATCACTAAACACGCGTAAGTATACGCGGTGTAAGAAGTAATACAGTGACAAGAAGAGTGTCAAACCCACAAGGAATTATCACTAATATTTACCAAATATCGACTTTGTATCGCTTAAGTCTTATTCGAACAGCAGAATAACAGGTGTGTAACTAATCTAGTTATATCTAATTATCAAAGTAAGTAAATGGATAACGAATGGTATTAAAGATGCTGCAAGCTAAGGTCATAACTTCACCCCATACGAGCATTTTGTCAAACACTTGGTGTGCTATGTTTCATCAAACTTCCTAACCTTCTTTCTATGGTCTTAATGGTCACGACAGTATGTCGACCGAGAACATACAAGTGCTCATACACCTCTTCTGAGGTATGTACAAACATATCCTTTCTAGATCCACCCGATAGGCAATAGAACAGAAAAGAACATCCAAGCTAGGCAATAATCCTACACATGTCTATGTGAATTAACCATAACAAGGATTTAAAGCATAAGTTCTCAATTAGGTCACACAAGGTACACATATATATGTCTATTCTATACACAAACTATGCAGTCTAATCAAGTAGACAACTCATAATCACATGCCAATATATTAAGGTGTAAATCCACAATCCCTCTTTTAATTTCATATAGATTACCAAAATCATCACTAATTTTTTAGCAAGAATCATTAAGCATAAATATATTGATCTAAACCATATGGTTCCAACCAAAGAGATAAGACATTTAATTCGAATTAACAAAGGGTGCCATTATAACCTTAGAGCCAATAATTAGTTCATATCTCTTGAACTAATATAAGTAGCAATATAAACAACATTTATGTGTTACAGAATCAAAGGAAACAAATGGATAAGAATAAACTCTGTCAAAGCTTCTTCAGTCTCCAAGAATTCCAATCCTTTTAAGATTTCCAATCCTTTTAAGCTTTCCAATCCATGTTGCTAATTGCTCTTGAGCTTCATGAAATCCCAAACATCTCCCTAATCTATCTAAACTATATGTAAAAACATTACTTACTAGAAAATGGAGAAGAAATTACAAAAGAGAAAGAGAAAACTAGTTTATCCCAAGGGGATTATCTCATATCTCTTTAAGGAGGCTGACCCTCCCTTTATATCCATATGTTTCCTGCTTTAGCTAGGTCAAAACCAGACTCTTTTTCTCGCTTTGGGCACGAGTCCCGTATCACTATGATATGCCAATTTGTAAAGGATTTGGGGCTTTGTAGAGCTGTAATGATGTCACAGTTTGATAGGAAGGTGCGCTGCAATGCCAATTTTAAGCTTGGCAACGGCGCTGCAACGCTGGTGTAGAAAAATTGACATTTTTGCCCCTACAAGCTGGAAAAGACCTAATAAGCCCTGTAACACATAGATTAAGTTAAATAATACCAAAATAATATAAAAGCTATATAAAATACAAAGATCAAGCAACTTCTTAAGCAATAAAGTATCCGATTTGCTAGTATAAATCCCACTCATCAAATACCCCCAAACTTAAGCATTTGCTTGTCCTCAAGCAAAATTGTCTAACACAAAAATAACAACAGTAAAATAACAACGCAAAAAAAGTATAAAACTATATACTAGAATCATGGCTTCTAAGATCAATCATAGCCACTCTCAGAGAACAGGACAAACACAGATATGAATAAGGGTTCAATCAAGCATAAGACTGTATTGGATCCATTCTATGTACCAACCATCCTAACTAATTATAGCTCGACATAAGCTCGCACAATCGATTTTGATAACCAATATGTTAACTCTGGAACTCAAGCAATCAACAAGCATTAAGAACAAGGCACAAATGTAAGAAAGGATCAAGAGGCACTAGCATGAAGACATCAAAATCTGAATTGTGCAGTGCTTAATTACCTTAGGCTATTCAGAGTTACCCATTAATGAGCTTTTGATTAATGACTCCCAAGCCAGATGGCTTTAGGGTACTAGGTGTAGAACACCCCTATGAATCTAATAACTCAAGAAACAAAGCTACGTAATCAAACTTAAGCCAAATTAGACTTTTATTCCAAACACAAAACAAACAAAACCTTTAGGATGATCGTGCAATACTTAATTACCTTAGGCTATTCAGAGTTACCCGTTAATAAGCTTTTGATCAATGACTCCCAAACTAGATGACTTTAGGGCACTAGGTGTAGAACACCCCTTTGAATCTAATAACTTGAGCAACAGAGGCCACGTAATCAAACTTGGTCCACTAAGGCTCACATTATTCTTAATTTCATTAATATTTTTTTATATGTGAAAACATGCTAGAAACCAAGATCCGAAACTATATAACCGTCTAAGTCTTTTATTATCTTGTAATTAGGTAAGTTCAATATAGTGAATGCATTTTTCAAAAAAATAACCATGCAAACTACATCAGAAATATATCTAGTTATAATAGTTGGTTGGTGCTCATTAAAAAGAACGGATCAATAACAGTCTCAACTTATCAACTAAACTAACCCCTCATCCACACATGCTTGACACAAACTCTTAGAGATAGACATAACTGGGCGCTTATCATTAGCCACAATTAAAAATTTATAAACTATATAAAACCCTTGCATAAAATAGCTCAAAATAGGGTAATAAAGCCATTAACATTGCACATGCATACTAATCTATACAAGTGCCAAAAGATGGCTATAAACCAAACATACAAACTGATAATGATAAAAGCATCCATAAATAACAAAAACTATTCATGCATTCATAATAAAACCAAAACATAATAAATCTAAGGCTAATCAAGCCTTATATGATGTCAAAAGCAGTTCATACATGACTGCACTACAATACTGACAAAACATAAACAAAAAACTAAGATGGCAACCTATCATGGCATTAAACATAATAAAACCTATAAACACCCCCCAGACTTAAGATGAGCAATGCCCTCATTGCTAAGCATATATAAATCAATACAAAAGGGCTTCCTTGAGGTTTGGTCACTCGGCATCATCATCATCCTCTTCAGCTTCTACGGTCGGCGATGGTGGAGGATATTGAGGGAAAATTGGAGGCACATGCAATTGAAACGACATTGAGTTTTCTTTGTCAGCACCAGATGCAATGTAGATACTCTCCATTGTATTGGCAAACTCTACGTGATATTACATAAAGAGATCCTATCGCTGAGCCATTGCATCGATCCTCCTACCATGTCGATCAATCTTCTGGTACAGGAGGTTCATGGAGGCCAATATCTCTCTGTCAACTGATCAGGCGCTGAAGGACCTATCTCTATTGAATATACAAACGTACCGACCTTAGAAGAAGGAGGCGGGGGCTGAGTAGCAGGAAGGAAGCCCTCACCGCGGGGATGAGACTTTGCACCCTCCCAGACTTGGTATCTAGTAATAGTGGCATGATCTATGGTTGCCATGGGAGGTAGGAGTATCTCATTCATGGCCATGTGTACCGCTGCTATCTAGCACATGAATGTAATAACCGAGGGATGTGGTAGGCCGCCCAAAATGCTGCCTCATAGAGCCTTAAGGATCGACTCTTGAATAAGGGATCCAATGTCAATGTTTAACCCAGTGACTATGGCAAATAGTAGAACTGCCCTCTCTCTAGTCACATCGCTGGCATGCCTGGTTGGCATCAGGTAATGGCAGATAAAACTATACCACGCCTTCCCATAGCATGATTGCTCGGTGTGTGCAAAGCTCGATTTCTTGCTGGTGTATTATGTTATTTCCCAGAGGCACAATAGTTATCTAGAAGGGGGTTGAGTAGATATTTTAAAAATTCTTTTAATCAAAATTCTTATTAGTTTTGATAATGATTTAAACACAGCAGAATTAAGATGTTTGTTTTCCCTTCAAGATATAATGAATTAATAGGAGTAAAGCAGTTTTGGCAGTTATAGCAGTTCTGACAAGAATATAAGAGACATAGTAATTTTAAGTGGTTCAGAGCATTCAAAGCTCCTAGTCCACTGTTCTACTACTCGAGTAGGAAATCCACTAAGAATATCTTTACAACTCCTGAATCTCACAGATTCTTTCAAGACCAGCAATTTTGGAACTTCTTGGTTCATTATTGAACTCTTCAAGTCCAACAGACTTGGTACTTCTCAGTTCACTTAGAACTTTTCAAGTCCTTCTGACTTGGAACTTCTTACTTCACTTGATGGTAGTTGAGTTCTTGAATGGTGCTACTTAGTTTTCGTTAAGCATGAGTTCAAAAGAACTGAGTAGCTGAGCAAGATTTCTTTTTCAGATCGTAGAGTTGAGCGTTGAGTGTTCTTCATCATTTTTTTCAGTACTTGCTTAAATCTTTCATCTGCTGAATCTTTGTATATAAGATATCTTTGAAATGAATCCGTTGAAGACACTCGTTGAAGTATTAAATGTATTTAACATTTCTGAGCTTTGATGGAGACTTTTTGCATAACTTCTGATTAGCAGACTGGCCCACTAACACAGTAGACTGTTGTTTCACCTAACACCTAAAAATGTGTTTTTTGCTGACCCATAGTACTTTCCTTAGCTTCTTCAATACGTTTCTTTGTTATATACTAAGGATGATTATTGTGTCATTGGGACTCCCGAGGACTTTAATGTCTATAGCTCATTCCATATTTGTTGTGATTTATCTTTAAACAAATGGACGAGGCTCGATGCTTCTGACACAGACAGATGAAGTTCTATGATTCTGATCGTGGTGTCTTGCCACCTTGGTGCTTGATCTAATACAGCAAAATGAGAAAACTATGATTTCTCTTAAGTACTGGTACACTACGATCTTTACTTGCTTATCTTGCAGACTCTACGCTTCCGAGAGCACACTATGACCTCTAATTTGGCTCAACAGGCGTTTAGACCATTCTACAATTTTGGAGAGGCCCTTCAAAGAAGATACAGTACGATCCTTGATGCTCTATGATTCTGCCTTGTGTTCTGCAATCTCTTGATCATGTTGATAGACTACGATTAAGTGAAAGCCTATCTATTACATCTCAAGATGTAGATCAACTTAATAATTTTGATCTTTTCTTCTATACATTCATTTACAGAATGATAAACATTAAAGTCCAGATCAACCTAATAAGTTTGATCTATCACTAAGTCCTTGTACATGTGTTCCTTTGAAGGACTTTACATATAATCATGAATATTAACTTTAAAAATCAAATTTTAAATATGCAATCTCCCAACAATCTCCTCCTATTTGATGTTGACATAACCCAGGAGATTTGTATCATGATTATTAATTTCTAGATGCAGTTGTTAGAAAGTAAATATGACTTAGTGTTTCAGTGAGCAGTTGAAACCTCTAAAGAATAAGCATGAATTTATTGATGTTTGTAAAGACAAATATTACAATTAAGCTTAGTTACATTAATAAGAAATTAGTTTTAACTTATCTCTATTTCTTTTGTCTTTTATTCCTTGGAGGATTTGCATACTCTTGAGCTCTTCTTTTCCTGCTGACTTCATCTCTTCATGTTATATCTTCCATCTCACTTTAACTTAGCCTCTGCGAATGAACGTGTATATTCATGAATACAGGATCTCCAATTGGCATTCCTAGACTAGTGGTGGTCACTTCTTGTGAGCTTGGAGAAGGCCTTTGACTCCTTAGTGGTTGTTCCATGAGAATTTGCTGCTTTTTAGGTTGTGGAGTCTAATGGAGAGACTGTCTTGCAGGAGAACTTCTTAAGAATTGAGTAATTTTGCATTTGCCTTTGCCTTTTTTGCCTCTTCCTTTGTCGCCTTCCCCTTTATTCTCCCCCTTTATGTCAGCATCAAGGGTTCGAATATCTTCAAATAGGCGAGTTATGCCTTGTACGAGTTTGTGGAGTTGAGTCTTGGATTGAATAATATCTTCATAATTTTCCTGGATCAGAGAGTCAGTACGAGCTTCTCTCTTTTGCAGAATGGCCAAGACATTTTCTGCTTGTTGTATTTGACCGATGGAGAATTCTTGGAACTCTTTCATTTGGGTCTTTAGACTCGTGAGATTTTCTATCAAAAGTTTATTTTGGGATTCTTGAGTATTTTATAAAATAAGAACAACATCCATGTGCTTCTTGGCAGTGAGAGAGTGGATTTGATCCCATTCATTGATACTTTGAATCATCTATTTAATTATCTCCCTAAGCTTCTTTGTCAGTTCAAAATTTAGGTTGCTTGGGAGAGCATTGATATCATCAATCAAATAAGTTAGCCTCAGATGAACAAGTTCAAAGTGAACTTCAAGATCTTCTTATATATCTTTGGTCACTTTCTTAGTTGCTTCTGACAGCACCGTTTTAGTAGGGAGATCAGATATAAGCTCAAGGAGTTACAGATTATTTGGAGGAGAGGCTCTTGTGTATTGATCTTGCATGTTGCAGAGAGTAAGATCAAGATTAAAATATTCATTTGTTGATGAGGAAGGGACATCTATTGGAGAAATTTGGTGTGTGTAATTGAAGCTGTAGAGAGAGGTGACGTTTTGAGCAGGTGACTCTGATTGGATGTGGCTCAATAATCGTAGAGTGAGAGATGATATGAGATGGGATTAACACAAAGTTTGGCACATTTGGTTCATCAATTAAAGATTGATGGGATTTTGTAACTAGAAATTGATTGAGTTGATGAAGTATCACTTCCAACCATCTTGGTGATTCATAGAATTGATTAAAAAATGATGGTGGACAGTGATTTACCCTAAATAAGACAGGAATAGTTTGTACCTCATATCCAATTTTTTGAAGATGGGTTTTTGGTGATCAACTTTCGGGTAAAGTTGAGTTTGCTTGGGAATCCATGAGCTAGCACCAAGATTGCTGGATAGGCTTTGAAGGTTTAGAACAAATGATCCCAGAAGTTGAGGATTTGGGCTCTGTGGAATGTCATCATAGGTAGATAGGAGAATAGTTGATTGTAGTTAGCTCTTCTATATCCATCACAACCCATAGCAATGATCTCAGCTTTGTCATCCTCTTCTTCTTCTCTGTCTTCATTTGATGTTTCCACTACATCAATCATCTCAACTTCTCTATTTTGCTCTTCGTCTCTCTCATCCTCCATAGCTTCAATTCTTTCTATTTTTGTAGTTTCTGAAGCTAGAATCTCTTGAGGGACTGAGGAATGTTCATGATGATCTCTTGGAAATTCCTTTTTAGTTGTAGCCTTTTCTGACATAGGGACTTCGTGAGGCTCCCCCTCAATTTGATCATCCATTTGAATTTCAAACAGATCCCCCTCAGCTGGAGCATTCTCTAGTGTAAGAACTTCAGGAAGCTCACCCTCAACTGGAGCTGTATTTTCCTTATCAGCTTTGGGTAGCCCTTTGTCAGTAGTTATCCTTTTATCTTCTTCTTCTAACACCTTTTCATCTATAAGGATGTACTTCTTGACCAATTTTCTTCTTGACTTTTTAGGTTGAGCTATAACCTTAGAACTTTCTTTAACTTCAACTTTGAAAGATTGATCGAAATTTGAGAAGTCATTGGCAAGCATCCTCTTCGGGATTGGTGTCCAATCTGGACTCTACGATCGCTAGAGACTCTACGATCGAAGAGAAGGAGGACTTCTTAGACTTGTGACTCGCTTTCCTTTCTTGAGGCTTGAGAGATGGTAGCTCTCATCTTCTTCTTCTTCGATTCTTTTGTTCTTTTCTTTTCAATTTCTTCAAAGTTTCAGTGCCTGAGCTCTCTTGAGGTGCCTCAGTAGTTGAGCCTTGAGGCTCCTCTGCCATTTGAGCCTTCAATTTTCTTTTACCCTTACTTTTTCTAATTAAAGCAATGGGTTCTTCCTTGTTGATTTCTTCTTCTTCTTCAGTTTCCTTTACAACAAACATATTTCCTGGTATTCCAGACTTCTTTGCATCACCAGTTCTTCCACTCGACTCAGATATCATCTTGACATTTTTAGCTGGATTTCTTTTCCAGTTTTCAAACAGTTGCTGGGTCATCCTCCTGTTGGGATTAATGGATTCTCCTTCATTATCTCAAATTTGTCACCCAGTGCTGACTACAAGATGATGCTTATAAATCATCCATAGAGCATCTTACCAAAGCTCTTTAATTTCTTTGAATTGAGAATCCACTTCCCAATCCAATCAATGAGTAGGGCTCCAAAGTTGAGTTAGATTCCACAACAGATTGCTATCATAAGCTTCAGTTGTACTTCATTCATGGAGTCGTGGCCAGAGCTTTTGCAACATATGCATTTTCCAATAATGTCAGCCAAAAACTCATATTTTTGGGGAAACTCCTTCTTCTTGTACCCCTTACAGTCTCATTCTTTTTGTGATGCATCCTCTTCAGTCCTTCATGGAAGTCGATGACTTCTATTGATAGGAGTCCATTTGACTTGAAGCCTAGGGCCAGATTTATGTCTTCAGCCTTGAGTTTCATTTGTACTCCCTTGACTCTTGTGGTGATGGTGTCGTTCTCAAGAACTCTGTTGCTGTAAAACTCCTTTATTAGCTTTTGGTAGATCTATATGCTGGTGCCCATAGCTTCTTCAAGACCAGCTTTCTTTACCAGAAATAAAATTTTGTGGAATTTGAGGTCAGCTGTCTTAAACTCATCAAAACATAGTCAAAAACCAGTGATAATATCTGAAGCCGCCATTGATTTCTTTTGCACTAAGGATGGTTGATCGATTACGAAAGCTAAGGTTTCAACTTTGGAGAGAGAGAAATAAGCTTTTGAACTTTTACGATTTCAAAAGGTATTTTCAACTATTGTACTTGTAACTTCCTCCTCTCGATTTTCTTAGTGGGGCATGTGTTAAGTTCGCTTGGTTCCACGATTTTATTCTTAGGTGTAAAATACTTGATTTGCCCTTAGCTCCTTACGAGCTAGTGTATTCTTTGGGAGAACTACGATCGTCGAGGTAGCACTACGATCATTGAGGTTTTCATTGTAACCGTTGAGTCCACTGTTGTATTTACTCGACGAACATCATCTGCTCTGGTCCTTGTGATGAGCTTTTGACTTAGCGTTTCTCTCTAGTTAAGGTAGCTCAGGAAAGGCCAACCTCTTGGAGTGAATTAAGGGTTAGGTTTGTCTTTGAGGCGCTTTGTAGAGGGATTGCTTTGATTTGTTGGAACTTTGTCATCAAAGGATGCTTCTTTATTTTGTTGAGGAAGCTCTACAATCGTGCTCTTTCATATCACAACAACTCTACGATCGTGAATTTTCTTTGGTCATGTTTACGATTTTGAACATAGCCTTTATATCTGCATGGTTAGCACAAACTAGAGCATATATTTTATGGTTGTAAATTTAGCAAGCCTAACGCACTTATTAATTTATTAAATCTAGATTCATCTAGAGGCTTTGTAAAGACATCAGCAAGTTGATTTTTAGTAGAGATGTATTGTAAAGATATGGTTCCATTTTGAATGTGATCCCTAATAAAAAGATATCTTATTTCTATATGCTTAGTCCTAGAATGCATGATAGGATTGTGTGTTATTGTTGTGGCACTTGTGTTATCATAATGAACAGGTATAGATTTGAAATCAAACCCATAATCTGCTAGCTGATTTTTTATCCATAAGATTTGAGCATAACAGCTGTCAGCAGCAATGTATTTAGCTTCTGCGGTTGACGTAGATACTAAGTTTTGCTTCTTGCTAAACCAAGACACAAGTCTGTTTCCTAACAGCTGAAAAGTGCCACTAGTACTTTTTCTATCTATTTAGCAGCCTGCAAAATTAGCATCTATATATCCTGTTAGTTCAAAAGACGACTCCTTGGGATACTAAAGCCCCAAGTGAGGTGTGCCTTTTAGGTACCTGAAAATCCTTTTTACAACAGTTAAGTGTGATTCCTTAGGATTAGCTTGAAATCTAGCACATATGTATGTTACAAACATTATGTCTGGTCTACTGGCAATTAGATATAGAAGAAATCCTATCATACCTCTGTATTGAGTTATATCAATACTTTTACCTTTTTCATCTTTGTCAAGCTTGGTTGCTGGAGCAATTGGGGTTTTCATGGGAGAGGCTGATTCCATGCCATACTTTTTAAGTAAGTCTTTGATGTACTTGGCTTGGTTTATGAAGATTCCTTCATCAGTGTGCTTTACTTGCAATCCAAGAAAGAAGTTCAGCTCACCCATCATGCTCATTTCGAACTTGCTCTACATAAGCTTGGCAAATCTCTTACATAATTTTTCATCAATAAAACCAAAGATAATGTCATCAACATATATTTGAACTAATAAGACTTTGTCTTTATGCTTTCTAAGAAATAATGTGGTATCTACTCTACCTCTAGTGAATCCATTTTCAATAAGAAAGTTAGTTAGTGTTTCATACCATGTTCTAGGTGCTTGTTTAAGACCATATAAGGCTTTGTCTAATCTATAAACATAATTAGAGAGAGTTGGATTGATGAAACCTGGAGGTTGTTCCACATATACTTTTTCTTGAAGTTCACCATTCAGGAATGCACTTTTAACATCCATTTAAAAGACTTTGAATTTCATGTGAGCAGCAAAGGCAAGAAATATTTTGATGGCTTCTAATCTGGCAACAGGTGAGAAGGTCTCATCGTAGTCAATGCCTTCTTCTTGAGAATAAACTTTGGCCACTAGTCTTGCCTTATTCCTTGTTATTACTCCATCTTCATCCATCTTGTTTCTGAAGACCCACTTGGTGCCAATGATTGGATGGTTTCTTGGTCTTGGAACTAATCTCCACACTTCACTTCTTTCAAATTGATTTAGTTCTTCTTGCATGGCTTCTATCCAACTGGAGTCTTCCATAGCATCTTCAATCTTCTTTGGTTCCATTTGTGATAGAAAGCTCAGATAGAAACACTCTTTCTGAGTGGCCGCTCTTGTTTTGACCCTTACATTTAGATCTCCAATGATTAAGTCTTGAGTGTGATCTTTTGCCCATCTATTTCCTATCGGAACATCTGACATGATGCCTTTTTGTATGATATCTTCAAGATCAATTTCTGCTTCTTGATGTGGAAGTTCGTTATCTTGCATAGTTCTCTCTACGATCTCCTCTTCTTGCTCGATGATTTCATTTTCTGGAACTACGATCATGTTGTTGAGCTCGATGACCTAGTTTGAATTATCGTTCATAGTGTCTTGAGATATTGTTAAGTCTATTTCATCGAAGATGATGTGGATCGAGACTTCAACACTCAACGTCTTCTAGTTGAACACACTATAAGCTTTACTATCTGTGGCATATCCGAGAAAGATTCCTTCGTCTAACTTGGGTTAGAACTTTGTCAAATATTGTTTCCCATTATTGAGAATGTAGCATGCATAGCCAAATATATGAAAGTAGCTGACATTTGGCTTTCTCCCTTCCACAGTTCGTAGGGAGTCTTCTTTATCGTAGAGTGTATAAGCGATCTGTTCTGAGTGTAGCATGCAATGTTGATACCACTTGAAGTATTGAGCGGATGATGTTTCTTTGCTTAGTAGAGTTCTTCCAGCCTCTATCAATGTTTTGTTCTTTCTCTCAGCTACTCCATTTTGTTGAGGAGTTCATGGAGCTGAGAAGTTATGACTGATGCCATTGTCTATGCAGAATTGGTCCATCTCAGAGAAGTCGAATTCTCTGCCATGATCACTCCTTATGGCCTTAATTTTCTCCCCTTTCTCATTCATCACAAGTCTGAACATCTTGATTAGTTGGGAGCTCATTTCATCTTTTGAGTTTAGAAAAAACACCCACGTGAATCTGGTGTAATCATCCACAAAGACCAGTGAGTATCTCTTCCCTCCAAGGCTTGTTGTTGGAATTGGCCCAAATAGATCCATGCGAAGCAGCTGCAGAGGCTTGTCAACTGAGTTGACAATTTTTCTCTTAAATGAGCTTCTAGTCTGCTTTCCAAGTAGACACGCATTGCATAGTCTTTCCTTGACGAAGCTGAACTTGGGTAAGTCTGCTACTAGATCTTTGGAGGCCAGTTTAAACATGCTTTTGAAGTTGAGATGAGATATTCTTTTATGCCATAACCAACTCATTTCTTTAGATGTTTTAGCCGGAAAGCTTATTGTCTCATTCGAGCTTAGTCGATCAAGATTGACAGTATAGACATTTCCTTCTCTTGTTCCAGTCAGCTTTATAGAGGATGTCTTCAGATCTCTGACTTGACATTGATTGTTGAGAAAAGTAACTTGATGACCCTTGTTGCAGAGTTGGCTTATGCTCAGAAGATTTTGTTTTAAACCTTCCAACTAGGCAACTTTGCTGAAGGATACTGCACCATTCCCATCTAAGCCATATCCTCTTGTCTTGCCAAAGCTATTGTCTCCAAAGATGACTGACAGACCTTCTTTCTCTATGTAATTAGATAGAAGGGCTTTGTTCCCTATCATGTGCCTTGAGCATCCACTGTCCAGATACCAGGTTGTGATCGTAGAGCTTGGTTCCTATGGTAAGATGAAACTCTCATTTTGGTACCTATACTTGCATGGGTCCTACTTTGTTAGTACCCTTGGGAACCTAAATTTGCTTAATCCTGGGTCTCACAAGCATAGGATTATGGTAGCATATTGCAGCCTTATGACCAGTCCTATTACATATAAAACATCTAATATAATGGATGCTTATGTGTGTGTGGATTCTTTCTCCATTTGGACTTATGTGGGTTCTCATCAATTCATCCTTTATACTTATTCTCCTTTTTCCATGTGTCCTTGTGTTTCATGCTTTGTGAAAAGTGAGGCTTAACTCTATTGTTCCTTCCCAGTTGGTTCGTGGAGTCGATTTTACTTGACTCTACGACCCTTCGAGGTTGGAGAGTAGAGACTGAGTTACTCTTCTCTCTTCTAAAACCTAGGCTAGCATGAGATCCTTTATTCTTTGGAATATAGATTGGATCTCAAGAGGAGGGTTGGACTGGTTCTTCATTCTGTGAGGATTTCACAAATGTAATGATTCTACTAAAACTTAAAACATTACTAGAGCTAGTTTCCTTTTATCTTTTCCACATATGGTTCTGAGGTGGATTCCCCAAAACCTAAACCTGTTCTGTCAGATGCACTTCTCTGACTAGAGATCAGGGAGTCCATGGAAGAAGATGATTTATTCCATGTAGAGATTGTCCTTTCGAGTTCCTCAATTTTAGAGGTCAGACTTGACTCTCTTTGCGCATGAAGTTCATTGGTATATTTTAAGAACTTATTCTCAGCTTCAAATTTGGAGAGAGAGAGTTAGTAATTAGAAGAGCTGTTTCCAATTCTTCCTAAACTTTCTCTTTCTCTTTTTGAAGAAGAAAGTAATCTTTGGACAAAACTCTGAACCATTTCATGTATTGATTCAGATTAGATGTTATGCCATATAGAGTAGTTCTTAAGTCATCAATGAATACATCAGGAGAGTAAAAGTCAAATACCTCATCTATACTTACTTCATGTATGTCAGATTTCTTCTTATCATTTGTATGTTTGGCCATCAGACAAAGATTTGCCACTTGAGGATCTTCATCATCTCCAGATTCGGGAGTTGAGTCGTTATCTGAGTCACTCCATGATCCTCCGCCCACAAGACCTTTATCTTTCATCTAGAGCCTCTTATTGCCTTTGAATTCTGTCTTTGAATTTGATCTTTTCTTGAGTTCTTCTCTAAGAGGCTTGTTTCAGTTTGAAATGAAATGGCCAGGCTTTTTGAAGTTGTAGCATAAGTCATTTATTTGCTCCATACTGCTGTAGTTGTTAATTTTCTTAGGTTTGCTAATTCTGCCTTGACGCATGAACCTTCTGAGTCTTCTTACCAGCATAACAAAGTCCTCGTCATCATCTTCATCATAGTCAGAGTCATTTTCGGTGTTAGCTTTTTGAGATGTTATCTTTTGCTTTGAGAGCAACCCCTTTGTCCTTCTTTCTTCCTTTAGATAGAGTTTCTGCTCGTTGAGTCAGCTCAAGTTCATACGTGAGAAGGTTCCCATATAACTGTTGAACAGTCATTTCATGGAGATTCTTTGACTCTCTGATGGAAGTGGTTTTAGCATCCCACTTGTTAGGTAAAGCTTTCATGAACTTTATGATTAGATCATTATTTGGATAGATCTTTCCATAGTCTCGGAGAGAGTTGAGCAGTACATTGAATCTTTCGTAGGTGGAAGTGACATTTTCTCCTTGAATGTGTGCAAACATTTCATATTGTTTAGTCAGGAGAGATTGCTTGTTTTCTCTGACTTCTTCTGTTCCTTCATGCATGATGAACAATGCTTCCCATACTTCTTTTGCTATTTTGCTATTGACTACATTCTCAAACAGGTCATCTTTTAAAGATTGGAACAAAATGTTCTTGGCCTTTTTATCGAGTTTGACAGCTTTCTTTTCATTGTCAGTCCATTCTTCTTTGACCTTTATCTGAATTCTGTTTGGGTCGTCTGCTATAAGAGCAAGCTTGGTAGGAATGTAGGGCCCATTTTGAACAGTTTCAAATAGATCTTCATCTATTGAATCCATGTAGGCTTGCATACAAACTTTCCAGTTGGCAAATTTATCTTTATTACACATAGGTGGCTTGCTGCCTCCTCCTGTCGTTGATACGCTTATCAGATGTGCCATTGGACCTACTTAAGCTTTGTAGGTTGTTTGATAGAGCCTGCTCTGATACCAATTGTTAGTTCCCAGAGGCACATTAGTTATCTAGAAGGGGGGTTGAATAGATTTTTTAAAAATTCTTTTAATCAAAATTCTTATTAGTTTTGATAATGATTTAAACACATCGGAATTAAGATGTTTGTTTTCCCTTCAAGATATAATGAATTAATAGGAGTAAAGTAGTTATGGCAGTTATAGCAGTTATGACAAGAATATAAGAGACATAGTGATTTTAAGTGGTTCAGAGCATTCAAAGCTTCTAGTCCACTCTTCTACTCCTTGAGTAGGAAATTCACTAAGGATATCTTTATAACTCCTGAATCTCACAGATTCCTTCAAGACCAGCAGTCTTGGAACTTCTTAGTTCACTATTAAACTCTTCAAGTCCAGCAGACTTGGTACTTCTCAGTTCACTTAGAACTCTTCAAGTCCTTCTGACTTGGAACTTCTTACTTCACATGATGGTAGTTGAGTTCTTGAATGGTGCTACTCAATTTCTGTTAAGCTTTAGTTCGAAAGAACTGAGTAGCTGAGCAAGCTTTCTTTTCCATATCGTAAAGTTGAGCGTTGAGTGTTCTTCAACGTTTTTTTCAGTAATTGCTTAAATGTTTCATCTGCTTAAGCTTTTTATATAAGATGTCTTTGAAATATATCCGTTGAAGATACCCGTTGAAGCATTAAATGCATTTGACATTTTTGAGCTTCGTTAGAGACTTTTTGCACAACTTCTGATTAGCAGACTGGCCCACTGACACAGCAGACTGTTGTTTCACCTAACACTTGAAAAGGTGTTTTCTGCTAACCTAGAGTACTTTCCTTAGCTTCTTTAATACGTTTCTTTGTTATATTCTAAGGATGACTGTTGTGTCATTGGGACTCCGAAGGACTTCAACGTCTATAGCTCATTTCATATTTGTTGTGATTTATCTTTAAACAAATGGACGAGGCTAGATGCTTCTGACACAGACAGATGAAGCTCTACGATTCTGATCGTGGTGTCTTGCCACATTGGTGCTTGATTTGATACTGCTAAACGAGAACACTATGATTTCTCTTAAGTATTGGTACACTACGATATTTACTTGCTTGTCTTGCAGACTCTATGCTTCCGAGAGCAGACTACGACCTCTGATTTGGCTTGGCAGGCGTTTGGACCATTCTACGATTTTGGAGAGGCTCTTCAAAGCAGATACACTACGATCCTCGATGCCCTATGATTCTGCCTTGTCTTCTACAATCTCTTGATCATCTCGATAGACTACGATTAAGTGGAAGCCTATCTATTACATCTTAAGATATAGATTAACCTAACAGTTTTGATCTATTCTACTATACATTAATTTACAAAATGATAAACATTAAAGTCCAGATCAACCTAAGAAGTTTGATATTGTAGACACTCAAAAATTTTTGCATACCTGTTATTAACATTGCAGGAGGGCAAAATCGTCTTTCAGAGATAACCCTGGAGGACAGCTCAACTCAATCCCAGAAATACCACCGGAATTTAAACTTCATTCCGAAAATATCACGGGAAGTTTCAATTCCAAACTCAGATATAACCCCGAGGCATGCAGTTCCAATACCAGAAATCACACCGGAGAAGGCCATATCATCTCGGAGATAACCCCAAGATACTCAGTCTCAGTCCTAAAAACAACACCGAGAAAGACAATGTCAACCTTGGAGATAACCCCAAGGAGTGCAGTTGCAGTTCTGGAGATAACCTCGGAAATGCTCATTTCAACCTATGCAGTCAGCTTCAACCTCGGGACTCACATCGAGGCACTCAGTTCAAAACCCGGAGATAACCCCGGGAGGTTAGGCACACCTCAGAGACATCCCTGAGGACATCCAGTAATTGCAGTAGCCCAATCTCAGAGATAACCCTGAGCAACGACTGCTTTATCAGCCCAAACTGGAGATAACCCTAGTGGGGGGCAAAATTTTTATTTTTCCACCTCGATCCCACATTGTGCCATCTCAACAATTCAACATACATTCTACATAGCAATGTCCTATAAGAGCTAAGAAGTTCCAATCCCGAGTGACTACTACGCAAGGCAGCACACCGGATATAATTTGAAGCTTGAAGACCAAGGGCATGGTCCCATCTTCTTAACTTCTGACAACCTCTAATCCCATGTCATGGTGTAGCTCTCGACAATAGCACTTCGTAAAAGGTCTTATACACCTCAATCGGAGGCTCAGATTGAAGTTCTGCAAGTTCGAGCGGACATCACGTTGTAGGCGCACGCGTGCTTGAGAGGCGGGGAGACGCATGAAAGACAAGGGGGCACCGGGAAGCATGAGTATATCTGCGGATACCACAGGTGTACCTGCGGCTCCCCCTCTATAAATAGAGGGCTTGAGTGGCCATATTTGAAGAGAAAAATGGTGAGGAAGCCCTGTCCAATTTTCTATGTACACACCCTAAATTGAGTGATTTCTCATTTTAAACACTTGTGAGCTTATATTCAGTCATATTTTTATCGGCGGGAGCCAACTGTTCATTCATTTAAAGCTATAGTAGTCTTCTTTGGCAGTTCACTGTAAGCCTTCTTAAACACTTTAAAGCCTTTCTCTTTATCTTTGCACACACCGTTCTTCACATTGAGAGTCATGTTGTGTCTGTATGCCCGAACTTCGGTCCGTGGCTTTTATTTTCCTATATATATATATAGCGACAAATCGCTGAAATGATAAACTGAGCTGGGTTCAATATGATAAATTGAGCTGGGTTCAATATATATCTGTGTGTTTATCTCTTATATATATATATATATATATATATTTGCATTTCTATCAAGCCTGGAGTTTACTCCGTGGCCTTTTACTGCTTTATTTACATTTAGTCCCGCCTGGAGTTTACTTCATGGCGATTGATCGTTTTTACTGCTTTATTTACATTTAGTCCCGCTTGGAGTTTATTTCGTAGTGGTTGATCGTTTTTACTACTTTATTAACATTTAGTCCCGCCTGGAGTTTACTTCATGGCGGTTGATCGTATTTATTGCTTTATTTACATTTCTGATTCCCCATAGAGGTTCTTCGTGGTGGTTGATCATATCTTTATATATATATTTACTGCTTTTATATAATTACATTTCCGATCCCCCATGGAGGTGCTTCGTGGTGGTTGATCATGTCTATACATATATATTTACATCTTTTATATATATAACTGCTTATTGCTTTTCATATAAACTGGGTCATCATGTGAGCCTAGGAATCATGTGATCACAGATTCAGTCTACTGAATCTAGATTTGGTTCCCGTGATGGAAATTTTTAGCTGTAAGCAACTTGTAAATTATTCACGGTGTTTGAATTTCCTTAAATGGCTTTCATGCCCATGAGGAGTTCGACACTGCTTTATGTACTATTTTCTCGAAGATGTTTCACATCTCAAAAATAAAAGCAATCAAGCTGAACATTTAATAAAATGGAAGTATCAAAGGCCTCAATTACTAATGAGCACATGGTTTGAAAAACCTCTTTTCTAAAACCTCATTGCTATATCTTGTTTAAAACTGAATTTTTATACAAATTCAAACCATGTGTATATAGGTGCGAACGAGGCATAACACTACTTCCAAATAACTGCACATTGACCCACACACACACACATTCATATAACAATTTAATTAAAAAGTGGCGGTAACCGTGGTAAAACGGATGTCGGGGGGTGCCTAACACCTTCGCTCCTCATAAGTAAGTCCCCGGACCTTAATGAATCTCGGTTTCACAGACCCGTTTAGCAGTGTCACATCACTGGGTCAATGTGCAAATCTTTTCTCGGTTGTGTTGGTACAACCATTGAAAAAACCAGCAGGTGACTCTTACAGTCAAATCATCGACATATAAATGTCAGACCTTTGCATAACTTGTTTTTTCAAATTAATCTCACCTAACATGAGAACACCAAAAAACAAGAACAGAAAAAGGAACAATAAAAATCCCGACGTCGACAGGTGGTGACTCTGCTGAGGACTCCAGTAAGAGGACTTAAGCCACTACTACAAGCTTTTCAAAACTGTTATAAGCTTGTGTGTGGATGTTGCATTTACAGTTTTGATGAATTTGTACGAATGCATTTTACTTAATGCACTACAATATATCTATCTGTGATATTAGTGCTTCGCATATGTCATCATTCTCATAACGGTGAGACACATTGCATGTGAATGTATGTTGTGTGGTTCCTCCACCAGGAGGCTATTCTGTCAGTGTTTGATTACTGAACTCATAGGGAGACTAATTCCAACGAGGCTCAGGAAAGGCACCACCCAGATTCGTTACAGTTGAAAGACTAGATTAACTTCCCGTCAAGTAAATTGCGATGATCTGGGAACCTTTATACCAAAAAGCCGTGAGAGTAACCTAAGATAGATCAGCCTCTGATAAACCAAATGCGGAGGAAAGTCTCTTCATGCTTTCCATTTTCAATTACTTGTAAAGACAATTACTTATAATTTCATTCCATGTTAATATCTATATAATGGAAAATATGAAGAATATGTGTACATGCATATTAAGGCTTGATATGCTATCAAATGACACCTGTTTTGCAGGATAATATTCCTAAAATGGACACATTATGATAGCATGCAAACATTTATACATTCCCTAAGACTAAACTACATAAGTTTTTGTAGGGAAACAATTGGGCCTGTTACTCGTTCAAAGTCCAAAAAGGTCACGAGCCTACATCCAATAATATCTTCGTCTGATCAGTCTAATCCTGCTCTTGTCTCTCGAGAAGAGTTTGACAGATTAAGCAAGAAAATTACATATTTAGTTGTTCTGCTTAAAGAATTACACCAATCTACTCAGGGTTCACGAATACCCTTACACACAGAATCGTCTGCACCGGGAGGAACACAAGGTCCGGATAAAACAATTCCGGAACTTCAGTTAGATACAGCCAACAAAATTCCTGAAAACACCCATCTCAAAGAAGATCCCGACACCGGTGATATCAGGAAAAAAGTCCTTCAAATGGAAGAGACCATTCGGTCTATAAAAGGGATTGGTGCACACGAGAGTGTTTCCTATGCTGATCTTTGTATATTCCCTAGTGTTCATTATCCAGAGAAGTTCAATACTCCTGACTTTGAAAAGTATGATGGGTTGTGAGATCCTTACACACATTTAAAGGTATTCATAGGAGAACTCAGATCTTATGCTGAGGATGAAAAGCTCAGAATGCAGCTGTTTCAAAATAGTCTAGCTGGAGAAGCCCAATCTTGGTACACCAGATTAGACAATTCTAAAATACATAGCTAGGATGAGTTAGCTCATGCCTTCCTCACTCAGTACAGCTTCTAGTCTGAGATGGCTCCTGACCGGTATCAAATTACCAAGGTCAAGAAACAGTCTAATGAGTCATTTAGAGAATATGCTCAAAGGTGGAGGCGCCTTGCTGCTCAAGTTATTCCTTCTATGGTGGAGTCAAAAAATGTGATGACTTTCATAGACATATAAGAAGCTTCTTTCTATGAGAGAGTCTTAGCTGGCATTGGTAAACCATTCTCTGAAATGATCAAACATGGAGAGATGGCTGAGATGGGATTGAAGTCAGGAAAAATTCAAGACCTAGCCGCTCTGAAAGTTGTTGCTGAGCACATCCAGTTCAGAACTTATGGAAACAACCTCTAGAGGGTCCATAAAAAGAAAGAGGAGGATGTTTCCTTGATACTATAAGGTCAGAAAGGCAGTCTAAATATACCTATCCAAAGGAGAAACTACTACCATTTTCCAGCACAGTCTTCCAACCCCATATTGCCAAAGGGTGGAGAACTACGACGTAACCGAGCGTTCACACCTCCAGGGGATTCGCTTGAAAATATTCTCAATCTTCTGACTACTCAGAAGAAAATTACACATCTTTTTCCACCAGCTAACCCGAATGGGAAAAGTTACAATGCTACGCGGAAGTGTACTTATCATGTCGGGGCACCGGGACATGACACTCAGGATTGCTGGTGTAATACCCGAGAATTTCCACATATTATTAAATGAATATATTAATGGAAATAAAATTTTTGTGAATAAAGGTGTTATTATTTTGTGAGTTGATTAATTTAATTAATTCGTATTAGACCTATGCGTATTAAGATGTGTGAAGTGACAATGAGAATTGTGAAATGCCTTATGTGGCATAATGTGAAATGAAAGAATTCACTAAGTGAGTTGAAATGAGAATTAGGAAGATTAATCGGGAATGATTATGTGATTTCATATAAGTAATCAATACGCTTGTAGACTCGTAGTAGCACGGTCGTGGAGAGTAAGTTATGTCGTATAAAGCGAGTTTAACGATGAAAATTGACACGGACCGAAGCTAAACCAATCGTGGGTAGCCTTTGTCGAGGAACGACGCAAATTGCGTCAGTCCAAGAAGATATAAATCGGCGCAATTGCGCCATGGTGGTCGATTGGAGAAAAATTAATTCTTCTACCTTTGAAAATTAAATGGAACAATTATGTGATGTGTGTAACATTAATAATCTATGAAATAAAGTACGTTATGTTTAACAAAGGGATTATTAAGCCATTAATTAATATTAATTGATTGTGGTAGGATATTGATTACTTGATAATGGTAATATGTGATTAGTAGTGTTTGCAATATATCTATAATTTTATAAGAATTATATAGATAGTTGATGGGTAAGGAGATCCATAAAAACATTAATCAAGGAAGTGGATATTTTCTTTATCTCGACATAAATAAGTAAGTTATTAATATAATAATATTATATTAACAACTATATGTACGTGAGCAATAATAGAACTATATTATATAGTGTAGTGTGACATTTATGTGACTATATATTAAGTTGTATAAAACTATATTGTATGAGGCAATGTGAGTAAACATATTGGAACTATATGTTATAAATACAATATCTATGTGACAATATGTATGTGGGTATATATTAAAATATACCATGAGCATATTGTAAATTATTATTTTAATGAAGTGTACCAGTGTGATATAATGTACATTGATTATATGTATGTTGCATAACATCTACTACCTTGAAATGTTAAGTCATATTGTGACATTAGGTTATAATATATGGTTGAGATGTGCATTAAAATATAACATAAGAGTGAGAATGTGTAGGAGTATACAAGAATGCTGAGATATATTGGAGTATTCCCAAAATGTGTGTCCCAAATGCTCCCTAATTCTCATTCATGTATTCTCCAAAAAGCTATGGCCTATTCTTTTTTCTTCCTTCCAAGCTTGCTAGGCAATGATTATGAGGGGAGTGGTGCTCATGATACAATTCAACCACCATCCATCCACTCCTTGTTAACCCCCATGCAATCCTTTAACACATGAGTTTGATTTAGGGGAGAATGTTATTGTCTAGGCTTTAGATGTTCTATAAATGAGAGCTCTCCTTCCATTTTTCCAAGTGCTGAGAATTGTCAAAGGTGAGGTTAAGAACATACAAACATTCTAAGAGTTTGAGAGTTCATTGGAGCAAGTTCCTATCATATTACAGAGGTATAACTCCTTTTTCCTTGTTGCTATTTTCATTCTCTATAAAAATGGAGTCTTGAGTTCTTATAATTCAAATCCTTGATTTTGTGGAATTGTATGTTAATGAGGTTGGGTGATGTCCATATAGTTGTTATATGACCATATAAGGATGTTTAAACAGATACATGAGTGTTTAGTATCGAAATTGTGAATAATTTTTGAGGTTGGGCTAAATAGTCAAAGACGGTTATTCTTGGCTCAAACTAAACCCGCGACTCAACTACGCCGTATTTATATTGGTATGATCAAAATTGCGTCGATTCTTGAGTTCGCTTTTTAGTTTCATTTTGAAATCTGATATAGTACTATGACTTATAATAGCTTGCAAGCATGTGTAATGTGTAGGTGCATGTATATTATTCTAAGTGGAGCATATTTTAATAGGTTTGCATGATTAACGAAAGTATATGGTTTACATGGAGATTTGGACTAAGTTTTGAAAAAAACTATGTTAAAGATCATGTTCTATAAATTGTGAACCGAGTAAGCTATGCATGACTGATTTTGCACATAGATGAGCATGTTGTAGTGTACATAGTCCTTTTGAGCATGATCAAACGTATTAAGCCTTGTCTTAGAAATATTTTCAATAAGAAGCTTAGCCTAGTGAGCTAACATGCATGATTTCTACATGGTTTATATTCTGAATTTAAAAGCATGTGAGTATGACTTGGAAATGCATGAATAAACCTTTAGCTTGTGTTTAATTGATTAGTAAGGAAACATAAGCATGTTGAACCTACTAGCAAGCTTTGAATGTTAATATTGTCAAGATACCACGAGGACTAGAATCTGACATTTGTGACCATGTTTGAAGACACTCTTAGACTCGCTCATGTAGCATAAACATATATATACCATGCTTGTGTAGCACATTTCAAGAAAATCATGAACGAACCCTATTTTCAACTAAAGTGGTGTTAGTTTCATGTATGTGTTATGAATACACACAAGCATGCCTAATATGAGTTTTATAACTATCTTGTATGTTTAGAGAGCAAGCATGATAGACGTTGTGGTTTTACGACCTCGAATGGCCTTGACTTGTTGAAAAGTTTAATTTAGAAATATATTATAAAAGGGAACCTAGATTGACTTGAGAAGCATGAAAAGACCCTTAACATGTCAAGTATATCATGTATAATTGTTTTGAGCAAGCCGAACAGGAACCATAAGGCAACAGCTAAGTCTTGGCTTGGCTGGAAGGGCGGCGAAGTCTGCGCTTGGGCCTAAACTTAACCATGGCGCACATTGCCTTGATGGAATCGAGATAGTGAGTTCTGATTTTGGACAACTATCTTGTATGATGCCTATGATACTAAGTGTGATCTAAAACCTACTGATGATGTATATATATATATATATATATATATATGTGATGCTTAGTTGATAAGTTGGTGTTGCATTGTAATGGAAAGTCCATGAGTAAAGAAGTCTTAACCTTGAGCATTCTTGATTTGCTCATAATTAAGTATTTGATTCATGATGACTTATAAACTGATTTTGTACCATATGTGCATACTTGAATCGTGTCGAGCTTGATTAAAGACTGTGTTAGCTAATGAATATCGTATACCTATAATACGCTATACTAGGATTCGAAAGTGTTGATTTATTAACGTGGATAAACTACGCTTATGGCAAGTATCTTAAACCCTTGCATTACTTTATTCGACAAATACCGTAAGCTTATCCCTTTGAATACAATTTATATTACTTTCTCGTTCAAATGAGCTAGTATGTTAAACCCTTGTAAAAGTTATTATTTATGTTAAACTTGGTATTGTCCTTGAATATTGTGAAAGAGTCGATGCCATTTGATTCGTCTAGACTATATGTATGTTTATAAAAAAAATTGTCCAAACCAATTGGTTGGTGCAAAAATCTTAAAAACTGAGTTGAACAACCCTTATGGTAAGAGGAGTGTATGTTGTTGGAAACCCCAACACATGAGTGATTTAGTATTGTGGTGTTATGCATAACATATAGTATTGTAGATTGATCATCTATAGTACTTGATATTTTTGGGTTATCAGTTTAATATTGGTAACTCTAGTGGAAGTTCAATAGTCCTTAGTGACTACTCAGTATAAATTGTTTATTCAGTTGAATACCTTGATAGTCGTTGAATTCATATATATCTATTGATTTATATTGAATTATCATTCTTATTCAAAGAATTGTTGATATTTCTTATCCCTGATGTTATTCTGATACTTTGAACTATCCTAGAAATGACACTTCAATATTTCAAACCTTGTGATATATATCCTACACCCTTGTTGTATATTACTTGCTGCCAATTTGTGCTCATCCTTGCTTTTAAAAAAACCTTTTAGTTAAGGCAGAACAGGGAAGTGTATCCGGGCAGGACAAGGGCATGGGCAAGGCTACCGACTAGCTTGTCCCTTTTATGTTTAAAATCTATTATGTTGTATTAGAACTATTTCAAACTATGTTTAAGCTAAAATAGGATCATATAATAAGTCTTTATTCGATATTATTATGTAATCTATTAAGCAATGTAGGTTGCGAGACTTGGGGGAATAATTATAATAAATCATTGTATACTATTCTAAAGTAGATTTTCCGTTGTGTATGCGTTATTTTAGTTATTATGGTTTTACCATGAGAATGTGATTAACTGAATTCGAGTGACTAGGTGGAGGTTTGAATTTGGGGGCGTCATAGCTGGGCCTGGAAACACAAGATCCAAAATTTAATTGACAATGGGGAGATTGTCGTGACTAAACCTGACCAAACTCATGTGCAAGACAACCCTCTTCCTCAACACAAAGAAGAAGAGGTCAATATGATTAATTGGAGCAGTGGACAAAGTTCCAATTACATTGTTGAATCTTCCCAGACTAGCAAAGACGATGCTGATAGATGGGATTATACGCAGTTCCAGTTTATGATGGAACGAAAGATTAAGGCTCTTTTTTAATGTGAAGTAGACCAATCAAGCGAAGCGGTGATCCATCAACATCAAGTCACACGCCAATTAGTCAGTCAGGAGCATGTTAGTCTCCTTCCTTTTGTCATGAATACTCCATCCTCGCCTTTAGAAAGTGAAACACTGGAGGATAAAATTTTGAAAAGAGCAAGTGCCAAAGCCCATTGGGATTTTGCCAACAAACGAGAATTTACATACCTTGGCCAACCTATGGAGGAGATATTTCATATGTTAATCAATGAAGGAAGTATTACATCCCTTCTACCTCTAATTAATCCCCGTTCCAGACGGTTCAATTCCAAGGGAGTATGCTAGTACCAATCCCACTTTCGCGATCAAAACACAGAAGAATGCTGGGCACTCCACTACCTCATTCAAAATTTAATTGACAGCGGTGTCTTGCAATTGGCAGATGATGACACTTTGTTACTCGAGAGTGGGAACACATGTCCTACAAATGGAAGGACGGCGTAGCAGTTATCTCTTCTGAGGATGATTTGGCTGCCAGACCACTCACAATACAATCAATTCAACTCAAAGGTGCTGACAATCCTTTGAAAGTGGCTGCACCAGAGCCAATTCTCTTGCCATCTAGGCCACAATATCCTGTTGTCAGTTTGAAAAAAGTCCCATGGAATTATGGGCAGGCTAAAGGATCTACCTCACATACAACTGCTACAGTGTCGAAGGAAAATCCATTATACATACAAATGGTAAAGTTCCCATAGAGAAAATTGAAGAGTTCCTTCGTACCATGGGCCATAACGAAGCCAAAGTAGTTTTAAGCTTAGGAGAATCTCCACAACAAATTTCTATACTGGACTTGGTTTTCTCTTCAAAAGATCACAGGAAGATCTTGCTAAGGGTCTTGGAAGAAGCACATTTGCCTAAATTAGTGGATGTGGAAAAATTCCAATATCTGGTTGATCACATTTTCAACAACAATGTGATATCTTTCACTGATGACGACATACCCATTAAAGGGACTGGTCATTGCAAGTCGTAGCACATAGCAGTTTTGTCCTCCGGATATATAGTAGGAGGAGTTTTAATAGATGGAGGTTCATCTTTGAATATCTTTCCTTATGTTACCTTGGAGAAGATGAATATCAACCCAGAAGGATCAAAAGCAGCCATACGATTATCAAAGCTTTTGATGGGTCCCGACGAAACGCTGTTGAAGTAATTGAACTACAAGTGGAGATTGGTCCACATACATTCAGTGTATCCTTTCACGTGCTCAAAATAGATACGAGATACAATCTGCCGTTGGGAAGACCATGGATTTATATGGCTGGAACCGTCCCTTCCACCCTTTATTAGCAACTCAAGTACATTATCAACAATAGCTTAGTCACTATAAATGCTGAGCAGGAATGTCCTGAACAAGGTGACATACCACTCATCAGCTTCAATTCAGAAGTTAAGTCGGTCAGTTTCCATACCCTAGAGGTGAGCAACACTCATTACCATCCCATTGGGGCGCCACCTCTCACACCCAAGATTTCTGCCGAAGTAATGTCGGCAACTCAAGAGATGATATCATTGGGTCATCATCCTGGACAAGGGTTGGGAAAAGATCATCAAGGTATTAAGAACCCAATTCAACTTCCCAGTTAAATAGGGACAGCTGGATTAGGCTATTCTACTAGCTCCAGTCACAGGAATCCTCACAAGCACAAACAGATTCCTTCATCTTCAGCCATACGACAATTATCTCCCTTCCTTATCGATCCCGAGCCTATATCGGTCTCCGGTAAAGGTTCCGATTTACGTTATGTGTAAGACCCCAACTTATTATAAATAAAATTAAATTTTCTCTATTTATTATCTTGAAATAATAAGGTGATAATTTGATATAATACTTTGGTTATGGGTGAAATGTGCAAATTTTGCAAAATAATCAAGTGGTTATAAAATATTCATTGTTGTCGGGGAATATTCATTTGGTCGTGGAATATTCTTGTTGTCGGGGAATATTCATTTGGTCGTGGAATATTCTTGTTGTCGGGGAATATTCGTACGACAGCGCAACCATTTGTGGGCCCCATAATGGAAAATGATTGAATGAAGGAAAACGATAAAGTATGAGTTTTTATAATTAACGGCGTAATCATTACCGTTAACACTGTTGGAATACCTGGTGGTTAAAATGCAGGAATACGCGTGGTTGCACAGTAGCACACGGTATTACACAATATTTTTAAAATTATTGATTCTTACGTAAAAAGGCACTACTCAATAATTATTCTGATGAATTCTTTATTGATATTTTATTTTATTGATTCAATAATGCTTTGCGTTGATAGTTTATATTATTGTTGTTTCAATAATTATCACTGCACATCATTTTCCATTATCAGATCAATAATTCATATTATTTGAATAATATTATTAGATAGTATTATTGGCAATGTCTAGAAAGTTCTGTCAAGGAGAGGTTTGGTCACCTAATTGCGCGCTAGTAAGGAGAAATCCTTATCGGAAAGCCCCCTCTTTCCTGAGAACTGCCTGGTTGTCATGATTGTGATTCTATAATATTATTTACGAATAATTAATTATTGATTAATGTGATAAGAAAATATTTATTTGATGTGAATAAAAATGATGGATTTATTTATTTTATGTGGTTATAAATGAAAGAATTAATGCTGAGGTGTTTTATTAGTATTTTGTCGGAAGGGAGGTATTAAAAATCATTCGTTTGTGGATTTCGGATATTTATATTTGGAATTTGGAAAAACTTAAATCTACGAAGTTGTAGAGAATTCGATTTCGTGTGGAATGGACATAAAATTTTTATTTTTTTGATAAACGGGCTATTTTCTATGAATTATTGAAGTTTTAGAAAATAAAATGATTTTTATTAAAATTGGGTGGGACCCACTTTTGTTGTTTAAAACATGTGGGCTACTATTATTTTTCCAAGGTTGGCATCCTTGATGGCTAGCTTGACTCAAATGGTTGGTACGTGGAAGAAAAAATAAAATAAAATATTATTTTATTAATTTAGTCTCCTATGACGTTCTAACATTTTCCTATAAATAGATGCTTAGGTTAAAATTGAAAATCACACCAGAAACAAGTTTTCTTTCTCTCTATATTGTCGAGCGTATTTTTGTGAGTATTTTGATACTTTGAGAGTTGCTATTCAGTGCAAGTTTCCTTCGGCTTTACATCCGATATTCCGGTCAGAAGCACTGTTATTTTGAGGTAAGGGATGTTATTTTTTTCGTAAATGATATTATTTTCTTCAATATCATTATGCCGAAATATTGGTATGGATTTTATTATGGAATTTCTACCTTTTTGTGTTGGGATTACTATTCACATATATGATACTATTCACGTATACGACACTATTCACGAATACAACACTATTCACCGAAAAATGAAATTTTCTCTTCTTTGTCCCAGATGTCTATTATGGTTACTATCTTTGATTGTATCCATGTTTTGATCTTTATTTTTGAATTTTGCTTCACAATTGGTTATTATGAAGTATTATTGATCTTGGATAAACTGTAATACGAATCCCTAATATTTGTCCTTCTGTTTCACTGGATTCGTTTCTTTAAAATATTTTTCATCTTCCTCAATCTTAAATGATGATAATACTGAATATCTTTGGCCTGTAGTGCAAAGATGAATGATTAACCGATGAATATCTTTGGCCCGTAGTGCAAAGATGAACAGGTGTTGAGATGAACATGACCAACTGGTGATACAAATGAATAACTTTGGCCTGTAGTGAAAAGATGAATATTTGATTCAAGATGTATATTGATTGATGTTACAAGGATAAAATATTGATGATGGACTTTTAAATCTTAGAAGATAGTAAATTTCATTCTCTACGTGACTCTTCTAATGGATTGCTATTTTCGCTGCATTTGTTGATCTAAAAACGTTGTAGATATATATACAAAAACGTTATCTATTTGAAAGGGCATTTTTTTGTGTTAAGTAGATAACGTTTTTTTTAAAATGTTGTCATTCGAGAAAAACACGGAGCTTTAAAAAATGATGCTGAAGTGAAAACTTAAATAATAATTATCACTGTTATGCTAGGGCTCCCAGTCTCCAGGCGAGATCTGAAACTTCTCCCTCGCGATTGTCTTTCTCCCTGCCTTTTGACCCTCTTACGGCGCTTTGAGCAACTAGGTTCGGTCGGACCACACCGCTCTGCAACCGCTCTCTATCGTACAAACCAACCGATCGAGAGAAGTTTTTTGACAAGGACACCACCGATGAAGACGGCAGAAACCACCGCTTGAAATGGAGACAATTAAGGGTTCGGGTGGTGAAACCTTTGGGTTAGAAATTTGCGATTTTTAGTTTTGCAAATGGAAGCGATCATTTGCTCTTTGATCTTCTATCGAAGTTGCACCATATGAATTTGCGGATCCATTATTTCGATATCAAGCTTACTTGATTTCGCTTTCGACTCTACACCAAATTTTGGATTAAGGTAATACTTTACTTGATAATATGTAGTATTAAATTATTGTAGAGTTTTTTTTTTTTTTTTTTTTTTGGGGGGGGGGGCATGCGTGCGGTGAAGATAAAACTTGGGTGTTTCTAATTTTGTTTGGATTTAAAGTAAAGAAATTGTAAATCTAAATTATTTTTAAAAATTGGTTTTGAATTTGAATACTATTCATGTTTAAATTTGAATAATTTAGTATGCAAATTATTAAGCTAATTTGAACTTTAGGTATTTAACCATGTTAGGTAAAAGTTGAATTAAGCTGGTTTGTATTTAATCTTGTTGGGTAAAAGTTGGATTAAGCTGGTTTTAAGCTTGAAGGGAGCATAATATGATAGTTCTGGTTCAAAAGGTTGACTTGGTTCTTAGTCTCTGTCTCCATCCATACAGAATACTCTGCAGAACAGCCCAAATGGCTAATAGAAAATGCAGCTAGCTCACGCTGATCCCAACAGGAATACACCCTAGATCTTTCCTCTGCTGACAAATGGCGGGAAGCCAAATGCTGACTCAATGCCCCCAAAAAGGATAGAAATCCTAGAACTGGTCAAACTGACACATCACGGCAAGTGGGTGGTAAGTAGTCATGCCCCTGAAACCAGCTAGAGGGAGATAATCCTTGCCCGGAGCATGAGTGATGAAGCTATAGGGTGAACAAAGCCCTGTACACAGTAATACATCAAATGGATCTCCAATCCTTGCTAGGAAAATAGACCAAGATGCAGGATATATATACTCCATGGGCTAAAAGGAGTACGACATGGCTATCTCATGGGTAAAATAATACTCGTGCCTTCAGAATGTGCCAATCGGTGTCAATTGTGACATAAACCACACGTACAACATGACCAAACTACCTGTGAATACCCCTACAGGGTAAGTACTGCAATATATGGCCGACCTCAGCGTCTCTGCTATAATCATTGGTACAATGGTGTGACCCTCCCTCAGAGCTCTCACTGCCATAATGACTCCAATGTCCAGCTCATCCATGTACCGTGGCATGTATACATATGATAATACGCACAGTAGCAATACGTCTACTCTGGCCAAATGCCAATGATCCCCCGACATGGTAAAATCCCCAGAGTGCCGTGTATAACTATCCTCTAATCTAAATTTGTCCATCAGAAAATTCTGGGATATAACGTGGCCGGATGTGATCTCATCCTGCACAACTCTACGCCTCAGCCTGGTGAGGGTCATGAACTGTCGGCTTATGTCATCGATAGCCATCCGCACGCAAGGTCTGTCCAGTGGCAGCGCCATTAACCGTGCATACTCCTCCAAAGTAGGAGTTAACTCATGGATACCAAATCGAAAAACCTACCTCTCCGGTATCCAATGCTCTAACATACACTCTATAAAGCCCGCGGGAACCTGAAACATCAGGAGCGTCATAGTATGCTGCAATAACTGATCTACAGTCACCCTATTTGAAGGTGACATACTATCATACCATGATCTCAGACGAGATGCCACCAATACTGGTGGGGTATGATCAATACGGCTAACTGTCGAAGAAGACATCTGTACGGGCCGTGTCATAAGACCATTCAAGGGTCAATGCTGAATATCTCTGGACATACATATATATGCATAACATAATACATGCATGATCAACAATAGATGGCAATATGGTGTATGGAATAACAGTAAATACATTCCTAAGTACATCATCATCTAATACATCTCTGTACAGCTAAAAATACAGGGAAATGGGACACAGATGCCCAACTACTAACAGAGGCCTATCAAAAGATATAGCGAGAATAGGGCCCACCCCTTTCGCTCGGTCCAGTTCGAGTTGCAAAGGAGTTTTCACAAGCTGAAAAGGTCAAATCAAGAGTAACAACGCTACGCGATTGAGCAGAATAGCCTGAAATCTTGGTTTTTACGGGTCAAGTTGTGGCTTTACCTATCATCATTAGTATTCACCCAAACATAGGGTACACTATACCAATGATCTCAGCTATTGCAACGACATTCGAAAATACCTTACGAAGGTCTAATGCAATCAATACAGGGTTGTAACCCTAAAATCTTTTCCCTAACGGGTTTTCATACAATCCATCTGTTGATGCACATGCCAACAAAGGTCAAGCAGCCTTGACATTATCCTCAGTATGGATCTCATCTATTGATGCACATGTCAATGAAGGTAAAGCAACCCTAACAACACTGACTGTTGACAGTAACTCCAACAGAGCAGCGAAAAGACCTGACAGTTAAAACCAGGGAAGAACATCCTCATTGGGGAGGACCGATGATAGAATATGTTATACACATCCTCAACAAACAAAGCTCTATCCCCACAGAACTTCTTATACATGAGAGATGCATCTTCAATGTGAAGTCTGTATCTAGGATTAAGGAATTTGGTGATAACCCCAACATCAACATCATAGAAGCTCCTGAGAGCATTGGATTACACGTCCAAGATAGTTCATCAGGGTTGTCAGTAATAACTATCAACACCGGTAGAGGTCAAGGGAAGCCGACAATCATCCCACCATGTTGGAAAACAATCCAACAAAACCACATACATTCACATCATATTGTTGTACATGGCATCATGATCATCTTGTTGCATTTCAAGTGTCTAGTATTCTTTATCCTATCCATGCCATTGCATTTCATGAATATGATAAAGAGGGGCATCTGTAGGCACTCAAAATTTTCTGCATACCTGTTACTAACATTGTAGGAGGGCAAAATCGTCTTTCAAAGATAACCCTGGAGGACAGCTCAACTCAATCTCAGAAATACCTCCGAAAGTTTAAAACTCCATCCCGAAAATACCACAGGAAGTTTCAATTCCAACCTCAGATATAACCCCGAGGCATGCAGTTCCAATACCGAAAATCACACCGGAGATAACCCCGAGATACTCAATCTCAGTATCAGTCTCGGAAATAACACCGGGAAAGACAATGTCAACCCTGGAGATAACTCCAAGGAGTGCAGTTGCAGTTCCAGCGATAACCCCAAAAATGCTCGTTTTAACCTATGCAGTCAGCTTCAACCTCGGGACTCTCACCGAGGCACTCAGTTCCAAACTCGGAGATAACCCTGGGAGGCCAGGAAAACCTCAAAGACAACCCTGAGGACATCCAGTACTTGCAGCAGCCCAATCTTAGAGATAACCCTGAGCAACGACTGCTTTATCAGCCTAATCTGGAGATAACCCTAGTGATGGGAAAAATTGTCATTTTTCCACCTCGATCCCACATTGCACCATCTCAACAATTCAATATATATTCTACACAACAATGTCCCACAAGAGCCAAGGAGTTCCAATCCCCAGTGACTACTACGCATGGCAGCACACCAGATAGAATTTGAAGCTTGAAGACCAAAGGCATGGTCCCATCTTCCTGACTTCTGAAAACCTCTAATCCCATGTCATGGCGTAGCTATCGACAACAACACTCCGTAAAAGGTCTTATACACCTCAATCGGAGGCTCGAATTGAAGTTCTATAAGTTCGAGCGGACATCACGTTGCACGCGTGCATGTACTTCGAGATGACGGGATTCGAGGAGCCCGTGGCACCCCGGGCAGCCGCAAGTATATTTACGGCTGTTGTAGGTGTACCTGTGGCTCCGCCCTTAATAAATAGAGGCCTTGGGGTGGCCATATTTCAAGAGAAAAATAGCGAGGAAGCCCTGTATAATTTGCTATGTACATACCCTAAATTGAGTGCTTTCTCATTTTAAACACTTGTGAGCTTATATTCAGTCTTATTTTTACCGACAGGAGCCGAGTGTTCATCCATTTAAAGATATAGAAGTCTTCTTTGGTAGTCCACTGTAAGCCTTCTTACACACTTTAAAGCCTTTTTCTTCATCTTTGCACACATCGTTCTTTATATTGAGAGTCGTGTTGTGTGTGTATGCCCGGACTTCGGTCCGTGGCTTTTATTTTCTTATATATATATATATATATATATATATATATAAAACTGTTGTCAAACTCTATTCGATGAGCCTAGATTTTACATCTGGTGCGTTTACTACTTTTATATATATATAGCGACAAATCGCTGAAATGATAAACCAAGCCGGGATCGATATATATATATATATATATTTCATGTCGAGCATGGAGTTTACTTGTGGCCTTTTCTTTGCTTTATTTACATTTAGTCCCGTCTGGAGTTTACTTCGTGGCGGTTGATCATTTTTACTGCTTTATTTACATTTAGTCCCGCCTAGAGTTTACTTCGTGGTGGTTGATCTTTTTTATTACTATATTTACATTTAGTCCCGCCTGAAGTTTACTTCATGGCGGTTGATCATATTTATTATTTTATTTACATTTCTGATCCCCTGTGGAGGTGCTTCCTGGTGGTTGATCATGTTTGTGTGTGTATATATATATATATATATATATACACCTTTTATATATAACTGTTTACTGCTTTCATATAAATTACGGCATCATGTGAGCCTAGGAATCATGTGATCACAAATTTAGTCTACTGAATCTATATTCGGTTCTCGTGATGGACATTTTCAGCTGTAAGCAACTTGTAAATTATTCACGGTGTTTGAATTTCCTTAGATGGCTTTCATGCCCATGAGGAGTTCGGCACTGCTTTATGTACTATTTTCTCGAAGATGCTTCGCATCTCGAAAATAAAAGCAATCAAGCTGAACATTTAATAAAATGGAAGTATCAAAGGTCTCAATTACTAATGAGCATAGGGTTTGAAAAACCTCTTTTATAAAACCTCATTGCTATATCTTGTTTAAAACTGAATTTTTATACAAATTCAAACCATGTGTATATAGGTGCGAACGAGGCATAACACTACTTCCAAATAACTACACATTGACCCACACACACACACACACATTCATATAATAGTTTAATTAAAAAGTGACGGTAACCATGGTAACACAGATGTTGAGGGGGTGCCTAACACCTTACCTCCGCATAAGCAAGTCCCTGGACCCTAATGAATCTCGGTTTCACAGACTCGTTTAGCAGTGTCACATCACTGGGTCAATGTGCAAACCTTTTCTCGGTTATGTTGGTACAACCATTTAAAAAACTAACTAGCGACTCTTACAGTCAAATCGTCGACATATAAATGTCGGACCTTTTCACTACTTGTTTTTTCAAATAAATCTCACCTAACATGAGAACACCAAAAAACAAGAACAGAAAAGGGAACAATAAAAATCCCGACGTCGACAGATCTATCACTAAGTCCTTGTACATGTGTTCCTTTGAAGGACTTTACATATAATCATGAATATTAACTTTCAACATCAAATTTTAAATATGCAATCTCCCAACATATTGGTTTATTTTCCACGTGTTTCTGGGTTTACACAACCTTTTTACTATGTCATCCGCATCGTAGCTGCACACCCCGTCAGCTAGGTAATCCCTATCATAAATGGGCATCTGGAAATAATCATTGTGACGAACGAGATTTTTATAATTTAATTTGAATATTTATTGAATTAAATAAATACTTTTTGATGATTTCATTATTGGGTTAAATAACTAATTGATGAATTTGTGGTAGATTAATTTAATTATATGTGTTACATTGATTAAATTAATGTGGAGAATTTATTATTCAAAGTATGTATTTAATTGAGCTTATTTGATTAAATGAATTATTTAATAAGTATAATGTTATTCTAATTAATTAGAGATTTAATGATTTAACATAATTAATAAATAAGAATTTAATTATGTGACTATGTGATCTAATATGGAATTATTCTATTTAATTTAATTATATTAAATAAGATATTTAAGTAATTGCTTAAATGGGTGTGACATTATTAAACCATATGATAAGAGTTTAATTAAATAATTGAGAAAGAGCCTTTTAAAGGTTAGCCAAACATGGCCCTAAGAGGTGTTGGCCAGTTAACCCACTAAGGGATTAACCGACCACGACAATGCCAGTATGCGCAATATATCATCTTTTTTTGTGTTGTTACATACGTTATTCCTAAAACCTAAGTCTGAGAAATCACAGAGAGAAAAAGGGAGAGAGTTTTGAGAGAATTGAATTTGGGGAAGGAGATTTGAAGAATTATAGGAGGAATTCATATCATCTAAACAAGAATTAAAGGGTGATAATTTAAATTCAAATCTTTGTTATTATATTCTTAAGTTTTTCCATGAAAACCTCTTTTAGTTTTTTGTAATTGAATTTTCATGGTTAATCTATGATGTTGTATATGTTTATTAACATGTATAGTTCAATTATATATGATTTATATGTGTTTTAGAGTAATTAATCCATGAAATTATGATTAAGTTGAAATATTGAAGGTTACATACAAATAATGTTTGAATGTGGCCCATAAGTACTAAAATTGGTGCCTTGATTGTATGTTCATCGGTGAACTGATAATTGATTATGTTTATACATGTAAAAACGAAAAGAATGAAACTTAAATGGACTGATTTGGTGTTATAACGAATCTGTGATTTGTGAATTCATAAAATTTAACGAAACTTTGAAAAATAGGAAGAATATGAAAATTATGGCTTTAAATCTTGTTGTTTATGTGACTCAAGATGTTACAAGTGTGCTAATAATATCATTAAATGTTTCTGTTAAAGTTTAGAACATATGAGTGAAATTGTGTTTCGTTGTGTATGTGAAGTTTTGGCCTAAATTGGCCTTGTTTTGTGTTCTTCATGAACTGCAAGTTTAGAACATATGGTTGAAATTGTATTCGTTGTTTGTGTGAGATTTTGGCCTAAATTGGCCTTGTTCTGTGTTCTTTGCGAATTGCAGAAATTGAATATGGGTAACCACCTTTAAGCCAGGCGTTACCAAAGCTAAATTACCTACTACGCAAAAAAAAAAATTAATAATTAATAATAATTAATTAAAATATTTATCAAATAAAATAAATATTTTAGTTGAAATATTTATGGAATAAAATAAATATTCGAGGGAAATTATTATTAAAATATTTATAAAATAAAATGAATATTTTCGTTGAAATATTTATGGAATAAAATAAATATTCGATGGAAATTATTATTAAAATATTTATCAAATAAATTAAATATTTTAGTTGAAATATTTATGGAATTAAATAAATATTCGATGGAAATTATTATGGAATAATTTATTCAAGTGTAATAATAGTGAGGAATGAAAATATTCTAATTTAATTAAGTAATTAAACCAGAAGCGAAATGATTTGTTAAATAAAGTGGAGTTTATATTAAATAATTAAGTGAAAGGGTGACTAATGGACAACATAATAAGAAAATTATAAAAAATAAATTAGAAAAGGTCTTGTGACCTTATAACTGCTATGTCTTGTAACTGGTTAAACCACGTTAAAAAAATGATGTCCATAAGATGATATGATGTTTTTTAAACTTAAGATTTGAGATTTGAGTCCTGTATATGTGTAGAATTTAGACCAATATAACAAGTTGTATTAAAAGAGAGAACTAAACATATAAGGTTAGTATTAATGTAACTAACGAATGTCGTGAATACATATGGCATGTGTGTAGGACTTGTGGTGAACGTGAGTAGTAATCGTTTAGCCTACGCACGAGGCAAGTTTCCAAACCCTATTCTTACATTGAGCAAGTTCTTAAATCTTATTATTATTGAGCAAGCTTTGAAGTCTTATTTCAAACTATTCAAAGCTTAATTATTTAAGTTCATGATTCAAAATGAGATTTTCTAATTCTTTTGAAGTATTACTTCTATTGTACAAAGTTCATTCAATTATGTAGAATTGAGATTCAATCTTCGATTTGATTATTGATTTCGATATTGTATTGAAACTTTGAATAGATAGTGATCCCTATTGATTCAATAAATCCTTAGTTGATAATTATTGAACTCTAAATTATCCTTAAAGCTAATCCAAACCAAACTTCCTTTGGTGCGAATTCTAATGTCAAAGCTGAGATGAACAACTCTGTTATGGGGGATTATATTACGCGATAGCGTTAAGATGTTGTTCACATACATGGTACATAGGGCTGATCCCCATAAGTACGAGAAGTTAGGTCCATATAGTCTTACAACTGTTAAAGGTTTAAAGTAGAAATACTTGATAACCTGGGACATAATTCATGTTCTTATGACCCTCAGATTTACTTTTGATTCATGTTCTAATCTTGATTCAAAAGCTGAGGCTTCTTTTGGTTCAGTACCCATTGTTTATTCGCATGTTATTATTACTATTCTATTATTAAACTTGTGGGCAATTGTTGCTCACTCTTGCATAATACAATTACAGCTAAGTTTGAGAGAGTTGATGAGCCATCCACTAGTAAGGATAAAGGCAAAGCAAGAAAATGATGAATATTTATTTATTACTTAAGAATGTTTATGTTAAGACTTATGATGTTATGTTTAAAACTTATCTGTTTATGAAGTTTTTGCACTGATGTATTGTGACACCACCGAATCCGGGTCCTCTGACCCCGGCTCGGTCATCACGATAAAATACAAACATCCACCTCTAAACAATATACGATCACTAAAATGCGGAAAATAATAAACGTACATCATTCATTAAAAAGGTGTTACTATTCCCAAGATACGATAACCTTAATATCATCTTACAAACATAACCTAAAATAAACATTAGAGTTCATATTACATAACAGTAATTTAAACTAAGCGTAAGGTAAAGTCTGCTCCTTGCCACTAATCTACATCTTTCCATTACCCTTGTCCTTCTCTGAGGTCTCGGGCTTAGCTGCTGTAGCATCCCTAAATCTGGGTCCCAAATCACCACAGATCTAGTATACTAATTCTATAACTATTGCGGAAGATATAAACATAAATTGTTTATACAATACACTTTACACATTACCCCAAGATCGAAAACCTTCACATAATACCTGAATCAATATCCTATCTACCATACAATGTTATTAATATACAATACTGTTTCAAACTTTATCTGCACATGTAAACTAAAGCTGGAACTGTCTTTAACCTTTCCTTGTATCTAACGTATTCGCCTTAATCTGCAATGTTTATCATGATATAGCAAGGGTGAGCAATAAGGTTGCCCAACAAGTATAAATTTATTTAAGGATATATCATGATTGAAAGATTTTGAAAAATAAGCTGACTATAATTCTTTAATATAGTTGAGAACTAGCATGAACAAACTTGCATAGCTGAAAAACATTTAACATGAACATATCAATTATATCTAGACCGGATGATAATGAAGGTGATCAGCCTTTCATACCAGATTAATACATGCAATATGTACAGAGTACAATTTAACAATTCTTAGACATGACAATCATCAATGATTAACCATAAGTATATTTGAATGAAATACTCGAGATCGAGTTAAGGAAAACTTACCTATTCGGTCGATTACTGTTACGCAATTTATTAAGCTTTATCTGAAGACCTATTATATAAATAATATCGATATACAAATTAGAATAATATCATCACAGTATTTAAAATAACCTAAACACATTAACACATAACCCTTTCAGTCTATACATCACATAAAACCTAACCTTAAGTCAAACTTTTATAGTCTGAGTCGAGTTCGGCACAATTCTGACATCCCAACGGCTTAGTCAGATAAATATCGAGTTTACATTCAATTAAACTTTGCCTAACACTTAATTATCAATCAAAATATTTTTCATAAGCTCGTAATAATTTTTAGATAATTATTACAATTTATCATAATTTTTCAATCACATATATCGTATTTATATAATATAAATACCACATAATTCCTTTATCATTAATATTAATTATTAATGAAAATCATAACATAATATTATAATACATTTATAATATCACAAAGTATTATTTTTTTAATACTTTAAAATCATATTTATATGATTTTTAAGCGATTAAATCTATTATCCAGATAATTGCTATTAATCTTAAAATATTAATATTTTCATGACAAAATATCAAAAGTTATATTATATAACTTAATTTTTTTATAACACTTAAACCATTTTATATGATTTTTAAATCATTAATCCTATTTTTAATAATTTATTTAATATATTTATTAAATAAATTATTCACCATTAATATTAATTTATTAATGAAATTCATCACAAAATATTAAAAGTCATTAAAAATAACTTCAAATATTTTCTTATACCATAATATAATTTTTTATGATTTTTCAAGTATTAAAATCATTTTTAACTAATTTATTTAATATTATAATTAAATAAATTAAATACCGATAATATTTATGGAATATACTCAAAATAATTGAAAACTAATTTTTGGACTTTAAAATAATTTTTAGGAATTTATTTAGTATTTTTAATAATTAAAAACTATTTTTCTCTAAATATTTAATAAAAATAATTATTTTTCAAAATTATTTGTCGGTAAAGGGCCTATATGATTTAAGCTGCGCATTATAGGTATTCTTGAAAAGTCATTCTTCATCAAACCCAGAAACCCAAGTCAGACACCAAGGTGGTAGGTTTGACCGTAATTATATCTAGGTTCTAGTTGGTTTCTAGGCTTGTAATGGCATCAAGATTATAGTATTTTTGTAATATTACATATACCGACTCATATCATGGCCAAACAATAATATAACAGAGAGATCGAAGCCTCCGAAAAGCATGTCAGAGGCTGTTCTTCATTTTTGGGTTTTTCAGATATGATGAACAACACGAAGGTGCTACTTTGGATCCTTGTAACAAGCAACCTGAGCTTGATTTACGTGATATGAATGTTCACATATATAACAGATATGTCAGTGTACAATTATATAACCTTAGATCATCATAACAACAACAATTCAAAGAGATCTAGACGGTCAAAGTAGTGGTCAAGAACCGGGTCTTGAATTTACTGAGTTTTCTAGAAAATTCATTAGGCTGATGGTCAACTCAAGTTTGACCACTAAAATCTTGGGTTCTGTTATGGATCTGTGTAATGTAGAAGCATGAATATTTAGTATCTATACCAGTCTACAAGGTCAAAACAATAACATCACCTAACAATCAAAGAGAAGCAAGATCAAGGACCTAGAAATACATTGTCAGACTTTTCTGGGCAAATCTGGGCTGCCCAGAAATTGATTTCGTGAACAGTCAATGAGGTTTGACTGCTCATATCTTTCAATCTACTAATGATCTGGGCTTGATTAAAGTTTCAGATCAAAGCACTTAAAGCAAAGAACAAATATATAACATGAAACACAACTAAAACTTATCACAGAAAGATCTAGAGGAGCTGACATTCGGTTGTCAGGCCACACTTTTCAATTTTTCCAGATTTCTATAAACTTTAATTTCAAGCATCTAAATGGTATAGATATAAGTTTTAGCAGCCCAGATCATCAAATGACACCCTCTAACATAACTTTAACCAATAAACAACAGCATTCAACATCATATCAAAAGATTTCTAGGTTTAGGGTTTTTATACCTTTCTAGCTAGGATCTTGAATCTGATCCATGATTTCTGTTCTTGGAAGGCTAAATGATGATGTAGACTTCAATTCTGAACTTGGTTCCTTACAAATTTTGAATTTTAGAGAGATAAGTAGTTGGCTATTATGAGAAATAAAGTTAACTTTTCTCTCTCTCAATCTATATATATAATTTGATTCATTATATTTGTGATGCAAGATAGCTGAAATATCTGGTATAATACACATGGAGTGGTTAGAGTTGGTCACCAACTCAAGATCATGACAAGATCCACAAGCAACCAATTTAAGAATGCAATAAGGGCACATTGGTCATTTTGTACCCCATTTTATTGCCAAAGATGTCATTTAATCCAACCCTTAGGGTTTGACCCTTAGGGTTAAAACCTAAGGTTTCCACAAATCAATTTTTCTAGGATTTTAAGATTAGGTTTTCAAAATTGAAAATTAACATTTGTAAATTATAATTAGAATTCTCTAATTATACTAAGATTTTCTAATTATAAATTAAGCTTACTAATTAGGATTAACTTATCCTAATTAAAATTGCTAAAATAGCAATTAAGTCCACAATTATACATTAAGGTTTCTAACAGAACAATTAGGGTTTCAAAATTTGCTATTAGGGTTTTCTAATTAATTAAGTTTTACCCTAATTAAGTTTATAATCAATACACTTAAGCCATTAAGTTCCCAATTTAGGGTTTCATATTTTGAATTGGGGTTTCAAATTCTTAGAACTGAAATTAGGGTTTCCAAAGCAGATTTCTAGGGTTTCTTATCAATTGCTATGAGTTTTTAACTGAACGTTGACGTTCTTAATATATACTTAGGGTTTGTCACATATATCGTTTATCTAGTCAACCCTTGACCCTTAACCACATACTGTATACATATAATACCATATTCACAGAACATATACACATATACACTTAATCTTGAATAATTCACCAAAATCCTTCACAGAATTTTGAAATCCTCAAAATTCCTTCCCAAAAATATCAAACGCATACACTTATTTTCTGTCTAGATCTGTTATTTGACCTTAAATCCATCATTTAAGATTTTAATAAATTGTCTAATTTATCGGGTTGTCACATTCACCCCTTCTTCTAAGAATTTTGTCCCCGAAATTCACCTTACACCCTACACCATACAACTTACACCATTCATACACATCATTACATGCTACCCAATACACCACTCACAAGAGTAAAAAATTTCAAATTTTGCTGAGGAGTTATATAGACTATTGTCTGTCATTTTTGCAAAGGTTTTATGGAAATTCATCCGCAAACCATCATAACTTACGAAAATAGTGGGTGATTAGCCCGTTATGCTATGTACTGATCAAGTACTGCTAGTCGGAACCATCTTCTTGTTCCTCTTATCTGCCTTGGGCGCATAAAATTTTCTTACCTCATTCTTATTGGATTCTGCACCAAAACAATTCGGTTTGAGAAATTTCTTTCAATAATTCAATCCAATCGAATTATTTAGGTGTAGCCAAGCCCCGTTGGCAAATTAAAAATTTGAAAATATTTTTGAGAATGATGTCATGATGTCGTCATTGTATTAATTGGTCGGGTTTGAGGATCCGTCATTCAGATGACTTTGTCATAACACATCATCTGATAGTGGAACAATGATTTTTAGATCGAATTCACACTAAGTATTCCTGTATTTATAACTCTATTAACTTTTTATCATCTATGCACCAGGTTACATGGTACATAAATGATAAATAAAATAAATTTTGATATTTCAAATCATCTTCGTCTAGCTGAAAAAAATAGCATAGACTATACTTTAAACCGTTCAAAAATTATTATATATATATATATATATATATATATATATTTCAAAAGCACATAATGCGTATTTAGCTTGATGTCAAAATTTCGAAGTCTGGCATAGCTAGGAGTTTTGGAAAACTTATGTCTCCACTAATAATCAATTGCTTAAACAGTCTATCTATTCTTATTTGAAGGGATTTCAGGACAAAAATGCAGCGGAAAAATAAAGTAATCAAAGCAATTTTCGAAACCCTACACAGGATCCATGGGAAAATCAATTAATTCAGTGTAAAGAAATTATACCGAATATGAGAGTGCTTCAGAAATGCTTCAAATCTCTAATGCAATTCCTCACGAAACTACGTCTCTATGGTATCCACACAAACGTAGCACAAACCGTCGCACAATTCTGCAAAAAGGACTTGCGGTACTAGCCACCAAAGGAACAAGATTTTTGAAAGGTTTTCTCTCTAGTCTCTCTCTAAGAGCGGCTTGGGTTTTTGGCTTATGAATAATCCCTAAAATGGCTGCTACATATCATATATATAGCGATTAAAAGGAATTATTCAAAACCTAATAAAATCCGAATATATATATATATCTTAATTAAGTCTTTCTTAATTAATATACCTAAATATAAATTATCCTATTAATTTAAATTCGTAATTGAAATACTATCAATCATATTGATATATTTAAATCTTTATAATTTAAATTAATTTCCTTTTAATTACGTTCTATGTGTGTGACCTTATAGGTTATTATTACGTTGGCAATAATTTTAAAATCATATTATAAAATTATAAACAATGAGCAGCATCTAGTAATGCATCACTGCTACCCAAGTAATAATAAGATCGATGATTCGATGCAACCTTTTAGTGACCAATGTTTCAATGTAATTTAATCCTTTTAACCTTACTATCCTAGATTAAACTCGAGTTATGGAATGTGTCATAATCTTCATAATTTAATCTGAGTTTTCTAGATCAATGAGTAGACTATATGAAATAAATCACTATTTGAGCATGGCCATGCATTTCATAGTCCTACTCAATCAAGAGGCCTATGGATATCACCCCTAATATATAGGATGGTTAAATTCTATCTAGATCACCCATATTCCTCACACGATTCATGATGTATCCAATAATCACCTTTATAGTCCACCCTATTAAAGGTGACATTTGATGATATCAAAGTACATAAATTCCTGTGTAGTAATATAGTGATTTCAGGTCAGAGAACCATTACATCATTGTCACTATGAGAATCACTAATGACACTTTGCATAGTGTTCCACGTAGAATTCTCATGGTGGGTCTATCCAGTACATCATTATCTAACATGTACATTTGCATTGACTAAATATCTCATATATTTATGACCAATGAGATTTGGTCATCAGTCAATCCACATACTAATCTTAATGCAGCATTGTTGTCCCATCAACAATGATATTCGACTAGGGACAATTAAGAACAATGATACTAATTATAATTATATAATCTCATGTTCAAGTCACATACTTGAAACTATATAATTTATATCAATATTCTAAGGATTTTTATTATGTCAAAATTTATATAATGAAGTAAATAAAACCATAATAAAATCATTCATTCATTCAATCAAATATAATATCAAAACGTTAAGCATTTATATCAATTAATTGGCCTCAAGGGCATAAACTCTAACAGTCTCCCACTTGCACTAGAGCCAATCACTCATGTATCTAATACCCATGGAACTAGTGTGACCGTCGTGCTTCTACTGCGACAAAGCCTTTGTCAGTGGATCTGCAACATTATCATCAGTTGGCACTCTTCCTATATGTACATCTCCTTTATCAGTGATTTCACGGATGAGATGGTACCGCCTAAGTATATGCTTGGGTCGTTGGTGAGATCTGGGTTCCTTAGCCTATGCAATGGCTCCATTGTTATCACAGTATAGCTTAACCAGATCAACAATGGTTGGAACAACACCTAGTTCAAAGATGAATTTTTTAATCCATACAGCCTCCTTGGCCGCACTAGAAGCAGCAATATACTCAGCCTCTGTTGTAGAATCGCTCATTGTCTCTGCTTGAATTCTTCCATTCTTGGTACCACCATTAAGGTAAAACACAAAACCTAACTGAGACTTATAGTCATCATTGTCAGTCTGAAAACTAGCATCTGTGTAACCCTTTACTGCCAGTTCGTCTTCACCTCCATATACCAAGAATAAATCCTTAGTCTTTTTTAGGTACTTGAGGATATTCTTGACTGCTGTCCAGTGACCTTCACCTGGATTCGACTGGTATCTGCTCGTTATGCTCAAAGCATACGAGACATCTAGACGAGTACATATCATTTCATACATTATAGATCCAATTGCCGAAGCATAAGGGATTTTTCTCATACACTCCTCACCATCTTGTGATTGAGGATATTGGGCCTTAGAGATCTTTACACCATGAGTCATGGGTAAGTGTCCTCTTTTTGCCTCTTGCATGTTGAACCGTTTCATCACCTTAACAATATATGTACTCTGAATTAGGCCAAGCATTTTCCTCGATCTATCTCGATAGATCTTGATACCTAAAATATAGGCTGCATCGCCAAAATCTTTCATGGAGAAACATTTTCCTAACCATGTTTTTACAACTTGTAATGAAGGAATGTCATTCCCAATAAATAATATGTCGTCAACATATAATATCAGGAATACAATATGACTCCCACTAACCTTCTTATATACACAAGGTTCATCTTCATTTTTAATAAAGCCAAACTCTTTGACTGCTACATCAAATTGAAGATTCCAACTCCGAGAGACTTGCTTCAATCCATAAATGAATTGCTGCAGCTTACATACTATTCCAGCATCCTTTGGATTGATAAATCCCTCAGGTTGTGTCATGTACACATCCTCAAGGAGATTTCCGTTAAGGAAAGCAGTTTTGACATCTATCTGCTAGATTTCATAATCGTAAAAGGCTACAATAGCAAGTAAGATCCTGATGGATTTAACCATTGCCACTGGAGAGAAGGTTTCATCATAGTCAACACCTTGAACTTGTTTGTAACCTTTTGCTACCAGTCGACCTTTGTAGGTTTGTACATTAACATCCATGTCAGTTTTTTTTTTGAAAACCCACTTGCACCCGATTGGTTTTACCCCTTCGGGTGGATCAACCAAAGTCCATACTTGGTTAGTATACATGGAGTCCATTTCAGATCTTATGGCTTCAAGCCATCTCTCAGAATCTGGTCCATTCATAGCTTCTTGGTAGGAAGCAGGCTCATCCTGATCTATGAGCATCACATCGCCGTTTTGAGTCACACGATATCCATAATATCTCTTGGGTTCTTGGCGTGTCCTACCAGATCTACGAATTCCTTATGTAATTTGAGCAGATTCACTTTCCACAACATCTTGTGGTTCCTGCTCATGTTCCAACTCAGGTTCAATAATATTCTGTGGTTCTCGAATTTCTTCGAGTTCTACTTTCCTCCCACTGTTTCCTTTAGAGACAAATTCTCTTTCTAGAAAAATACTAGTTCGAGCAACAAATACTTTGTTCTCAGAAGGTTTGTAGAAATAATACCCTTTTGTTCCCTTTGGGTATCCCACAAAATTACATTTGTCAGATTTGGGTCTGAGCTTGTCAGAATCCAGATGTTTTACAAACGCCTCGCAACCCCAAATCTTCATGAACGACATACTAAGACGTTTCCCAGTCCAAATCTCATATGGTGTCTTCTGAACCATTTTTGCAGGAACACGGTTAAGTGTGAATGTAGCTGTCTCTAGGGCATGAACCCAGAAGCTTATTTGAAGATCTACGTAACTCATCATTGATCGTACCATGTCCAACAAGGTTCGATTCCTCCTCTCAAACACACCATTCCATTGTGGTGTTCCAGGTGGAGTGAGATGTGATATAATACCACACTCTTTTAGAAGGTCATTAAAGTCTTGGCTTAAGTATTCACCTCCTCGATCGGATCGAAGGGCTTTTATGCTTTTGCCAAATTGGTTTTGAACTTCATTCTTGAATTCCTTCAACTTTTCAAAGGATTCGGATTTGTGTCTCATAAGATACACATATCCATATCTACTGAAATCGTCAGTAAATATAATGAAGTAATAAAACCTACCTCTTGCTAACGAACTCATGGGTCCATATACATCACTATGTATAAGTCCCAATATATCGCTAGCCTGCTTCATCGTGTGTCGATGAAAGGGCTTTAGTCATCTTGCCTAATAAATAAGATTCGCATTTTTCATATGATTCAAAATCAAATGAATCCAAAAATCCATCTTTATGGAATTTTGATATGCGTTTCTCATTTATATGGCCTAAACGACAGTGCCAGAGATATGTCGGATTTGAATCATTTGATTAAATCGTTTTGTATTTATGTTATAGATAGGAATTTCCAAATAAGAATATAAAGACCATTAAACAATTGTGCAACACCATAGCTTATATCAATTAAGTAAAATGAACAACAGTTGTTCTTTATTATAAATGAAAAACCTTTCTTGTCCAAACAAGAAACAGAAATAATGTTTTTGCTTATAGCAGGCACAAAATAACAATCTTCTAATTCTAAAACTAGCCGAGAGGGCAAAGATAAATAATAAGTTCCTACGGCCGGTCTTGTGAACTTTTGCTCCATTCCCAACACGTAGGTCAACCTCTCCTTTTGCCAAAGTCCTACTCCTTCGGAGTTCCTGCATATTAATACAAATGTGAGAACCACATCTAGTATCTAATACCCATGATGTAGAAGTAGACAAGTTGATTTCTATAACATATATACCTGAATAGGAAGTCATACTTCCTTTCCTTTTCTTCACTTCTTCCAAATAAGCATGACAATTCCTTTTCCAGTGTTCAGGTTTTCCACAAAAGTGACAATCACCTTCTTTAGCCACCCCACCTTTAGGTTTTAAAGCCTGTTTGCTTTTGGGATTAGGTATAGCACCAGATTTAGATCCTATCTTCTTCTTGGCTGTCCAATTTCCCTTAGCCTTCCCCTCTTGCACCATCATTATGGGAGTGGGTCCTGCCCTTTTGATGTTGTTCTCGGCAATTCTTAACATGCTCAACAACTCAGTAAGGGATTTTGTAATTTCATTCATAAGATAATTCATGACAAATTGAGAATAGCTGCTGTTCAGGGATTGCAAAAAAAGATCTGTTTTGGCCTCCGGAGTGATTGGAAAACCCAACCTATCAAGGTACTCAATATACCCAATCATTTTCAGCATATGTGGACCAACTGGATCACGTTCACCTATCTTGTAGTGATACAACGCCTTACGTGTATCATACCTCTCCTATCGAGCATGCCCTTCGAACAATTTCTTGAGATGCTCGATCATCTCATAAGCATCCATCAACTCATGTTGCTTCTGAAGCTCAGCGTTGATGGTTGCTATCATGAGACAACTCACGTCCAAAGCATCATCTTGATGCTTCTTGTAAGCATTATGCTCCGCACGTGGTGCAGTATCAGCTGGTGTTGCTGGAATGGGCTTTTCAATAACATATAGCTTGCGCTCTTGTTTGAGGACAGTCCTCACGTTCCTATACCAGTCAAGGAAATTAATTCCACTCAGCTTGTCCTTGTCAAGGATTGATCGTAGTGAAAGACTACTTGTATTGTTGTTGTTTACCATTGATATCTATAATTTATATGTACAAAAAAATAATAAGTCAAATTGCAGAGTTGATATTATGTAATTGATAATAATACATTCAAAATATACCTCCCACTATTTTATTCAAATTAATAGCCCTCACCATTAATTCGGAAAGCATTTTTCAAGTGAATCTTTCTAGTGAGACAAGATCCATATTTCATTATGCCCTAAGTTAGCTTTGGCTAATCTCTTAAAACACAATTATTTAGGTAGACAACCCTTTTGTCAATTATATCATATATAACTCTTGGATAGTTTGGTAAACAACATTTGTTTCTAGTCCATCTTATGGTACCTACCAAACTCTATGCCTCTAAGTCAACAATCCTATTGAGATAACTTAGTTAACTCGGGCCCAATGATTTTAATAGTTTGAATATCACAATTATCCTATCTCATCTTACCAAGATAAATAGGTTACTTTTCTTTGGCAAACCTACATCTATTGATCAAAGGCTTGATGAGTGTTATTCATTGGAAGGCATCTGATTTAGACTTAATAATTTAATGAGGGATTTTATAAATAAATTTAGATCTCACCAATTTTTAATCTTATTAAGCATGCACATTATTTATCATATCATATCGCATATAAGCACAAATAAAGTTCAAAAATAAATGTGTCACAATTATGGCCCAATCCACTATCAATCTTTTCAAGCTAATGAAAGATTGAAGGTCAATCTAAGGTGGTAAAAGATCTTAAAATAAATAGCTTCCTTGGATCTTCCTCAAGCATGTGCCTCCTCTCCATCATCATCTTTCCATCGTGTTCTCCATCTTGACATCTTCATCGATTACAGATTATTAAATGACATAAAGAAACCTCGAGTTACATTTGAGGGGATTTATATGAGAAGAGAATATTACATTAGAATTTATAAAAAGGCATGACATGCAAGCCGTATTTCAAAACCAAAAACCACTAACCTATGGGTCAAAAGGCCATAACTGTGCACCATACATATCACAATAAGCATATAACAGTTTATATAAAATTAAAGAAAAATATATAACAAATTGGGGTCACAACCATCATGCAAGAATGATTTAGGGGTCGAGGGGGGGTCTCTCAAGCGATGTGGTACATAACATATATGACCAGTTTTAATTAACCATATTAAACCGAATCTGCATACTTCTAATCCAATTAGAATATAAGTTATATACTATTATTACGCCATATAAGATACAATTAACAGAACATCATATACATGCATATCTATCACTGATATTCATAATACTAGAATACGCTTACATACATAATATCATACACTCAATATCAGATCGGTAAAATTGTATCATCATATATAATATGTATATTGAAAATAATATAAACAATTTCAGATCGGTAAAATTGTATCATATATCAAATATATCTAAAGCAATAAAACACGCAATTTGAATTAATCGTTTCGCAAGTAGCTCTGATACCACCGAAGGGATTTCGGCACAAAAATGCAGCGGAAAAATAAAATAATCAAAGCAATTTCCGAAACCCTAAACAGGATCCATACGAAAATCAATTAATTCAGTGTAAAGAAATTATACCGAATATGAAAGTGCTTCTGAAATGCTTCAAATCTCTAACGCAATTCGTCACGAAACTACGTCTCTATGGTATCCACACGAATGTAGCACGAACCGTCGCACGATTCTGCAAAAAGGACTTGCGGTACTAGCCACCAAAGGAACAGTATTTTTAAAGGTTTTTCTCTAGTCTCTCTCTCTAAGAAGCGGCTTAGGGTTTTAAGCTTATGAATAATCCCTAAAATGGTCGCTACATATCATATATATAGCGATTAAAAGGAATTATTCAAAACCTAATAAAATTTAATTTATATATATATATCTTAATTAAGTCTTTCTTAATTAATATACCTATATATAAATTATCCTATTAATTTAAATTAGTAATTTAAATACTCTCAATCATATTGATATATTTAAATCTTTACAATTTAAATTAGTTTCTTTTTAATTACGTTCATGTGTGACATGACCTATAGGTTATTATTACGTTGGCAATAATTTTAAAATCATATTATAAAATTATAAGCGGTGAAAGCGACATCTAGTAATGCATCACTGCTACCCAAGTAATAATAAGATCGATGATTCGATGCAACCTTTTAGTGACCAATGTTTCAATGTAATTTAATCCTTTTAACCTTAATATCCTAGATTAAACTCGAGTCATGGAATGTGTCATAATCTTCATAATTTAATCTTGAGTCTTCTTGATCAATGAGTAAACTATATGAAACAAATCACTATTTGAGCATGGCTATGCATTTCATAGTCCTACTCAATCAAGAGGCTTATGGATATCACCCCTAATATATAGGATGGTTAAATTCCATCTATATCACCCATATTCCTGACACGATTCATGATGTACCCAATAATCACCTTTATAGTCCACCCTATTAAACGTGACATTTGATGATATCAAAGTACATAAATTCCTGTGTAGTAATATAGTGATTTCAGGTCAAAGGACCATTACATCATTGTCACTATGAGAATCACTAATGACACTTTGCATAATGTTCCACGTAGAATTCTCATGGTGGGTCTGTCCAGTACATTGTTCTCTAACATGTACCTATGCATTGACTTAATATCTCATATAATTGTGACCAATGAGATTTGTGAAAGTAGTATGCACACAAGCCAATCATGTTTGATGATAAAGCATATACTTTGTAACAATCTTATTCATTTATTAATAAAAAGTATTAATTTATTAAAGGCTTTTAATTATCTACATGATGCTGTTTTATAATATGTGATAAACCCATAGTTTTAAGCAATGCTTTTAGAATAATGATGATGATCATTCTAATGAGATCTAAATTCTTAGAAAGCTTAAAACTAAAATAGTTCCCAATCATTGGATTACTAAATTGGGGATTAGATAATCCGGATAGATTGGTACATACGTTGCTTGCTCATTGGATGAGGATGATTGATCTCATGATCATTTGTGTGGAGACACTAAAGCAAGTATGTAGGTGCTTATTAGAGAATAAGTTCACTGAACGTAACTCGCTAAGGAATACCTAATGGAGTTTTACTTGCGTCAATAGGAATTCTCAGAGTGATAGTAGTACAAGTGATCCTTGAACTTGAGGTCATCATAGTATCTTGTGTATGATGAATTATACTTTGACTTATTCCTTAAGACCCTTAGGGTATATCAAAGGTATGCTTGGGTATAATAAGTTGTACATGGAGATAATGTATGATCAATAAAGAATCTACCACTTCTAATAAAAGAAGAGAAATATCCTATGTGATTCGATAAATGACAAACCCAATAGTCCTGGTTAAGGCGTAATGAAATTAGAAAGGAGTTTCTAATTTGCATTATTTGAGTTGTGCATTTAAGGATCGAAATACATATAATTAAATAAAATAAGACTTCGACAAGTAATTCCATGTCTTATATTTAATTGGGACATCAGTATGGTGGAAGGATTGAATTGCACGATAACTATTTACTCAAAGATTCTTTAATGATTAATGTTGAAATCTATATTATCCGGAAAGTCGTTGATCGCTAGGGGAGGCTTATCCTATCAGAGAATAAATATTATTTATTTAAATAAATTAATTGTTTAATTTATTTATTTAAATAAGATTAGAATTGTTCTAATTGATTTATTCACAAATAGGTTTAATATGGAGAACCTAAAGGGTCACACCATAAAAGGAAGAATAATTATTTAAGAAGTTAATGGCATAATCGTAATAATATGTTATGTATATTTAATTTAATCTATGGTGATAAAATAAATTAAATAGCTTAATATTTATTATTTAATATTTTAGAAATATTAAATATAAATTAATAAGAGTTGTCTTATTAATATTATTACAATTATTATTATTTTAATTTCTAAAGAGTTTAGGAATTAATTTAATATAAGTACTCTCATTTATTCCTAATTGGATTAGGAAGGAAAATTAGTTAAAGGAGTTTAATTAATTATCCCTAATAAGATTAGGGAGCTTAATTAATTAAAAGAATTTAATTAATTAAATAAAACCCAATTCCTTAATTGTTAAGGTGGGTTGCCCACATCTATAAATAAGAGGAGTCTTATTATGGGTGAGGGTTGTTGACTTTTACAACATACGACATAATTCCAATTTGTTGGGAGAGTACGCCTTTTCTATATGCTGATAGGAAAAACTAGGGTTTGAGCTAATACCCTTCTTCTTGAAAAAAATTCTTTTCCTTGGTGGATCACCTCTAGAGGCCAAACACTTGGGTGGCTAACGTTGATCAAAGGAAGGAACCACACCGGTGGATTCAAGTTGAACGCGAAAGGATTTGGAGGTGAACTTGTACCTGAGGAAGCTCGATCTTCAAGGGTATGATTTTATTCTTTATCTTTTCGTTTAATTAATAATTGTGCATAAAGGGTGATCCGAGTATATGGTTTGTAAAATTTTTAAACTCTGATTTTTACACGTTTCCGCTTATTTATGCAATTTGATTGCGTTCATGAATATTACAAACCTAACAGTGGTATCAGAGCCAAACCTTTATGCGAATTATTAATTGTTTTAATTTGATATGTATATTGATATGTGTTTAGAACAATTTAATTGGGCATAATTTTATTGTATAAAATTTAAAATAAAATATAAAAAAAAAAGGTCGGATTTTTTGGGCTGCTTTTGACAGTAGTTTCGGCCAGACCAAGGTATTGACCGACCACTTGGCATGGGATATTTTTGGGCCACGTGGGATTTCATGCTATGCTATGTTAGTGGATTCCGGTAGCAGAAATAGTGGGAATCACGTGAATGTTCAAGGTTGGTTCCTGCTGTTCCCACGTGGTTGGTTAGCATAATGTATATATATTAGATACTAAAAAGGTTGGTACGGTTAACAAATAAAGGAACATGATTCATCCGCACAGAAATAAAGGAACGGATATATATATATATATATTATGGTTATATATATATATATTCTTAATAATTTTATTATTAAAATAAAATTTTATTTTAATCTTAAATAAAAAGTTTATTTTAATTTTAAAATTAGAATTTCATGCTAACTAATTAGAGTTGGAATTGGATTCCATGATAACTAATTAGAGTTGAAATTGGATTATATTTTTCCTTAAATAAAGGAGTTTATTTAGATATGAAATAAGATTTCATATTATTCAAAATAAAGGAGTTTATTTATGAATAAAGGAAAAGAGAATCTGTGTTTCCTTTAATAAAAGAGTTTTATATATATATTTTTTTTACATGGAATTGGATTCCATAATTAATTAAAATAAAGGAGTTTATTTTGATTAAAGATTTTGATTAAAATAAAATAGTTTATTTTATTCAAAATAGGATAAATTAAAATAAAATAGTTTTATTTTGATTTAAATTTGGATTAAAATAAAGGAGTTTATTTTGATTCAAAATTAGATTTTATACTAACTAAAGTTGCCCATTAAATGATATCAATATATATATTTAATATTTATTATTCATAAGATGAATGTTATTTATTGATGCATATGATGATGTGTATGATAATAAATGGGATTGATTATGGACTATTGACAAATGCGATTGGATTTTATTTTAGTTGGATGCATGAATGTATGGGTTTTATTAAATGGGGTCTCACAGCGTGACTCGTCTTCTCTAATTTTTTCTTAATATAAATTCTATCTCCTCCTATGTACTTCCCTCGATCACGATCAAGGTTTTATTTATTTTAAATAGTTTTGTAATAGGAATAGTTAGAATTAATTTTGAAGAATTAGAGATCAAGGAGCAAGGAGCGCTTGAAGACCCGTTTGTAATGGAGCCCAGGGTTTAAATGTAATAGTTATATTTAAATATTATTTCTTGCACCCCTAAGGTTTGACCTTTTGGTTCACTTGGTGGCTCTAGTGAACCAAACTAGAATAAAAGTCCATAATCAATCCGTGTAGAATATAGTATTCTATATGTGCATGCTTATACTATATATATTATATATTATGTAACATGCTTCGCATGTTCATTAATATAACGCGTATTTTATATATATATATGTGCATGTGCGCTAAACAAGATGAGATATATTAATAACAAACCTCTCAATTTTTTTTATATTAAGTCTTAAGCGTTCAAAGATATTTGGAATATCGAACGTCGCCTTCTAGCATGATAAAATTAATAGAGTATTAAATATTTAATATGAGTTTGTTGTGTCACCACAAGGCAAGTATTAAGTATTTAAGATGTTAATTTATCACATTTGATGCTTATAAAGAAAATTGAACAATATTGTTTTGTTGTGTCACCACAAGGATGATATTTTTCTTTTTTGAATATATGGAGTGCTAGGTCGGACTTAACTTGGATAATTTTGATTCGGATGTTCCACCACTTGATCAAAATAATCTAAGAGGCAAAAGAAAAGGAGTTGCATAGTTGATGTAATTGACAAAAGTTGTCTACCTATTTATTTATATATAGTTTGTTGTGTCACCACAAGGCTATATACATTTGAAATGGGATCCTTATTCTCACTAGCAAATCTTTAATTAGATTTTGCCGAACTATATAAGTGAGGGTAATATAGTTTGAAGAAAATAGTGGGAGATACCAATTTAAAACAAGACCTAATTTATTTTGGTAATTAATAAAAGAATGTATGTTAAAATGTTGTTAATTACAAATTCATTTACAGAATTTTACAATGTCTAAAATTACTATCATCGCGAAACATATTTGATGTTAATTAACTTGCATGTAATTAAATGGATTGGTTAAGGAATTTGAGAATAGTTCTCATAGCTGAAAAGCTATCTTATGTCCTTAATACGCCTATCCCTGCAATGGTTGCAGACAATGCCTCTGAGGAAGAGATTGCTACTTTTAGAAAGTGGCAAGATGATGCACAGTTGGCTCAATGCATCATGCTCGCATCCATGAGTAACGAGCTTCAGCGTCAGCATGAAACTATAGATGCTCCTACTATATTCCTGCACATCAAGTAGTTGATGGTGAGGAAAGTAGGACTGATAGATATCAGATATCTAAGGAGCTCTTCCGATCTAGAATGACCGATGACACTACAGTACAGATAAAAGTCCTTAACATTATCAATTTGATTGATCAATTAGGACAACGAGTTTTATCATGGATGGAGAGTTGAGTTAAGATTTGATCTTGCACTCACTCCCGAACTCCTTTCACAATTGTTGTGAATTTTTCATATGAACAAGCTAGATATCAGCTTCGCTGATTTGCTTAACATGTTGAAAAGTGTTGAGAGTCACTTTCCAACCAAGAAAGATCAAGTCTTACTAGTAGGGGCCAAAGGATCTTCTGAAAAGAAAAACGATTCAAAGAAGGTAAATAGAAAGGCATAAACAAAGGATAATAAGAACAAAACTGATACGGATAGCAAAAGAGTTTGCTTCCACTGCAATGAGCCTGAACACTGGAAAGAAACTGCGAGAAACATCTTGCAGAGGCTAACCAAAGAAGCTTAGTGAAGTTTCGGTTACAATACAGTTTTTGTTCATGATTGAAATAAATTTTTCTTTAAGTCAAGGTTCTACTTTGGTATTGGATACCGACTTTGGTTATCATAAATATAGATTTATGAAGGGACCAAGCAGAAGTAGAAAGCTAAACAAATATAAGTAATCCTATGTGGGGGAAATGTAGCAAAGGTTGCCATATTAGCCATAGAAACTTATTGTTTAGCAATGCCTACGGGCAAATCTATTAAGTCAATAAGTTGTTATTGTATTCCAGTTCATGTTAAAAAAATACTATTTTCATTTTATTGTTGGACAATGAAATCTTTGGTATTATAATTAAGAACAATTGTTGTTCTATTTATAATAATAATGTTTTGTATAGAACTAGAATATTACTTAATAAATTTTGTATACTGACTTACATGAAAATAATTTTGCATATTGAACAAATTAGTATAAGAAAAGGAGATGATCATTCAAAGAGTTGAATGTGTGTATTTGCTAAAATACAAGTGTGAATTATTTGAAAGGTTCAAAGAATTGTAAGTGAAACAAATTGGCAATGTATTAAGATTCTTTGATTAGATCAAGGAATAAATATTTGTGCAATAAGTTTCTAGATCATCTCAAATAGTTTTCTCATAATGGACACATCTTGATACTTTAATAATTGATTGATGTATCCGAATGAAAAATCGTACCTTGTTGGACATAGTATGCGGTCCATAATGATTTTACCGATATTCCAAAGATTCTTCCGGGATAATGTCCTAGAAATGGTCGTGATATTCATTTAAAATGGTAACCTCAAAATCCTATTTGCAAGACTTCATAAAAGTTATGGATGGAGGAGGATTCCTAATCTTAAGTATGTTAAGATAAGGGTTGTCCAACTTATGTGAAAAGGTTTCAAAGGATAATCTTGGGACAAGATTTTATAAGTGTCGATTTGTGGGACATCCTAAAGTAAGTTTAGGGTATATGTTCTATAATTCTACTTAGCAAAAGGTGTTTGTTACGAAAACACGCTTTCTAAGATAAATGTGTTTATCATTGAAGGGCTAGTGGGAGGATTATAGATCTTGAAGAGTTCATGATCCACAAAACACTATAAGTCAAATAAGAGGAACACGTAGATAGATTCCTATTGTACCACAAACCGAATCATAACCGAATAGTACCATCAAGATACCTAAGAGGTATGGATTCATCATGGATGATGATGATGAGGTACGCATCATAGAAGATGATGATCCAGTTACATACGATGAGGTAAGTGTTGTAGACACTCAGAGAAATTGATTGAAGCAAGTTTCTCAAATATGGAACATTCGTTTTGATGAGGCAATCAAAAGAGTTTGGTTTTATCAAAAATAAGAATGAACCTAGTGTGTACTAAAGGGTCAGTGGAAGCATCGTGACATTCCTAATATTATATATTGATATACTACGGATAAGGAATGACATACTAATGCTACAATCAGTAAAGATAAAGTTGTCTAAACATTCCTCCATGAATGATTTGGGAAGAGTATCTTAATTGGGGATACAAATCTATATAGATAGATTTAAAAGGATCCTCGACTTAACCCAAGGAACGTATATTCATTTGATGCTAAAGTCGTTTAGCATGGCAAACTCCAAGAGATGTCTCATGTCGATGAGCTATGGAGTGTATCTCTTAATAGTCCCCCACAGACTCCACGAAAAGAGAGGTCGCATGAGTGACAATCATGTATGCAATGAAATGTACGAGACCCGATGTTGATCCATTATATTATGGAGAAGTTCACTATGAGTCGTTGAAAAACATCTTAAAGTGCTTAACTTAGCATTTACTAAGGATGTGATCATATTCATGGTGGGTCTAAATTAAAACTAGAGGGCTTAATGGACCCAAGTTTTTCAAACAGCACCAAGATGATGTAAAAATCCACTTTAAGGTAAAGCATTATCTTGAACAAAGGTGCGTTGAATTGAAAAGGTTCAAACAAAGAAAAAGTTGTTTGGTTTAGTGATAAAGACAAAGTATATAGCTATAAATGAAGTCGCAAGTTGATTATTTGGATTAAAAGTTCATTACGTAACTAGGAATAGTTCCTAAGTCTCATCTTGGATCTAAACATGTGTGTGGCACTTTCATTTGATTATTAGAATCATTGAAAGATGGGAAATCACTATAGAGATAGTGGACTCTCATGAACAACATTACATATCCATTAACTAAAGCTTATCCAATGCAGGATAATCGTCACTTTAGAGAAGAAGAGTATGAGATACCATGACGATCGGCTTTTTAGTGCAAGTGGGAGATTGAAAGTAGTATGCACACAAGCCAATCATGTTTGATGATAAAGCATATACTTTGTAACAATCTTATTCATTTATTAATAAAAAGTACTAATTTATTAAAGGCTTTTAATTATCTACATGATGATGTTTTATAATATGTGATAAACCCATAGTTTTAAGCAATGCTTTTAGAATAATGATGATGATCATTCTAATGAGATCTAAATTCTTAGAAAGCTTAAAACTAAAATAGTTTCCAATCATTGGATTACTAAATTGGGGATTAGTGAATCCGGATAGATTGGTACATACGTTGCTTGCTCATTGGATGAGGATGATTGATCTCATGATCATTTGTGTGGAGACACTAAAGCAAGTATGTAGGTGCTTATTAGAGAATAAGTTCACTGAACGTGATTCGCTAAGGAATACCTAATGGAGTTTTACTTGCCTATCAATAGGAATTCCTGTAGTGATAGTAGTACAAGTGATCCTTGGACTTGAGGTCATCATAGTATCTTGTGTATGATGAATTATACTTTGACTTATTCCTTAAGACCCTTAGGGTATATCAAAGGGTATGCTTGGGTATAATAAGTTGTACATGGAGATAATGTATGATCAATAAAGAATCTACCACTTCTAATAAAAGAAGAGAAATGTCATATGTGATTCGATAAATGACAACCCAAGAGTCCTTGGTTAAGGCGTAATGAAATTAGAAAGGAGTTTCTAATTTGCATTATTTGGAGTTGTGCATTTAAGGATCGAAATACATATAATTAAATAAAATAAGACTTGACAAGTAATTCCATGTCTTATATTTAATTGGGACAATGTATGGTGGAAGGATTGAATTGTACTAAGAACTATTTACTCAAAGGTTCTTTAATGATTAATGTTAAAATCTATATTATCCGGAAAGTCGTTGATCGCTAGGAGGCTTATCCCTATTGTAGAATAAATATTATTTATTTAAATAAATTAATTGTTTAATTTATTTATTTAAATAAGATTAGAATTGTTCTAATTGATTTATTCACAAATAGGTTTAATATGGAGAACCTAAAGGGTCACACCATAAAAGGAAGAATAATTATTTAAGAAGTTAATGGCATAATCGTAATAATATGTTATGTATATTTAATTTAATCTATGGTGATAAAATAAATTAAATAGCTTAATATTTATTATTTAATATTTTAGAAATATTAAATATAAATTAATAAGAGGAGTCTTATTAATATTATTACAATTATTATTATTTTAATTTCTAAAAGAGTTTAGGAATTAATTTAATATAAGTACTCTCATTTATTCCTAATTGGATTAGGAAGGAAAATTAGTTAAAGGAGTTTAATTAATTATCCCTAATAAGATTAGGGATCTTAATTAATTAAAAGAATTTAATTAAATAAATAAAACCCAATTCCTTAATTGTTAAGGTGGGTTGCCCACATCTATAAATAAGAGGAGTCTTATTATGGGTGAGGGGTTGTTGACTTTTACAACATACGACATAATTCCAATTTGTTGGTGAGTACGCCCTTTTTCTATACAGATAGGAAAAACTAGGGTTTGAGCCAATACCCCTTCTTCTTGAAAAATTCTTTTTCCTTGGTGGATCACCTCTAGAGGCCAAACACTTGGGTGGCTAACGTTGATCAAAGGAAGGAACCACATCCGGTGGATTCAAGTTGAACGCGAAAGGATTTGGAGGTGAACTTGTACCTGAGGAAGCTCGATCTTCAAGGGTATGATTTTATTCTTTATCTTTTCGTTTAATTAATAATTGTGCATAAAGGGTGATCCGGGTATATGGTTTGTAAAATTTTTAAACTCTGATTTTTACACGTTTCCGCTTATTTATGCAATTTGATTGCGTTCATGAATATTACAAACCTAACAATTTGGTCATCAGTCAATCCACATACTAATCTTTATGCATCATTGTTGTCCCATCAACAATGATACTCGACTAGGGACATTTAAGAACAATGATACTAATTGTAATTATATAATCTCATGTTCAAGTCATATACTTGAAACTATATAATTTGTATCACTATTCTAAGGATTTTTATTATGTCAACATTTATATAACGAAGTAAATAAAATCATTCATTCATTCAATCAAATATAATATCAAAACGTTAAGCAATTATATCAAATAATTATCTTTTAGGGCATAAACTCTAACAGTATTATCCTCAATACTCCATTCACGCAAAACTATACCCAACTCATCAAACTTACCACACTTATGAGTTCAGGAACTTTCCATAATCATATGAGTTTATGAACTTGTCCTAGTCAGACCTTTGGCGTCCATTCGCTAAGGGGTTCATAAACATTTCATATAATCATGAGTTACGAACATACCATAAGTATGAGTTTTAAGAACTCGTACTTAACCTTATATTCTCTACCTATAACCTATCTATTTGTTATACACATGAGAAAGGAATCACCCTCTCAACAGGTATATAGCAAATAGAGCGACACATACATTTAAATGATTATCAGTGCCAGAAACTAAGTAGTTTTTACACCAAGTACAATTCCCCGCCCATAACAAGGAATCATACAACTTAGCTGATGACATGAGTCCTCAATTAAAATCCCCACCTAATCTTAACTCCCTTCTCAATATGAATTTCATTCAACTCGTATTCATAATCCTTTCCTGAATCTATACCAATTCATAGTACAACTGTCACATAACATTCTTGCCATTAAACTTTTCAATCATTAGATTGATTCTTATCCCATACTATCACCTTATCAGATCACGGGGTGATCTCATCGTATATATTACGATTCATTTCTATACTATGATTGTTTTGTTTTACAATCTCCTATCCATGTACATTTAGTCTTTTAGACTCTATCTATTCACCCCTACTGTTCAACTTTATTATCAGAGTAAGGGAACTCTATATCTTTACAACCCGCCGAGATTCGTCTTTGAATCTTACTGACTCACTAACTCTATTTGAGTTAGTACTTATCCTAATCACTGCGGTTATTAGTCTCAGATATTCCTACCTAAGGTTCATAACCTACAACTTTGATACCAACTATAACATCCCCAAATTCGGGTCCCAAATCACCACGGATCTGGTATACTATTTCTATAACTATTGCGGAAGATGTAAATATAAATTTTTTATACAATACACTTTACACATTACCCCAAGGTCGAAAACCTTCACATAATACCTGAATCAATATCCTATCTACCATACAATGTTATTAATATACAATACTATTTCAAACTTTATCTGCACATGTAAACTAAAGCTGGAACTGTCTTTAACCTTTCCTTGTATCCGACGTATTCGCCTTAATCTGCAATGTTTATCATGATATAGCAAGGGTGAGCAATAAGGTTGCCCAACAAGTATAAATTTATTTAAGGATATATCATGATTGAAAGATTTTGAATAATAAGCTGGCTATAATTCTTCAATATAATTGAGAACTAGCATGAACAAACTTGCATAGATGAAGAACATTTAACATGAACATATCAATTATATCTGGACTGAATGGCAATGAAGGTGATCAGCCTTTTATACCTGATTAATACATGCAATATATACATAGTACAATTTAACAATTCTTAGACATGGCAATCAGCAATGATTAACCATAAGTATATTTGAATGAAACAACTCGAGATCGAGTTAAGGAAAACTTGCCTATTTGGTAAATTACTGGTACGCAATTTATTAAACTTTGTCTGAAGACCAAATATATAAATAATATCGATATTTAAATTAGAATAATATCATCAAAGTATTTAAAATAACTTAAACACATTAACACATAACCCTATCAGTCTATACATCACATAAAACCTAACCTTAAGTCAAACTTTTATAGTCTGAGTCGAGTTCGGCACAATTCTGACATCCCAACGGCTTAGTCAGATAAATATCGAGTTTACATTCAATTAAACTTTGCCTAACACTTAATTATCAATCAAAATATTTTTCATAAGCTCGTAATAATTTTTAGATAATTATTACAATTTATCATAATTTTTCAATCACTTATATCGTATTTTTATAATATAAATACCACATAATTCCTTTATCATTAATATTTATTTAATATTAATTATTAATGAAAATCATAACATAATTTTATAATACATTTGTAATATCACAAAGTATTATTTTTTTTAATACTTTAAAATCATATTTATATGATTTTAAACAGATTAAATCCATTATCCGATAATTATTATTAATCTTAAAATATTAATATTTTCATGACAAAATATCAAAATTTATATTTTATAACTTCAAATAATTTTATAACACTTAAACCATTTTTATAAGATTTTTAAATCATTAATCCTATTTTTCCATAATGTATTTAATATATTTATTAAATAAATTATTCACCATTAATATTAATTTCTTAATAAAATTCATCACAAAATATTAAAAGTCATTAAAATAACTTCAAATATTTTCTTATACCATAATATAATTTTTCATGATTTTTCAAATATTAAAATCATTTTTAACTAATTTATTTAATATTATAATTAAATAAATTAAATACCATTAATATTCCAAAAATATTAAATATTTATGGAATATACTCAAAATAATTTAAAACTAATTTTTTGACTTTAAAATAATTTTTAGGAATTTATTTAGTATTTTTAATAATTAAAAACTATTTTTTCTCTAATTATTTAATAAAAATAATTAATTTTTGAAATTATCTGTCGCTAAAGGGCCCTATGGCGACAAAACTGTTGCCATAGGTGTTCTTGAGCTGTTCTTCATCAAACCCAGAAACCCAAGTCAGACACCAAGGTGGTAGGTTTGACCGAAATTATATCTAGGTTCTAGTTGGTTTCTAGGCTTGTAATGGCATCTAGATTATAATATTTATGTAATACTACATATACTGACTCATATCATGGCCAAACAATAATATAACAGAGAGATCGAAGCCTCTAAAAATCATGTCAGATGCTGTTCTTCATTTCTGGGTTTTCCAAAAATGAGGAACAGCACGAAGGTGCTACTTTGGATCCTTGTAACATGCAACCTGAGCTTGATTTGTGTGATATGAATGTCCACATATATAGCAGATATGTCAGTGTACAATTATATAACCTTAGATCATCATAACAACAACAATTCAAAGAGATCTAGACGGTCAAAGTAGTGGTCAAGAACCGGGTCTAGAATTTTCTAGGTTTTCCAGAAAATTCATAAAGTTGATGGTCAACTCAAGTTTGACCACCAAAATATTGGGTTCTGTTATGGATCTGTGTAATCTAGAAGCATGAATATGTAGTATCTATACCAGTCTACAATCAAGATCAAAACAATAACATCACCTAACAATCAAAGAGAAGCAAGATCAAGGACCTACAAATACACTGTCAGACTTTTATGGGCAAATCTGGGCTTCCCAGAAACTGATTTCATGAACGGTCAACGAGGTTTGACTGCTCATATCTTTCAATCTACTAATGATTTGGGTTTGATTAAAGTTTCAAATCAAAGCACTTACAACAAAGAACAAATATATAACATGAAACATAACTAAAACTTATCACAGAAAGATCTAGAGGCTTTGACATTCGGTTGTCAGACCACACTTTTCAATTTTTCCAGATTTTTATAAACTTTAAATTCGAGCATCTAAATGAGATAGATATAAATTTTAGCAACCCAGTTCATCAAATGACACCCTCTAACATAACTTTAACCAATAAACAACAGCATTCAACATCATATCAAAAGATTTCTAGGTTTAGGGTTTTTATACCTTTCTAGCTAGGATCTTGAATCAAATCCTTGATTTCTGCTCTTGGAAGGCTAAATGATGATGCAGACTTAAATTCTGAACTTGGTTCCTTACAAATTTTGAATTTTAGAGAGAGAAGTAGTTGGCTATTATGAGAAATAAAGTTAACTTTTCTCTCTGTCAATCTATATATATAATTTGATTCATTGTATTTGTTAAGCAAGATAGCTGAAATATTTGATATAATACACATGAAGTGGTTAGAGTTGGTCACCAACTAAAGATCATAGCAAGATCCACAAGCAACCAATTAAAGAATGCAATAAGGGCACATTGGTAATTTTGTACCCCATTTTAATGCCAAAGATGTCATTTAATCCAACCCTTAAGTCCACAATTGTACATTAAGGTTTCTAACGGAATAATTAGGGTTTCAAATTTTACGATTAGGGTTTTCTAATTAATTAAGCTTTACCCTAATTAAGTTTATAATCAATACACTTACGCCATTAAGTTCCCAATTTAGGGTTTCATATTTCGAATTAGGGTTTCAAATTCTTGGAACTGAAATTAGGGTTTCCAGAATCGATTTCTAGGGTTTCTTATCAATCGCTATGAGTTTCTAACTGAACGTTGACATTCTTAATATATACTTAGGGTTTGTCACAGATATCGTTTATCTAGTCAACCCTTGATCCTTAACCACATACTGTACACATATCATACCATATTCAGAGAACATATACACATATACACTTAATCCTGAATAATTCACCAAAATCCTTCACAGAATTTTGAAATCATCAAAATTCCTTCCAAAAAATGTTAAACGCATATACTTATTTTCTGTCTAGGTCTATTATTTGACCTTAAATCCATCATTTATGATTCTAATAACTTATCTAATTTCTCGAGTTGTCACAGCTGTAATATAATTCATGATATAGCAAGGATGAGCAACAAGTTTGCCCAACAAGTTTAAATACAACAATAAGGATATATCACGATGAATGGAAAATATCTGACAATGAATTCAATAATATGAATATCTGATGGATTCAACAGTATACATATTAGAAGCAAAGATAATGAATACTTTTAGAATAACTGCTAGTCAAGTAGACTTTGAACTATAACACTCCAATGGAATCAATAGCTAATTGACCCTTTGGTTACTGGCTACAGAATAAGTACTTGAGGGAATCAGCCTCACGTACACTATGTATATCCATAACATTTAAATCTGCTCTTTGTATCTTATATTAGATACATGGGGTACTCCCCTATTAAAAAGGGGTGTTCTTTCAGTTTAAGAATCCTTACCATCAATTGGTTTGGATAGCTTTTATAAAACTTCACACACTTGTCTGACCGAACAAAGGTTCAGACTCTATCTAACACAGTTCAAGAATTATAGAACTTTAAATAATGTAAAAGTCCAAGACTATACGAACTCAAGTGCACTAAGTGCGAATATCAATAATATCGATGTGGAATAATTCTAAGGTAATTAAACCACTTAATAACATGCTTGGAAATAAGATTCAAGCTTAAATGAATAACTTTCAATTCAACATTAACCTGCTCAATACAATATGAGAAGGATAGGAAACTTTCAAAATAAAAGTATGGTTCAAGGAACTTGCACAACCAAAGAGTGAAGTTCAAGGAAACTTGCTCAATAATAAATTTGAGTGAGATTAGGGAACTTGCACAACCAAATAATGAAGTTCGAAAACTTTCTCAATATAAATTTGAGTGAGATTAGGGAACTTGCACAACCAAATAATGAAGTTCGGAAACATTCTCAATATAAATTTGTGTGAGATTAGGGAACTTGCATAACCAAATAATGAAGTTCGGAAACTTTCTCAATATAAATTTGAGTGAGATTAGGGAACTTGCACAACCAAATAATGAAGTTCAAAAAGTTTCTCAATATAAATTTGAGTGAGATTAGGGAACTTGTCTGTTTGCTCAACTACAATATAATACTAGCTCTAACTAACTTGCGTTGAAACGACCTAACATTAACAAGTCGGTCCTTCAATTAGTATGTGTAAACTAATATGCGTCTACACTTACAATAATCAAGTCCTCACATAACATGCTTCTTAACACATTACAAAGCATATTGGTCATACATTACTAGGTAAAGTAATCATATAAGCATGCCTTGAAACTTCAAACCAAAAATAGAATCTTGGTAAGACTGCAGGATCAAGGCAATTTGAGCTGGTCTAGGCTTAGGGATGACGCTTGAATTATTTGTCCCTTCGCTGCACGAGGTTGAGCTTTTCTCTCGACTTTGATCCAACTCTAACACACCAGTTACACATATAATTTTAACATACATGCTTGCTATAATTTCACATCTAACACATGACCATACTTGAATTCACTACCACAAATTTAACTTACAATTTATATGTCATTAAAACATAAACATGTCATGTAATCATCATGCTTTGTAACTTGGTTATACAATACTCAGTAGTCATGCTTGTATATAGACAACACATGTATACTTTACTCACATAGTTCATATTTTAGAAATTTCCTTTTTATGACTATGTGTACATAAGTGAAAACCATACCTTAACTAAACGATGCTCGTGCAAAAATAGCTATAGGCATAATGAGTCTTAATATATATGCTTGCAAGGTCATAACGTACTTTACTCATTACTTGATGACATTAGCTTCCTCATTCTAACTTTCTTTGAATTTAATACTAAGCCAACTTAGTACATACAAGAAATCTTGACATATAACTCTTATGCATTTACAACATATACTAGAGTCATATATACATGCTCAAATGGTCAGAACTTACTAGATAAACGTTTTGGTCAAGTTCACATTGAAAAGTCTTAAATTTCTTATTTTTAAAATAGTCTAATCTTTCAATCATGTATGCTAGTGTGTTTAATCACTTAAATCTTGCATTTTATGTCAATATAAACCATATTATCTTGTTCATAAAGTCTGAATTCTCACATGATGTGTTCGTGACAAAGTTTACTTTTGAACTACAATTTCATTTCAAGACCACAAGTTTTGTGTCCATTGTAGGTACTAACATGGATATACTTGTTCATACTACATGCATATGCTTATGTGTGTATGCTAGAACAATTTACATGCTTGCTCTAACCAGGTGCCAGCAAGTTAACATGAACAGAAACGTAACAGAACACACAAGACCTGGTGTAGGATCATAGCAATTGTTCTTGTTGGCTGGCAAAAACTAGCTTAATCAAGACAGTCACATGTTCGGCCAGAGATGTATTAACCTTCGCTTCGCTTCGATAGTTCAAAGAACCCATCATACAAATTCCTTATAAACATTGTTTCTAACATAACCCAACACATTTAGAAGTTTGTATAACACTAAGAAACATATCCCAAATCAAATATCAACTAATTCATGCTTAATTCAAAGAATCATTTCACTAAGCAATTTATCAAAATAAAGAATAGGAATGGAAGTTATACCTCTGTGAATCAATTCAGCTGCAATATAACAATTTTCTCACTCTATATAAGCTCTTTAGCAACTAATTCTCAGCAATTTCAACAAGGAAGGATGAAGGTCTCATTTATAGAAGAATGGTTACCTAGATAATGTGATTACCTCCCAAATCAAACCAAAGGATTTCAAGAATGTATAAAGGTTAAGAGAGAGTTGGTGATTCCACTAATGAATCCCTCTCCCCATCTATGTTGGTTGATTTTGAGATGAAGATAGAGTAGGCTTGCTAGCTTTTCACGTGGGAAGAAATGAATGGGCTTTTATTATGGAACAAGAGCAATCTCAACACTTGCAAAGAAATAAAATGCAACCCTTGGCTTATACCATATATACACATACTATAAAGTTTGGTTATATAATATGTACACACAATTAATTTCATATAACATAGGTTATAATGATTTAAAGGGCATACAATGTATTTCCTAATTATAAGGTATCAAATAGTGAATATACATATAATTCATGTACATTTTCTATTATTTATTACGATGATTGTTATTATTATAATAACTTAATGAAATCATTATTAATTTAACAATTGATCTTATTTTTGGCCACCAGAAGTGGTGATGCAAATCTTGGTACATCTTTGTGCATCCTGGGTGTATCGAGTATCTCGTACTGCGTGCTTCTTGTAAAATCTCCTCTCTCAGTTCTGGTACTAGTGGTACCCAATTTCGTCCTTCAAATCTTAGTAGTCTAGTGCCATCAATCTTAAATTTCAATTCATCCCCTTTAGTTAATCCCTTCTTACAGTTATTACAGTCTTCGTCTTTTTCTTGTGCCTCTTTAACCTTATCAAATAAAGTCAGACTCGCTGTCACTGTAAATAATTATTCATTAGTCTCCATCGGATACTTAACCTCCAAGTCTAGTCATTCAAAATCTTTTACCAATTCTTCTAGAATGGTCAACTTTAATAACTTCTCTCTGCTTTTTCTGCTCAAGGCATCTGCCACTACATTTGCTTTGCCTGGATGGTACAGAATCTCACAATCATAATCTTTGATCAATTCTAGCCATCGGCGCTGCCTCATGTTTAACTCTTTCTGCATGAAGATATACTTCAGACTCTTTTGGTCCGTATATATCTCACACTCCTCGCCATACAAATAATGCCTCCAACTCTTCAAGGAAAAAACTACCACTGCTAACTCCAGATCAGGAGTCAGATATCCCTTCTCATAATCTTTTAACTGACATGAAGCATGCGCAATGACCCTGCCGTGTTGCATCAGTACATAGCCAAGACCCTTGTGTGAGGCATGACTATACACTATAAATCCTCTTATGTTGTCCGGTAAAGCCAACACATGTGCTTGACTAAGCCTCTTCTTCAATTCTAGGAAACTCTATTCACACTTCTCTGTCTAAACGAACTTAACTATTTTTCTGGTAAGATTGGTCAACAGTGATTCTAATTTAAAAAATTCTCAAATAAATCTTTGATAGTATCCTGTCAATCCTAAGAAACTCCCAATTTTGCGACTGCTCCCAATTGATAACCGCTTCTACCTTCGCTGGATCCACCAAAACACCATTCTTGTCGATAACGTGCCCTAAAAACTTCACTCTCTGCAACCAAAACTCACATTTGGAGAATTTTGCATACAACTTCTCCCTCCTTAATGTCTCCAACACTATCCAAAGATGCTCAGCGTGTTCTTCCTCCATCTCTGAATACACTAGAATGTCATTGATGAATACGATAACAAACTTATCCAAATACTGTTTGAACACTCTGTGCATCAAATCCATAAATGTTGCTGGTGCGTTAGTCAATCCGAATGACATTACCAGAAACTCAAAGTGTCCATACCGAGTTCTGAATGCCGTCTTTGGAATATCCTCCGGCCTCACTTTCAGTTAGTGATAACCGGTCCTCAAGTTAATCTTTGAAAAGTACTTTTCCCCCTTCAACTGATCAAACAAATCGTCTATCCTGGGTAATGGGTACTTGTTCTTAATGGTGACCTTGTTCAACTCTCGGTAGTGGATACAAAGTCTTAGTGACCCATCTTTCTCATTTATGAATAAGACTGGTGCTGCCCACGGTGATACGCTCGGTCGACTGTATCCCTTTTCTAACAACTCTTGTAATTGAGCCATCAGTTCTTTCATCTCTACCGGTGCCATACGATACGATGCTTTGTATACTGGTGTTGTCCCTGATGCCAAATATATAACAAACTTAATCTCTCTATCCGGTGGCAATCCCAGAATCTCATATTAAAAGACATCAACGAAATCCCTTACAATAGGTATCTAACTCAGTTCACCCTCGACTCGTCGAGTATCAACCACATGAGCCAAATAACCTATACAACCCTTCCTAAGAAATCTCTACGCTTGCACCATCGTTAGACAATGAGATTGTCTCGGCGATTTACTACCATAAAATACCACCTTTGACTTATTCGGAGTCTTTAGGTGTACACACTTCTTCTTACAGATTATAACTGCTCCGTGAACTGATAACCAATCCATCCCAAGGATTACATCGAACTCCCCCAAACGAATTGGTATCAAATCCACTTTGAGCTTAAATCCTCATAATTTGGTATAACAATTCTTATGAATGTATTCTACAAGGATAATTTACTTGTTCGCTAATTCTTCGTTCATAGGGTGTTCTAATCTCTCACGGGGTAAGTCTAACTATTTAGCAAATTCTTTGGAAACAAAAGAGCAGGTAGCACCCGAATCAAATAACACGTATGCATCTATATCATTGATCGGAATGATACCTGACACGACGTCCTCAGACTCCACCGCATCCTGTATGGTCATGTTGAACGTTCGTGCCGTTGGTCTGTTGGCTTGACCCTCCAATGTTTAGTCTATTGTTGTTGTTGTTGCGGTTGCCGCTAGCTACATCGCCCTTTTTCTTCGGGCAGTCCTTAATTTGATGGTTTGTGGCCCCACACGAGAAACATCATCCCTTCTGCTTGTTCGGACACTGAGGAGCCATGTGCCCCGGTTGTCCACAACTATAACAAACACTCTTTCCCTTCATACACTCCCCCGAGTGACTCCTCCCACATTTGTTGCACTTTATACTCTTCTTAGCCTCTCCCTCGGACTTATTACCTCTTGAGGATTGGCTCTTTGTCCACTTACACTTATTGGGGTTGCTGCCTCCGCTGCTTCCCCCTTTCTGTCCTTCTTGACCTGTCTTCTTTTCTTGTTTGAATCGAGTGATGGCTTCATTGCCTCTTTCGGCAATGATAGCCCTTTCCAATAGATCAGAGTAAGTCTTAATCTTTAAAACAACCATTGCTTTCTGTACCCATGGTTTCAGTCCTAATTCGAACCTCCTTGCCTTCCTGGCCTCCGTGTCAACCTGATGTGGAGCGAATCGGGCTAACTCGTTAAATTTCACCACGTACTCTGCGACAGACATACTACTTTGCTTCAGTTCCAGAAACTTATGTTGACTTATGTCACACTCCATGTTTTGATGATGACCCTATTATTGAACTAATCATGCTATATAACATTTCAGGGAAAGATATGACACTTCAGGGAGGAAATTACAAAGCCAAGATATCCTTGAAGAAGGAAAAGCAAATTTGAGTCCTAGGAATATATGTAAGATCTTAGAATTTATTACTTTCCAAAATAAGGCTCTAGGACATGTGCATTGCATTCACATACTTGATGCCATATATTGATTCACTAGCCTCTGATATGCATGGTCGAAATTGCTCACCATTACTTAAGGAATCAAATAATATATATATATATATATATATATATGGAAATCTGGAGTAAAAGGTTGATTAAATAAAATACCATAAATTATTTATTTTCATCAACTTGATTCACGGTAAGAACAAATATGGCATATCATAAATCATGCATCATAAATCGTGCCTCATGAATCAAGGACTTTAATTCTGGGCAATCAACTAAGGTAACGAGCTAATATCATGAATCATGCTTTATGTAAAAGCTTAAGTTAAGGAACATCACTAGATTGTTGTTTTTAAAGAAAACCTGCTTATGTGATGGTAATTGATTATATCCGGTAATTGCCAAATAAAAAGATCCTACATGACAAGATGGGTATTAAATGCAGAAATCATAAAAGATATAGACTAACGTGATGGACTCTCTATTAAGCAAATTTTTCTTAGTCATAACTAAGATACTCCTATATTCTATACTGATCATGACGTGTCATACACTAATATACAACTATAAGGTGTCTTGATCTTTGGCACAATCTCCGGATGACAGTCTAGATATTACGTGACTTGTGCATATTGTCTCTAACGATCATATCATGCATGGGCAACAATCAACGGTAATATATTAGAAAAGCCTAGAAATGTACGGGTCTCTTTAACGAGAAATGACACGAAAAACATATACTGTATCACAAAGCATACAAACTACAAAAACTTTTTTTCTTCTTGATCATTATTGGTTGCACTAAGAAGAAGCTTCGGCTAAGCAGGTTGCTTAGAACATACTCTGGTAATATTCTTCTTGCATATCATTTCATACTAGAGCCTTGAATTGGTAAGTGATATATTGCTTGATCATTAGACCTCTAGTGTGTATCTTATTTTTTCTTTATCTCAAATCAATTGAGTGTAATTTTGTTTGGGTTACAGTATCGTTACAATCAAGTTTGAAGAAAGCATAGGTGCTTAAGAGTGCATAGGTGCACAGGGAACCAAGGTGTTCAAATCATTAGAACTTGTATTGTAATTGGAAAAGTTTAATAAAAGTGAGTCTCCAATACCAGTTGGTATTGGACGTGGATTAGGCTACTATTCCAGAGGGTAGTAGTTGAACCACGTAAAAACTCTGGTGTTTATGTGATTACATTTTGTGCATTATTATTCTATTATCTATCCAGCAGCCTGCATTCTATATCCATTCATATCAGTAAATTGATTGACTCTGAATTAAATACAATATCCTATTTTCATACGTAAACTTACAAAGATATAGAATCCAGCTTGCTGCATTAAATATCCAAAGGAATTTTTTTTAATCAAAAGTTGGACATAGTTTGTGCCTACACTTATTCAACCCCCCTTCTAAGTGTACCTATTTAAATATCATTTGGTATCAGAGCTTGGCTATACTTATCTTGGTCTTAAAGGTGACTTGTAGGGAAAGATTCTGACATGGCACAACTTGGAAACGCTCATCACGAAGGTCAATCAACAAACTGACCTCCACTACTTTTTGGAACAGAGAACTATAATTTTTTGAAATCTCGGATGAGGATATATCTTAAGCGAGACCCATGGGAATGGTTGGTGGTAAAGAATGGACCAGTAATCCCAAGGAAAGATGATGGCACTCCAAAAACTCTACTCGAGATGGACTCAACCGAGACATACATGGTGTCATACGATTCAAAAGCAATGAACACTCTTCTCAGCGGCATGGTGCAATCCGAAATAGATAGAGTCTCTTCATGCAACACATCAAAGGAGATATGGGATACCTTAGTAGTAAGTCACGAAGGAACTTCCAAAGTACGAGAAGTTAAGTTGTGTATGCTCATGCATGACTATGAAATGTTCAAACTGGAAAGAGACGAAACAATCAAAATGGCTCAAGCACGATTTTTGGTACTTATAAATTCCTTGAAGTTGCTCGACAAGTCAATTCCACAAAGCGAAATCAATCGTAAGCTACTTCGGGCTATGCCCAAAAGGTTTGCATCTAAAATTACTACTCTTCAAGATTTTGTCAATATCTCTTCTATGGATACATTAACCCTCTTTGGTGAACTAGAAGAATATGAACATCAATTGAAAAGATATGATGACGAGGAAGAAGTTCCTCGAAAGAAAGTGCTAGCTCTAAATGCAGGAATTGAAGAAGAACTTGTAATCAACTCGGATGATGAAATAGTTATGATATCAAGGAGACTTAATGGACTACTTCAAAGAAAGAATCAAAGGAAGAATACATTCAACTCAAACAAACACAAAGCCAAGAAAACCAAAGAAACCTATTTCGAGTGTTGACGACCATGTCACTTCAAAAAGGACTGCTTCCAGCTCAAAAACAAAGGAAAACAAGGCAACAAGGAGTTCAAAAAGCATAAAGCATTTATAACGTGGAGTGACGATGAAGAATCTAAAGTGGAAATAGATGCAAACGATGAACTGTCTCAAATATGCTTCATGGGACTTGAAGGTGAATCGAGTGAGGTATCTCTTTCTGATGTTATTATTTTGAAATAGGAAAATGAAAAATTAAAAGAAAAAAATATGTATTTAAAAGATCTAGTAAACACTCTAATGGGTGAAGTGGAAGCACTAATTGATGAAAAGAAAGAATTAGAAAAAGTAACACACACAAATGAGGAAAAAGTATTAGCAGCGAAAAATGACTATTTAGATAATTATAATAAAATACTATTCAACAAAGTAAAACATCTAAATGAGGAAGTTGAAAAATTAACAAATGAGATAAAAATGAGAGATGTGTGCATCGATGCATTTGGTGATGAATCGTTTAATAAAATACCTCCACCTAATGAACTGGAAAAGGAAATAGAGTCATTAAAAACCTCTCTAGCTAAATTTGTTCATGGGGAAGAAACTCTAAATGTCATGCTAGGAAAACAAAGACCCAGTTATGATAAACAAGGTATTGGTTATAACCCAGCATATAGAAAAGAAGTTAAAATGCTCAAATCTAAATCATCATTTAAATTAAATTACTGCACACCTTTTACTACCTGCAAAAATTGTGGCATTAAAGGACATCTAGAGATAAACTGCTTAAGAAAGAAAAATAACAATCGAAGTAAAGCTGTATGGGTAAAGAAAATTGATTTGATTTCAACTAACACAAGTGGACCCAAAAAGATATGGGTACCAAAAAGATAAATTGTATCTTTCTTAAACAGGTATGTTTCAAAGCCAAAGTATCTTCTCAAAAGTGGATTCTTGACAGTGGATGTTCACGCCACATGACGGGTGACAAATCTAAGTTCGTGGAACTAAATGTCAAAAAGAAACAAGGAACTGCCACGTTCGGTGATAATCGGTCATGCGAAATAATTGGGAAAGGTAAAATCGGTAATGGTAAGGTTAACATTAATAATGTTCATCTTATTAACGGTCTAGAGTTCAATCTTATCAGTGTTAGTCAATTAATGGATAATGGACATCAAGTAAATTTTGAAAAAGATAAATGCACAATTTCACATGGTACTAACAATGCGACGTTAGTTGCCCAAAGAGAAGGAAATATTTATACTCTTGATTTTGAGCAACAGGAGGAATAATTATGTCTTGAAACTATTCAAGATGAAGCAAATCTATGGCATAGAAGGATGAGACATGTTCATATGGACCTCATCAAAAAGTTTTCATCAAAGAACTTAGTGAGAGGATTACCCAAAATGAACTTCGAGAAGAAAGGTATATGCGAGCCTTGTCAACTTGGAAAACAATTAAGAACATCATTCACAACCAAAAACATGGTATCAACTTCTTCTCCCGGTATCAACTTTTTCTCCCTTACAATTACTCAATCTCGATTTATTTGGACCTGAAAGGCACGCTAGTTTAAATGGTAAATTCTACGCATTTGTGATAGTCGATGACTTCTCTAGATACACAGGGGTACTCTTTCTTAGAACAAAAGATGAGGCTTTTAAAGAATTTGAAAAATTGATTAGAAATTTGGAGACTAAATATAGTCTTAATCTTATAAAAATTAGAAGTGATCATGGTACTGAATTTCAAAAGGATTTTATTATATTTTGTAATCAAAAAGGAATTACTCATGAATTCTCAGCACCTAGAACTCCGTAACAAAATGGAGTAGTAGAAAGGAAGAATCGAACATTACAAGAAACAGGTAGAACCCTAATTCAAGAGAGTAAACTTCCTAAGAAATTTTGGGCCGAAGCGGTAAACACATCATGCTATGTGTTAAATAGAGTATTGATCCGTCCAATCATTTTGAAAACACTATATGAATTATTAAATAATCGTCTTCCTAATGTAAGCTATTTTAAAGTAGTTGGATCTAAATGTTTTATTCTGAACACTAGTGGAAATTTGGGCAAGTTTAATGCTAGATCATACGAAGGAATATTCATTGGCTACTCACAAAATAGTGGAGCATATCGCATTTATAATGTGCAAAAAATATGTATCAAAGAATCTATACATATCAAATTTAACGAATCTAACCATGATATTCCATAAGAAAGAGAGGATGATGCAGGAAATTTAGAGACTGCTATAAATCTAGCTTACCAGATAAAGCTAAATAGCAAGATCATGGAACCAATCCAGCAAGATGGATTAGAAGAACAGTAGGACCAAGACTCTATCCAGCAAGTTGAGTACGAAAATTAGGAACATATCCAGCAAGCTGAAATGAACGAACAACAAGACCATGATTCAGAAACTATTGAAGAAGTAATACATGACATTCAACTTCCAAAATCAGCAAGATACATCAAAAACCATCCTCCTAGGAACATCATTGGAAACATAAATGACAAAGTTATTACAAAAAGAAAAGCACAAAATATGTGTGCTTTCTCAGCATTTCTATCCCAAATTGAACCTAAGAATGCCAAAGAAGCCATACTTGATAAAAATTGGCTTCTAGCAATGCAAGAAGAGCTACAACAATTTGAAAGATGTCAAGTGTGGGAGTTAATTCCTCCTACAAAAGATGTATCCATTATTGGAACTAAATGGGTATTCAAAAACAAGCTTGACAAATACGGAACAATTACAAGAAACAAAGCTAGATTAGTAGCTCAAGGGTATAATCAACAAGAAGGAATAGACTATGAATAAACATTTGCCCCAGTAGCTCGTTTGGAATCTATTCGTATATTACTAGCATTTGCCTGTTTCAGAAAGTTTAAGCTACACCAAATGGACGTCAAAAGCACCTTTCTCAATAGTTACATAAATAAAGAAGTCTACGTAAAATAGCCTCCTGGATTCGAGCATGACAAGTTCCCTCATTACGTATAAAACTAAAGAAGGCACTCTATGGACTCAAACAAGCCCCAAGGGCTTGGTATGAGAGATTAAGTAAGTACCTTCTATCAAATGGGTTCATACGAGGTAAAATTGACTCTACGTTATTTATTAAGCGTCATAGTAAAGATATCATTATTATACAAATATATGTAGACGATATCATATTTGGTGCTACTAATAATTTCCTTTGTGAGTGGTTTTCCAAATGCATGCACAAGGAGTTTGAAATGAGCTTGATGGGAGAACTAAATTACTTTCCGGGCCTTCAAATTAAACAAAATCATGAAGGTATTCTCATTTACCAAACCAAGTATACAAAAGAGCTACTCAAGAGATTCGGCTTTGACAACTCAAACTTAAAGACCACACTAATGAGTACATCAATAAAACTCACAGCAGATGAAAAAGGTATTGATGTTGAAGTAACAAAATACAGAGGTATGATTGGATCCCTACTATATTTAACTGCTTCTAGACCTGATATAATGTACAGTGTGTGTCTATGTGCTCGTTTTTAGGCCAAACCCAAAGAATCCCACTTATAGGCTGTTAAAAGAATATTTAAATATTTAAGTGGTATTACAAATTTAGGACTATTTTACCCAAAATGTGAAAATTTTGATCTAATGGGTTACTCAGATGCTGACTATGCAGGCTATTAAATAGACAGAAAAAGCATAAGTGGTGTGTGTACTTTTCTCAGACAAAGTCTAGTCTCATGGCATAGTAAGAAGCAAACATCAGTTGCCTTGTCCACTACTAAGGGTGAATACTTAGCAGCAGGAAGTTGTTGCTCCCAAATTTTGTGGATGCGTCAAACACTTTGTGATTTTGATATTATATGTAACAATGCGCCCATATATTGCGATAATACAAGCACGATAGACATTTCAAAAAATCCAGTTCTACACTCTCGCACAAAACATATAGAAGTTCGCCACCATTTTCTTAGAGATAATGTGTCCAAAGGACTAATAAAATTAATATTCATTCCCACTGAGCACCAATTAACAGATATATTTATGAAACCTTCAGGGGAAGAAGGGTTCTATAGTCTAAGAAGGGAACTCGGGATGTGTCTGATATAAATATGGTCTGAATGCTTTAAGGAAATTAGACAAACATGGCATATCTTGTTGCCATAATTACGTTCATTATATCTGCTCAAGATCTCTATTCCCAAACACGGCGCCATGCCTTTCCATATCTCGGAACCACACATCCTTGAAAAGACAGACACTACTTTACTCTTCCAAGCCTCATCTCTGTTTTCTCAGCATTTCAATCGTTTCTGAGACTCTACACTGCTCTCAAACACCGTTCATGAAGATGAAAACCCGACGATCTAGACAAATCCGTGACGAATCTGAGGATGAGGTATCACTACCCTCTCTACCTCCTCATCCTCCTGTTACTCGACGACTGAAGAAGAAGCAACCCTCGATCACAACCATCTCCGGCGATTCCTCACTTGCTAAATTTGAAGCAAGTTTACCCTCTCCTCCACTGATTAGGACATCGACGGGCATTAAACGATGCACAATCAAGGAATCCTCGCCCAACTCCCCTCCGATGACGGTAAACCCTCTCTCTGTTTTATTACATGATGTTCCTAATGAAGGTAAACCGTCTCTCTATTTCATTGCATGATTAAAGGCCTTGCTCCACCCTTCCCCTTTTTGGCTTTTTAGACACCTCTTTTTGATGGATGCCAAAGGGGGAGATGAATTATGTTTGCTTTCTTACTAGATAATTTTTAAAATTTTTATTTTCCATACATGATGACTTCTGGTTTAAAGACTATGGTTTAAATGTTTGTTGGATGATGGTTTAATAGTTCATTATATGCCTTTTGCTTAACATGTTGTGGACTAACAAGTCAATGCAGGGTTATTCAACATAGCACATTTGCAGCCAATAGTTAAACAGTAAGGATATGCATGAATTAAGGAGGAGTCAAAATTCTCTTGATATACATGGTTTTAGGGGCAGTCATAATTGTTTTATTGTCATCATCAAAAAGGGGGAGAATGTTGACCTATTTCACACTCCATGTTTTGATGATGCCCCTATTATTGCATTAATCATCCTATATAACATTTCAGGGAAAGATATGACACTACAGGAACATCAAGGAAGAAATTACAAAGCCAAGATATCCTTGAAGAAGGAAAAGCAAATTTGAGTCCTAAGAATATATGTAAGATCTTAACATTTATTACTTTCCAAAATAAGGCTCTAGGACATGTGCATTGCATTCACATACTTGATGCCACAAAATGATTCACTAGCCTCTAATATTCATGGCCGAAATTGCTCACCATTACTTAAGGAATCAAATAATATATATATATATATATGGAAATCTGGAATAAATGGTTGATTAAATAAAATACCATAAATTATTTATTTTCATCAACTTGATTCACGGTAAGAACAAATATGGCATATCATAAATCTTGCATCATAAATTGTGCCTCATGAATTAAGGACTTTAATTCTGGGCAATCAACTAAGGTAACTAGCTAATATCATGAATCATGCTTTATGTAAAAGCTTAAGTTAAGGAACATCACTAGATTGTTGTTTTTAAAGAAACCTTCTTATATGATGGTAATTGATTATATCCGGTAATTGCCAAATAAAAAGTTGCAATATGACAAGATGGGTATTAAATGCAGAAATCATAAAAGATATAGACTAACGTGATGGACTCTCTATTAAGCAAAATTTTCTCAGTCATCACTAAGATACTCCTATATTCTTTACTGATCATGACGTGTCCTATACTAATATACAACTATAAGGTGTCTTGATATATGGCACAATCTCCGGATGACAGTCTAGATATTACGTGACTTGTGCATATTGTCTCTAACGATCATATCACGGGGAAACACACAATGGTAATATATTAGAAAAGCCTATAAATGTACGGGTCTCTTTAACGAGAAATGACACGAAAAACATATACTTTATCACAAAGCATACAAGCTACAAAAACTATTTTTCTTCTTGATCATTATTGGTTGTACTAAGAAGAAGCTTCGGCTATGCAAGTTGCATAGAACATACTCTGGTAATATTCTTTTTGCATATCATTTCATACTAGAGCCTTGAATTGGTAAGTGATATATTGCTTGATCATTAGACCTCTAGTGTGTATCTTATTTTTCCTTATCTCGAATCAATTTAGTGTAAATTTGTGTGGGTTACTGTATCGTTACAATCAAGTTTGAAGAAAACATAGGTGCTTAAGAGTGCATAGGTGCACAGGGAACCAAGGTGTTTAAATTATTAGAACTTGTATTGTAATTGGAAAAGTTTAATAAAAGTGAGTCTCCAATACCAATTGGTATTGGACGTGGATTAGGCTACTATTCTATAGGGTAGTAGTTGAACCACATAAAAATTCCGGTGTTTATGTGATTACATTTTGTGCATTATTATTCTATTATCTATCCAACAGCCTGGAACGCCCCAAAAAAATTCGAATTTTATGAAAAATAAATTTTTTAGTTGATTATGTGGATTAAATGAATTTATTTGATTATTTATGGGAGTAAGCTAATTGAAGGTCGTTCTATGACCTAGATAGTTCGGAATGTCGTAGTATTTTGGCTACTTGATAGAATTAAAGTGTTTGAATTTCCAAGACGAAAATAAAAGCTTTCCGATAAATTTTTCATATAAGTTATGGAACAAGGAAGAACTTGTAAGAACTTGTTTTATGTTGAAATAATAAGGTTGTATGATTATAAGAAGTAAGGATGATGGTTAAAATATTTAAGCTATGATAAATCATGCAAATTGAATTCATAAGTAGTTCATACTTTTATAAGTTATAGACTAATGAATAACAAGTAATAACTTATCATGTCAATAAGTTAATGAAGTATGTATGTCAAGATGTTAATATGATGGATTGAATCCATTTAAAACGATAAGAAATGAAGTTAAAGTGAAATTTACGAGTTTGGACTATAATCGTCGAATTTGTGAAATTCTCGGAATGGAAGTCAAATTTTGATATTGAGCTTGGAAACATTGGGTTTCGATGAAGACAAGTCATATTTGGCATTATAGAGTTGCGGACTCGAAAATGACCGAATTCCGACTTAGAATGAAGAAACGAGCGTTGAACATTCACGAACGTTTATCGTTTTCGTTAAAATGGACTAATAGGTGAATTTTTAGCAAAAAAAGTTAAATAGATAAAATTCTAGCATGAATGTGTAAAGTATGTAATTTGTGAACCATAGGCTTTTGAACGAGCCAATTTGGACTTATAACGAAGAAATTATGCGTCCGGGAGTTTTACAAAATTTTAAAAGCTGTAAATTTTTCTAAGGCACAGAGTTGGCGCCGCGGCGCCAACCCAAGGCCAAATGGTGGCGCTGCAATACCAGGCACAGTGTAATTGCCTACTACAAACTCGCGCCGCGGCGTGAGAAGGAGAGCTATGTGTGGTGTCGCGGCGCCAGTCCTAGGGTTTCGACTGACAAGAATGTTTACAAGTATAGAATGAAAGATAACTCATTAGTAATGAAATAATGTATAAATATAACATTGTTAAGGCATTGTTAAACACTTAATGTATGACAATTAAAGGTTAATAATAAATTGAAAATGAACATAATGAGAACAACGTAATGTGCTAAGCCGGCTGTAGAAATTTGCTGACCAAGTTGATTATGAATCCAATGGTTTACAATACCAGTATGGGTTATGTAATTACTTAATGAACATGATAAGACCTTTCCTAAATCACTGTTATAGTAATGACTTTAGGAATTTAATGTTGTTTGATGAGTAGTTAAACGACGAACGTAAAATATAAAGAACGTGAACCGTATTCAATAATGATAAACGTTAAGAGTTAAAACTAAAAGTCGTTAAGTAATACGTAAACGTAAACGGTATGCAATAAAGTGTAATTAACAAATGACGATCGAGTTTCGAATAACGTAGGAATGTTAGTAAGCCGTGAGGAAGGATGATTAACTCGAAACAAGTTCTATTAATGAAGTAAATCCACGTAAGACATAAAAGAGAAAGAAGTTGGTAAGAATAATGTAAAATATAATGGCAAGCCAGAACCAATAGTACATTCATTCTATTGAAACGACATCAAAATGTGTGTATCAACGACATTCTTATTACATCAAAGTTATTTTTACTGTAGCAGAAGCTGAAGGCAAATTTTTCTTAAACGCTTATCTAACTTTCGTGCTAGCCAAGTTTTCTGTGATTCATGTTATGAGATGCATGAAGTGTTTTACTAAAGGGTCGATGCCAATTTTATCTCGGCTAGACTAATCTTGAAGAGTTGATTGATTTATTTACAAGTCTTTCAATATAGAATTGCTAACGCTATCCTACGCCAATTGTTTGGTACGGATTCAAGGTAAGGCTGAGTATGAATAAACAAATGTATTTTTCATCGATTATTCGATGGGCATTCGAGGTTGCCAAAACTTAAACGTACATACATTTAACATGATGTCGTGTTGATCAACATAGAGTACTATGGGCTGATCACCCAGAAGTGCTCGTAAGATATGCCGGACTTACAGACTTAGTGCCGGGTTGTCCTTTTCAAAGAAATTATGAAATGCTCATGGTCTTGAGCCAGAATTGATGTTTTTCTGAATATTGTTATTGTAAAATAGTATGAATGAAAAGAAATGTTATTTTGAATTATTGATAGTACTTCATAACTATTATCCGATGGAAAGTAACTAAATAAATCAAATGTGAGATTTTGTAATTTAATTTAAATATTTATTGTAATTTAATAAATATTTATTTTGAATGAATTAATTATTAGATTAATTAATTAATTGATGAAGTTGTGATAGATTAATTTAATTATATGTGTTATATTTATTAAATTGATGTGGAGAATTTTATTATTCGATGTATGTATTTATGTGAGCTTTTTCAATTAAAAGAAATATTTAATAAGCCTTTGTTATTTTAATTAATTTAATTATTAATTAGAGATTTAATAATTGATATTATTATTAAATGAGAAAATTTAATTATGTGACTATGTGCATTATCGAGAAATCATTATATTTTATTTAAATTAAATTAAATAAGATATTGATTTATTTTATAAAGGAGTGTGACATTATTTAAACTATATGATAATGTTTTATTAAATTAAATGGTTTTTGAATTATTTTTTTGCTAGCCAAACATGGCACTAAGGGAGGTTATGGGCAGTTAACCCACGATCGGGTAAACCACCACCAACGCGCTAGTTCCTTTTCTATTTATCATACGTCTTCTTCTTTTCTATTATTCTTCTAAGTCCGATAAAACATCACAGAGAGAGAGTTTGAGAGAATTATTGAGAGAGATTGCTTGGTGTTTGAGAATTATTGAGGAATGTTTTAATTCATCTCCTATTATTTTATCTACGCTGGGTAATTCTCTTCAACCCAAATTTTTATTTTACGCCTTTTAAGTTTTTCATGAATATGGCTTTCATTTATTCTCGTAAGTCTCTGTAAATTGGGAAAGGGTGTTGTTATAGGATATATGTAATGATTCGAGTAGTATAACATGTTTTAATATATATTATATGGGTTTCCATATCTTAATTTCATGAAATTATATAAGAAAAGATTCAAGAGTATGTAATATGGCCATACGGCCTTATACTTATACGTATTTTTTAATATGTCAACCATAAACTTTTCTACAAAATTCACACACTTATATGATTATGCATGATAAAATGAACAAAACAAAATTTGAATGGTTGGATTTGGTTGTATAATGAATCTGTGGCATTGAATTTTAGGAAATTGTGTTCAAAACTTCAAGAACATCAAGAACAGTCCAATTTGCATGCTTTAATTCTATAATTATATGTTTTTATGGATTAAAATGACTCTATATATGTTGGGTAATGATTATGTACGAATTATAACTTGTGGGTATGTTTAATTTAGTGGAATTAGTGTTAAAGATGTAATGAATTCGTTGAACTCTGTGTTCTTCGCGAACTGAGAATCAAAATCTGGAGTTTCAGGCCATGCACGCCAACTCCCGCATCGAAACTCTCGTCGTCAATGCCATGCGTCTCCATATGCCAAGTATCTTCAACAAGAATAGGTTTCAGCCATAAATACCAATACCCAAAGATAAAAGTGGAAATAAGCAATACCACTTAGCGTAACGGTCGTAAATGAGTTTTTAAAAGTGTTCAAGTAAAGAGATGTGTTGGTAACTTAGTCTAATGAATATAAAAACTTGTTAGACCTATAATGAGATGTTAAAATAAATTTTAACATGTCCATAACACAATTATGTGTTTATTGAATGATCAAATGCATAGTTACCTTATTGTTTGTGAAGTCTTAATTTTGACAATAAGTGTAGTAATCGACTAAGTATAGTCATGAACTCGAAGTTAGACAAAGAATAAACTTGTGATGTTTATTACGTGATAATTGATTGGTGTTGTGAACATGAATGATATGTAGGATTTAAATCAAAGAACGAGTTTTATTAACGTGTAATCTACGCACGACGAGGCAAGTTTCTAAACCTAAACTTTTCATGAGCAAGTTTCCTAACCCTACTTGTTATCGTTATATAAGTTGATTAATTCATCTTCGATATCATCGAGAAAAGTTCTCATTTTTATCGATCAAGCCTCGCTTCTTGTATATTAAAGTTTATTAATCTTCAAGCATGATGTTGTTATACAATAATTATTCTATCAGTATACCTTTTGAGATGTTATTCAAGTTAAATATTCATTTATCGTTAAACCTTGTTAGACTAGTGAACCCTTATTGATTCGACTAGTCCATAGTTGATGAGCGTTCTAAATTTTAGAACCCTCGATGAATTATCCAAACCAAACTTCCTTTGGTGCGGACTCGAATGTCAAACCGAGATGAACAACCTCAGATAGGGGATTATTTACGCTTTAGCGTTAAGATATTGTGCACAAGATGGTACTAAGGGTCGATCCCCTAAGTACGTAGAAGAAGAGTCCATAGTCTTTACGATCGTTAAAGGTTTCAAGTAATAACACTTGACAACCTAGGACATAGTTCAAGGTCTTATGTCCCTCAAAATTTCTTTTGATTCTTGTTATTCATTCTTGATTCAAAAGTCGAGCTTTATATCGGGTTATTATTTCTCTCGCATGTTATTATTCATTGTTATATTGTTATACTTGTGGGCAATCGTGCTCACTCAAGGTAATAATAATAACATTGCAAAGCTTAAGAACTAAAGAGCGCATTTAACCTTCCACTAGTAAAGGCAAGGGCAAGATTTAGCAAGTAATGAAGACTATTAATTAATGTGGTTATATGTAATGTAATTAAAATTGATGTTACTTAAGAATTATTTGTTTATGTTTTTCAAGCATAGATGTTTTAAGGTTAGAGTAACCGGGATTTATTTATTATTCAGCTTGATGTAACCCCATAAGGGGGAGAGATTTATTATTTATTCTATCTATTGCATGGTTTGAAATTTATTTATGGGTAGATAGATAGATGATGATTTCAGATAAATGAACACCAAATCGTGGAAATGGAAGTACCGGATTGGGGGTGTCACTGTGTTGGTATCAAAGTCAGAGGTTATGAACCTTAGGTGGGGGAACAACCTTAGGTAGTAGCCTTGTAGGAGATCGAGAACATAGTAGTGGTAAACTCTTATCGAAGTTCTAAGAAATGAATTTCTAAATTCATTGAAGATAATAAAAGACTTTATGTGCTTATGTGTTAATCTATGTGTTCGCTAAAGACGGATTAGTAACTAAAACTTAAAATTTTGTTGTCGTGGATGTCGGATGTTGGAGGAGCTAGTCGAGCTGGGGAGGAGGAACCCCGATTACCTATAGAGGAGGAGCCCCGAGACATTCATGTCGTCAGGGAACAACTTGTACAGAGAGAGCCATCTCCGTTGATCACGCTATTGGTGGGTCAGAGCATGAGCCGAGAGATCGATCCAGAGGAGGATCCTAAGGAAGAGAAGAAGAAGAGAAGAAGAGGAGTTCCCACCGAACTCCATTGATGCAGAGATGTATGATGCACTCTATGATCGTAACGTAGAGTTGCAGGATATCGCTTCGGATCCGACCGAAAGGAGGTTAGTCGCCAGATTACTATTGAAAGCGTAGGGATGAGAGAGATTGTGATTCTTCACACACGCTTAGGGAAACGTGGAGTGGGATCCGTTCACGAGAAGGGTCAAACCGAGGATAAGTCCGCATAAATAGAAAAGTTAAAGAAGGATCTCAAAGAGAATCTCAGAGAGGCTTGCCATAGCAGAGGAGAGGGTCGGGTACGAGAGTCACGTCAGGCGATCTGGCAGAAGATGATCGCCCAGCGCTGAAGAAGGCTAAACTTAAGAGAGACGTACTCTACACTACAAAATGCAATGGATGCGGTCCAAGATCGAGTTAGGAAGTATCAAATCCAGTTTGAGGATCTACCATCATATATGCTAGATCGCAGAACGATGTCTCGCATCATGGAAGAGGAACGTAGCTAGGCTATTCAGCGCCTTAATTGACAGTGATAGTATTAGTTTAAATATGTGAAAACTATTTGATAGTTAATGATGTAAATTCCGATGTGATTATAAACAAAGGAATATGTTGATGTTTTAAATCCTGTAGATTCCTTATCTCGGGATAGTTGATGTAAATAACAGTGATGCTATCTTTTTATGTTAAAGACTTTTGAATTAAAATAAATGTCAAAGTTTATTGAAGTAATGTGTTAAGTAAGATATGATTAAATGTTTAGTTAAGTCTTAGATGTTTTAGAGATTGAGTAAAGATCTAATAAGCGTATGTTCATAATAAAAATATGCTGCCTAGAAGACAAAATCATCAGCAAGCCCAATAAGGGTCAATAAACAATAACAACGACGCCAATGCTAACTCCTTTCAGCAATTGGTAAACCTTTTAGCTGGAGCACTTAATAATTAACCACAAGCTCCACCAAACACCTCGTTTAAGGACTTAAAGGCGGTGGGACCGCCAGAGTTTAAGGGTTCCATAAACCCAATCGAAGCTCAAATGTGGGTAATGGAGATGGAGAAGGTGTTCAATATTGCTAGGGTAAGGAAAGATTAGAAGATTGCGTATGCAACATTTATGCTGAAGTCCGAAGCCAGCTATTGGTGCCAGGCAAACAAAGTGAGAGGAGGTGAAGGTGTTATATCCTGGAAAAGATTTAAAGAGATGTTCTTCGAGATGTATTTCCCAACCAGTTCACAAAATCGATGGAAGTCCAGGTTTTAGAGTCAAAGCAGGAAATATGTCAAGAGTCGATTATGCAAAGAAGGTTTAACGAGTTGGCTAGGTTCGCCACGCACCAAGTACACACACCGATGAGAGGAAGGCAAGACGATTTGAAAGCAGGATCAAGCTCTCGGTTGTATATAGCAAAGTGTCAATGTTCCAATTGAACACTTTTGATGGAGTGTTAGAGAAGGCCATACTTGGCCGAGGGTGGAAGTGATGCAAGAATAAAGTATAATCAAGAGCGTAAGAAGAAGAAAAAGAGTGAGAAGGAAGGTAATAACAAGACCGGTGGGAGTAAAGATCGGGGTAATCACAATCAAGAGGAAGTGGTCCGAAAAATTCATCACCGAAAGTCAACAGGAGGCGTAAGAAGAAGATTGAACCGCGCCCAACCCGCGAAAAACGCATTTGGGAGTTTGCACGAAGGGGAAGCGAAGTGTGCTACAATTGTGGTCGAAGGCCACATAGCACCAAACCGTCTCAACCCAAAGAAGGGTGCATGCTTCACATGTGGATCAAAGGACCATCTTGCAAGAGATTGTCCTAAGAAGGATCTGGAGGGACGAAGTTCAGAGGAAACAGAGAAATATCTGGTGGAAGCACTCTAACCATTGCAGACCAACCGCAACCAATAAACCAATAGCCGTAACGCTCAATACGACAAAGGCAGACGATGCATAATAGCCTCGCAATGTGGTGTCAGGTATCATTTCGATCAGTAAAGTTAATGCTTATATGTTATTTGATTCGGGTGCTACTTGCTCATTTATATCCGATGACTTTGCTAAGAACTTATAATTGTTTAAGGACGAGTTAGAATACCCCATGAACATAGATATTGCGAATAGAGAAATTATCCCTATTAAGTATGTGCACAAGAACTATAGAGTAGATATTAAGGGTAATATCATGAACGTAGATCTTATCCCTATTCGACTTGGAGAATTTGATGTTATTTTGGGTATGGATTGGTTATCCAATTATGGGGCAGAATCGACGCCGTGAAGAAGTGTATTAACCTTACGACTCCGCCAAAGGTTGTGTTTTATGGTAGCAGCAAGTCGCCAGACAAGTGAGTTGTCTTCGACGACGATGCGTGCCGCCAGAGATTGTTAAGGCAAGGCCGCCGTAAGATATCTAGCTTACATAGTCAATAGTCGTAAAGAGAATCCGAAAATAGATGAGATTCCGGTAGTGAGAGATTTCGCAGACGTATTTTCGGATGATTTGTCGGGACTTCCTCTAGATAGAGCAATTGATTTCGTTGTCGATTTGGCTCCAGGAACGGCCCCAATATCGAAGGTACCGTACCGAATGGCATCGGTAGAGATGAAAGAACTGATGGTCCAACTACAAGAATTATCGGACAAGAAGTATATTCAACCAAGCGTATCACCTTGGGGGGAGCGCCGATTTTATTTTGTGAAGAAGAAGGATGAAACAATGCGACTCTCAAGATAGACTATAGAGAATCAATAAGGTCACGATTAAGAATAGGTATCCATTACCGCGAATCGACGATTTGTTCGATCGCTTAATGGGAGCAAGATATTTTCAAAGATAGATTTGAGAAGTGGTTATCATCAATCAAGGTGAGACCAGAGGATGTACCAAGATAGGGTTTAGAACACGATACTTGGCCACTACTTAATTTTTGGTAATGTCATTTGGTCTAACGAATGCTCCCCGCAAAGATTTATGGGCTTAATGAATGGAGTGTTCAAGACATTTTTGGACAAATTCGGTAGTGGTATTTATAGATGACATTTTGGTATATTCGAAAACTAAGGAAGAACACGAAGAGCATTTTAGGTTGACATTAGAAACATTGAGAAGGGAGAAGTTGTATGCTAAGTTTTCAAAATATGAATTCTGGATTGAAAGAGTATAATTTCTTGGACATGTGATTGATAGAGATGGAATTTTTGGTGGATCCTCCAAAGTCAAGCCGTGATTAATCGGGATCACCAAGATACGGCCTTAAGTAAGAAGTTTTCTTGGATTGGCGTGTTATTACGTAAGATTCATTCAGATTTTTCCAAGATCGCAACTCCACCGATTTAATTTGCTAGGAAATTGGTGAAATTCGTTTGGAAGGAGAAGTGTGAGGAAAGCTTTCAAGAATTAAAGAAGAGGTTGAGTACAACACCTGTGTTATCTCTTCTGGATGACACGAGAAATTTTGTGGTATATAGTGATGCATCGCATAAAGGACTCGGCTGTGTGCTTATGCAAAATGGTAGAGTCATTGCACGACGCCACGACATAACCGAAAAGATTATGAGAAGGGTATCCCACCCACGACTGGAGTTAGCTGCAAAGTGGTTTTTGCTTTGAAAAACTGGAGGCACTATCTCTATGGGGAGAAGTGTGAAATATATATGCACCACAAGAGTCTCAAATATATTTTTACACAAAAGACTTGAACATGCGCGCCAAAGAAGGTGGTTGGAGTTAATTAAGGACTACGATTGTGAGATTCTATACCATCCGTAAGGCAAATGTGGTGGTCGACGCCCAAGTAGAAAAAAAGGTCTGGAGAAATTGATGATGTTAACCGCTCAGAGGAGCTAATTTTAGCAATGGAGAAGCTAGAATGGAAGTGAAGTATCCTATGGAGATTGACGAGAAGCTATTCCAGATGCAAGTCGGTACAACTTTATCGGATAAAGTTAAGGAGGCTCAACTTCGTGACTAAGAATGTGAGAAAGTGAAGAAGAAGATATCCAAGGGACCGAACCTAGATTCAAAATAGATAAAGTGAGGGACTACTAAGATTTGAGAGCGTAATTTGGGTACCGCCAAGCATCGTAGAGATTAAGGAAGAAATTTTGAGTGAGGTTCATAACTCATGATATTCGATTCACCCTAGTAGTACCAAGATGTACCAAGATCTTCGACAACACTTTTGGTGGCCAAATTTAAAACGAGAGGTTGCAGAGTGTGTTGCCCAGTGTCTAACATGTCAAAAAGTGAAAGCAGAATATCAGAGGCCGAGTGGGTTTCTACAACCTTTAGAAATTACAGAATGGAAATGGGAACATATTACGATGGATTTCGTGGTTGGCCTATCGACGACTCAGAAAGGCTACGACGCAGTATGGGTTATTGTTGACCGATTGACAAAATCCGCACACTTCCTTCCAATAAAAATCAGATTCAACTTAGATCAGTTGGCAAGGTTATATGTGAAAGAGAATGTTTCAAGGCACGGAGTTCCAGTGTCAATTATTTCTGATAGAGATCAACGCTTTACGTCGAACTTCTGGAAACGTCTACAGGAATGCATGGGTACACAGTTACGAATGAGCACAACATATCACCCTCGCATGATGGGACAGAGTGAAAGAACAATTCGTATATTGGAAGATATGTTAAGAGCTCATATAATGGACTTTAAAAGAAATTGGGATGACCATTACCGCTTCAGAGTTTGGCTACAACAACAAGCTTACCACGCTTAGTATGGCATGCCACCTTATGAAGCGTGCTATACGCCAGAAAGTGCGTAACTCCACTATATTGGGATGAAGTCAGAAAAGACAATTACTAGGACCGTAATTAGTACAACAAACAAAGAGATAGTCAAAGTGATTCGAGCGAGATTGACACCAATTTCAAGACAGATGTAAGAAATACGCCGATCCACACAGTAAGAATGTTGAGTTCGAACCAGGTAGTTATGTGTTCTTAAAGGTCTCTCCTCGAAGGGAAAGATCGATTCACAAAGAAAGGGAAATTGAGCCCAAGATTCATTGGACCCTTTCAAGTTTTGAGAAGGGTCGAGAAGTTGCTTATGAGGTAGCCTTTACCTCCATCTCTAGAGAATGTCCACAATGTTTTCCATGTCTCTACCCCACTAACCCTACAAACCCGATTACAAGCACGTGATTGAATATGAACCCCTACATTTCGACAAAGACTTGTTTTACGTAAGAAATTCTGCTCAAATTGTCAATCAAAAGAACAAGTTTCGAGAAATAAAGTAATACCTTTTGTTAAGGTAATTTGGAGGAACCACAACGTCAAGAAGCTACGTGGGAACTCTCGAGAGAATATGATGAAGAATTATCCTCATTTATTTACTTAGATTGTTATAAGCGATTCGGGGATGTAATCTTTGTAAGGGGGGGAGAATGTAACGAGACTAATTGTTTGAATTGTGATTCTCGGGATGTAATCCTTTTAAGAGGGGAAAGATGTGACAACCGTAGATTTTGTAATTTAATTTAAATATTTATCGATTGAATAAATATTTTTCGATGAATTAATTATTAGATTAATTAATTAATTGATGAAGTTGTGATATATTAATTTAATTATATGTGTTATATTTATTAAATTGATGTGGAGAATTTTATTATTCGATGTATGTATTTATGTGAGCTTATCAATTAAAAGAAATATTTAATAAGCTTTTGTTATTTTAATTAATTTAATTATTAATTAGAGATTTAATAATTGATATTATTATTAAATGAGAAAATTTAATTATGTGACTATGTGCATTATTGAGAAATCATTATATTTTATTTAAAGTAAATTAAATAAGATATTGATTTATTTTATAAAGGAGTGTGACATTATTTAAACTATATGATAATGTTTTATTAAATTAAATGGTTTTTGAATTATTTTCTTGCTAGCCAAACATGGCACTAGGGGAGGTTATGGGTAGTTAACCCACGATCGGGTAATCGACCACCAACGCGGGCCTTTTCTATTTATCATACGCCTTCTTTTTTTTCTATTATTCTTCTAAGTCCGATAAAAACATCAGAAAGAGAGAGAGAGTTTGAGAGAATTGTTGAGAGAGATTGCTTGGTGTTTGAGAATTATTGAGGAAGGCTTTAATTCATCTCCTATTATTTTATCTACGCTTGGGTAATTCTCTTCAACCCAATTTTTATTTTACGCCTTTTAAAGTTTTCATGTATATGGCTTTAATTTATTCGTAAAGTCTCCGTAAATTGGGAAAGGGTGTTGTTATAGGGATATGTGTAATGATTCGAGTAGTATAACATGTTTTAATATATATTATATGGGTTTCCATATCTTCAGTTTCATGAAATTATATAGTAAAAGATTTCAGAGTATGTAATATGGCCATATGGCCTTATACGTATTTTTTTAATATGTCAACCATAAACTTTTCTACAAAATTCACACACTTATATGATTATGCATGATAAAATGAACAAAACAAAATTTGAATGGTTGGATTTGGTTGTATAACGAATCCGTGGCGTTGAATTTTAGGAAATTGTGTTCAAAACTTCAAGAACATCAAGAACAGTCCAATTTGCATGCTTTAATTCTATAATTATATGTTTTTATGGATTAAAATCACTCTATATATGTTGGGTAATGATTATGTACGAATTATAACATGTGGGTATGTTTAATTTGGTGGAATTAGTGTTAAAGATGTGATGAATTATTCGAAACTCGTGTTCTTCGCGAATCGAGAATCAAAATTGAGTTTCGGCGCCGCAAGCGCCAACCTCGCATCGAAACTTCCTCGCTCACCACAAGCCACCCGTATCATACGCGCGCTTGTCTTCATTCGGCACCAAATGCCTCTACAATACAAATAGCAATACTAATAAGATAAAAGTGAAAATGCAAAGTCAGCCACTTAGCGTAACGGTCGTAAATGAGTTTTTAAAAGTGTTCAAGTAAAGAGATGTGTTGGTAACTTAGTCTAATGAATATAAAAACTTGTTAGACCTATAATGAGATGTTAAAAAAAATTTTTAACATGTCCATAACACAATTATGTGTGAATTGAATGATCAAATGCATAGTTACCTTATTGTTTGTGAAGTCTTAATTTTTGACAATAAGTGTAGTAATCGACTAAGTATAGTCATGAACTCGAGCTAGACAAAGAATAAACTTGTGATGTTTATTACGTGATAATTGATTGGTGTTGTGAACATGAATGATATGTAGGATTTAAATCAAAGAACGAGTTTTATTAACGTGTAATCTACGACGAGGCAAGTTTCTAAACCTAAACTTTCATTGAGCAAGTTTCCTACCCCCTACTTGTTATCGTTATATAAGTTGATTAATTCATCATTTCGATATCGAAAAAGTTCTCATTTTTATCGATCAAGCTCGTCTTGTATATTAAAGTTTATTAATCTTCAAGCATGATGTTGTTATACAATAATTATTCTATCAGTATACCTTTTGAGATGTTATTCAAGTTAAATATTCATTTATCGTTAAACCTTGTTAGACTAGTGAACCCTTATTGATTCGACTAGTCCATAGTTGATGAGCGTTCTAAATTTTTAACCCTCGATGAATTATCCAAACCAAACTTCCTTTGGTGCGGACTCGAATGTCAAACCGAGATGAACAACCTCAGATAGGGGATTATTTACGCTTTAGCGTTAAGATATTATGCACAAGATGGTACTAAGGGTCGATCCCCTAAGTACGAGAAGAAGAGTCCATAGTCTTACGATCGTTAAAGGTTTCAAGTAATAACACTTGACAACCTAGGACATAGTTCAAGGTCTTATGACCCTCAAAATTTCTTTTTGATTCTTGTTATTCATTCTGATTCAAAAGTTGAGCTTTATATCGGGTTATTATTTCTCTCGCATGTTATTATTCATTGTTATATTGTTATACTTGTGGGCAATCGTGCTCACTCTGCGTAATAATAACATTGTAGTTAAGAACGAAAAGAGCGCATTTAACCTTCCACTAGTAAGGGCAAGGGCAAGCTTAGCAAGTAATGAAGATTGTTTAATTAATGTGGTTATGTGATGTAATTAGAATTGATGTTACTAAGACTTATTTTTTTTATTTTTTCCGCATGATGTTTTAAGGTTAGAGTAAGAGTAACCCATAAGGGAGAGATTTATTATTTATTTATTTGCATGGTCTTGATGTAACCCCAAATAAGGGAGAGATTTATTATTTATTCTATCTTGTGCAAAATCGAGTGAAGAGCATGGTTTGCATTTATTTATGGGTAGATAGATAGATGATGCGATTAAGAAAGACAGGAAGATAGCACGGAACACCAAAGTTCTCATATAGATTTGGAAATGGGCATACTGAATATAATGAAGTTTTCATTTAATAAGCTTTGTTATGGTATGAGTTGTTATATAGCGAATAATAACGAAATAAGTAAATAGATAATAATGAAATTTTATTTAATCAAAAAATTGTCGTCAAGGAGAAGAAAACGTAATCTGGAAGCGAAATCAAGTAATGATAATCAGGGGGGGTTAAATTAACCCTATGCAAGAGTTCGTTAATTTATTAACGGCTGCATTTAACTAAACTAAGGGTAGAGTACATGCGGAACCTAGGTTAACCAGAATGACTACCTTTAAAGAATTTAAAAGCATAGGTCCGCCGGAGTTCAAAGGAACGACAGACCCATTAGAAGCCCAGACATGGGTAAAGGAAATAAAGAAGGCGTCTGTTATTACAAAACGTAGGTGAGGCGCAAAAGAATTCTTTTGAAACTTACATGATGAAAGGGGAAGCCAACTTTTGGTAGGAGGCTCACCAGGGTGGGGCTAGAACAGATGGGGTAACGTGGGAACAGTTCATGAAGATTTTCTTCTAGAATTATTTCCCTACAAGCATGTAAGGGAGGATGGAGATTACATTCTTAGAACTTAAACTAGGGGACATGATGGTTCTCCAATACGCAGCCAGATTCAATGAATTGGCAAGGTTTGCTCCACACCAAGTGGACACTGAGGAGAGGAAGGCTCGTAGGTTTGAGCAGGGCCTAAAACCCTAGCTCTATAGTAGGATTTCTGTGTTCCATAGTGTTTCCTGTGGGACCATTTTGGAAAAGGTGATTATAGCCGAGGCTGGTAGTGAGGCGTTGACTCAATATCACAAAGAGAGGGAGAATAAGAGCAAGGGAAAAGGAGGAACCAAGGCAGAGAGTGCCAGTAGTAGTCGCAGTATGTCAAAAGGAAAGAATTTTAACTCCGGGAATACTGGAGTGGGACAAGGGGATCCTAAGCATAAGATCGAAGTGTGTAAGACATGTGGAAAGACTCATCTAGGAGTTTTTCTGAAAGGGATTATAAGTACCTTTAAACATTACGGTAGAGGAGGAGGGAATAACTTTCGTTAATTATATTCATGGAAATGGTTTCATGGATAATAATGGTAAGCAAGTGTTGATAGATAAGCACCGATAATGTTGAGAGAATTTGAAGCAATTCTCGGTATGAATGGGTTGATTAATCATAGAACTTTAATAAATTGTTAGAATAAAAGTTTGAATCTTCGGTTTTCTAAGTAACCCAAGGTAGTATTTTATGGTAATAAAATACCGCGACGCTCTTGTTGTCTAACGATGAAGCAAGTTTGGAGGATGTTAAGGAAGAGGATGAGTCATTACAGTTGCGTATCGACTATCGTAATAGGAGTAAGTTAGCGGTTAAGAATGAATACCCATGGCCCATAATCGATGTTCTATTTGATCAGTTGAAGAGGGCAAAGAATTTTTCTAAGATAGATTTTCGTACGGGGTATAGTCGGTTGAAAGTAAGGAAGAAGGAGGAGGTACCTAAGATGACATTCAAAAATCGTTATAGTTATGACAAGTTTCTGGTTATGTCAATTGGGTGGACTGATGTACAGAAGTTAGATTTTTCGTAAGAGGCGCTGAGCAAGTCGGGGGTAAATTGATAGGTACCCTTATGAGGTGCTATGATTAAAAGTACCATTAGCATCACAGGTTGGTATTGTCGAAATGGGAAGTGAGAAAAAAAAATAGTTTTCAGGAACTAAAAAGGCAAGTTAAGTGAGGTACCTGTATTGTCTCTATCAGATGATATGAGGAATTTTGTAGTGTATATCGATCTTTCGCATAGATGACGAGATTGTGTGCTGATGTAGCATAGAAAAGTCATCAGGTATGCATCACGCCAGTTAATGGATTATGAGAAGGTCTATCCTACTTATGATCTATAAGTGGCAACTGTAGTTTTTGAATTAACAATTTGAAGATAGTATTTATACGGTGAGAAATGTGAGATGTACACGGACTCTAGGAGTCTGAAATATATCTTCACACAAAAGGAGTTGAATATAAGCTAGAGAAGGTAATTAGAATGGATAAGAGATTTCGACGTTGATATGTTATATCAATCCGGGAAAGTTAACGTAGAAGCCGATGCGTTAAGTAGGAAGGGTAGGGAAAAGCTATCAATGTTAACAACTCAGAATGAGTTAATAACGGAAATGGCAAGAATGAAGTTAGAAGTTAAATTACGGAAGGAAGTGGTAGAAATGTTATACACAACGTAGACTCAATCCACGATTAAGGAACACGTTATTAAGTATAACTAGGTAATGAGGAATGTAAGCGAATGAAGAAGAGGATGTAATATGAAGAGAAGATCAAGTATAATCTTGTTTTGAAGGAGGAATTTGAGTTCCAAATAATTCTAAGCTAAAAGCTAATGAAAGGGTAATAACGTAATGTGTCAATAAGTATTTAAACTTCCAACTCAAATTATTGATAAGAAGTGACAAGTCATGAAAATTAAGATAACACCTTCATTGAAGGTGAAATGAAAGAACCACAATGTCGAAGAAGCATTATGGAAACTTGAGATTAAAATAAAGGAAAATGTTTCCTCAATGGTGTATGTATTATTATCGTGATTCTGGGGACATAATCCTTATAAGGGGGGGAAGAGTGTAACGCCCTAGAAAAATTCGAATTTTATGAGAATTAAATTTTTTATTTGATTATGTGGATTAAATGAATTTAATTGATTATTTATGGGAGTAATCTAATTGAAGATTGTTCTCTGACCTAGATAGGTCAGAATGTCGTAGTATTTTGGCTACGTGATAGAATTAAAGTGTTTGAATTTCCAAGACAAAAATAAAAGCTTTCTGAGAAATTTTTCGAAAAACACTATTCACGCATTTCTGCTTGGGAATTATTTTTGAACTTCCAAGAAATACGTAATGATAGAATATCGAGGTGAGATAGAATATCCAATAATATTTCAGTTATGGCAAACATAATTTTTTGCTTGCGGACTTAAAACCTAACAGTTAGCGAAAGTGAGTTCCGAGAAGGAATTTAAATGCGTATAATGAATTAAAGCTATGATTGTATAATACGTAGGTATTATACGAGGTAATGAATACGAGTATAATACGAGGTATTATACGAGTGTGTATGAATGATGGAATATTGTATATTAAATAAGTATACGAGTTAGAATACAAGATTAATACGTAAATTATACGTTATAAGGCTTTAAGCCATATGTAATGGATTTGTTGAATTGTGTAGGAAATTGTAATGACCAATTGGGATAATAATAAAGCCCAATACAAATTAATGTTAAAGCCCAAATATAGTAATGGTTAAGTCCAATGTAGTTTAATGAACAAGCCCAAGTGTTTGTTTAATTGCAAGCCCAATGTACAATTTAGGTTAATTAAACCTTAAGCCCAAAATATTAATCCAATGGGTAAAGTTTGATCCATGGGGCAACCCATGGGTGAATTGGTGACCAAGAATTAAGTGTGTTGAGCAAGTAGACTTAAGTGTTAAGCAAATGAAAAGTTAAGTAACTTAATGGCTAAGTAAAGTGCTTATGTGTGATAAGCAAATAAAGTGCTTATGTGTGATGAGCAAGTAAGTGCTTATGTGTGGTAACCAAGTTAACTTAATGGCTAAGTGTTGTAATGGCCATGTAACTAATTTGGTGAGCAAGTAAACTTAGGGTTTAAGTAATGAATAGTATGGAGGTTTAGTAAGGAGGTGGAATGGCTTAATGACCATTAAGCCCTCAATTAGAATTTCCTATAAATAGGAAGCTTGCTAGTTCATTTGTTAGTTGTTAGATTTTTATCCAATAACTTATAGCTTATTGGTTAGAGAGAAAAAGCTACAAAAGCTAGAACAAGTTAGTCTTTGAGAATTCAAGAAGCAAGAAGGAGATTAAAGATTAACCAAGTGATCTTCATAGGTAAGAACTTAAACCATAATTCTCTTTCTCTTTAAATTGTTAGAGAAGTGGGTAGTGGTAGAATAGGTATGCTAAGGAATGATAAGAATGATTAATCAATGGACATAAGCCATGTAAGTTATGAATAAGCTATTCCTAATCATATAAGTTATGAAACAAGGAAGAACTTGTAGGAACTTGTTTTATGTTGAAATAATAAGGTTGTATGATAATAAGAAGTAAGGATGATGGTTAAAAGATTTAAGCTATGATAAGTCATGCAAAGTGAATTCATAAGTAGTTCATACTTTTACAAGTTATAGACTAATGAAGAACAAGTAATAACTTATCATGTCAATAAGTTAATGAAGTATGTATGTCAAGATGTTAATATGATGAATTGAATCCATTTAAAACAATGAACAAATCATAAGAAATGAAGTTGAGGCGAAATTTACGAGTTTGGACGATAATCGTCGAATTCGTGAAATTCTCGGAATGGAAGTTGAATTTTGATATTGAGCTTGGAAACATTAGTTTTCAATGGAGACAAGTCATATTTGGCATTATAGAGTTGCGAACTCAAAAATGACCGAATTCCGACTTAGAACGAAGAAACGAGCGTTGAACATTCACGAACGTTTATCGTTTTTGTTAAAATGGACTAATAGGTGAATTTTTAGCAAACAAAGTCAAATAGATAAAATTCTTGCATGAACGTGTAGAGTATATAATTTGTGAACCGTAGGCTTTTGAACGAGCCAATTCGGACTTATAATAAAGAAGTTATGCGTCCGGGAGTTTCACAAAATTTCAAAAGCTGTAATTTTTTCGAAGGCACAGAGTTAGCGCCGCGACACCAACCCAAGGCCAAATGGTGGCGCTGTAGCACCGAGCACAGTGTCCAATGGTTTGCAATACCGGTATGGGTTATGTAATTACTTAATGAACATGATAAGACCTTTCCTAAATCACTGTTATAGTAATGACTTTAGGAATTTAATGTTGTTTAATGAGTAGTTAAACGACGAATGTAAAGTATAAAGAACGTGAACCGTATTCAATAATGATAAGGACTATAACGTTAAGAGTTACAATTAAAAGTTGTTAAGTAATACGTAAACGTAAACGGTATGCAATAAAGTGTACTTAACAAATGACGATCGAGTTTCGAATAATGTAGGAATATTAGTAAGCCGTGAGGAAGGATGATTAACTCGAAATGAGTTCTATTAATGAAGAAAATCCATGTAAGACATAAAAGAGAAAGAAGTTGGTAAGAATAATGTAAAATATAATGGTAAGCCGGAACCAATAGTAATAAATCTAATATATGATTAGATTGAGAAGAAGGGTAAGGTTCATTAGGAACCATGTATGTTCATTCATGACCTAATGTGGTATGTTATGTGGTTATGTATTGTAGAGACCGTAAAGACTGAAAGGAAAAGTTATTTTTACTATAGCAGACGCTGAAGGCAAGTTTTTCATAAACGCTTGTCTAACCTTCGTGTTAGCCAAGTTTTCTGTGATTCATGTTATGAGATGCATGAAGTGTTTTACTAAAGGGTCGATGCCAGTTTTATCTCAGCTAGACTAATCTTGAAGAGTTGATTGATTTATTTACAAGTCTTTCAATATAGAATTGCTAACGCTATTCTACACCAATTGTTTGATACGGATTCAAGGTAAGCCTGAGTATGAATAAACAAATGTATTTTTCATCGATTATTCGATGGGAACGCGAGGTTGCCAAAACTTAAACGTACATACGTTTAACAGGATGTAGTGTTGATCAACATAGAGTACTATGGGCTAATCACCCAGAAGTGCTCATAAGATATGCCGGACATACAGACTTAGTGTCGGGTTGTCCTTTTCAAAGAAATTATGAAATGCTCATGGTCTTGAGCCAGAATTGATGTTTTACTGAATATTGTTATTGTAAAATGTTTTGAAGGAAAAGAAATGCTATTTTGAATTATTGATAGTACTTCATAACTATTATCTAGTTATATGATTCCTATGTTTCAAGCATGTTGTTTAAAAGAAATTGTTGTACTTACTGAGCTTGTTATGCTCACTCTTGCTTGAACCATATGAATGCAGCTAGGACCGAACGAATCGAGGGATCTGACAAGGATAGAGGCAAGACGAAGCTGAACGATTAGTTTACCTTGTAATAAACTAGTAAGTTATATATATTATAGAATGATGAACAAAGAATGTAATGGTTTTAGAACCTGGGAACGGGATGTAATATTATTAATGTAATAAGAATGTCGTTGATACACACATTTTGATGTCGTTTTAATAGAATGAATGTTCAATTATGAGTACCGTGTAGCACCATCTGTCGGGTTGGAAGATACCCAGATTTGGGGGCGTCACACAGCTTGCATTCTATATCCATTCATATCAGTAAATTTATTTACTCTGAATTAAATACAATATCCTGTTTTCATACTTAAACTTACAAAGATATAGAATCCAACTTGCTGCATTAAATATCAAAAGGAATTTTTTTAATCAAAAGTTTGACATAGTTTGTGCCTACACTTATTCAACCCCCCCTTCTAAGTGTACCTATTTAAATTTCAACTTAACTTCCATATCCTGTTGCGTATCCTATTGTCTTTCCATTAATAGTTAGCTTCGCCTTTCATCATGAAAGTGGCAAAAATCGTCTTCTGTGCTTCGGCCACACGTGCGACCTTAAACACCTTCTCCATCTCTTCTATCCATGTCTGGGCTTCAATTGGATCCACATTTCCCCAGAACTCCGGTGATCCTACCAATTTAAAGTCCTTAAAGATATCCAAGTGTAGTCTTGGCTGCCCTGCTGCTGGTGGGGGTCTGTTTTGCATTGCCTTAGTTATCAGGTTAACGAAGTTCTGCATTGGATCAACATTTGCCCCTCCGCCATGTTTAACATATCCTTCCTCCCTCTAATTCCGCGGTAGTCTCCTAGGAAGCATGATCTGAGGAAAGGAAGAAAATTATTAGCCTTTATATGATATGCTATTAATGTTAGCATTAAGAAGTTTGAGACGTCTATCAATCATTTTTGATTTAAATAAACAACTTCATTATCACAATAAAACTCGATGGATTTCCTCAACCCATCACTCACATACTCTATTTGAGTTTTCTAATAAGGTTATAACCTAGGTTTCACATTCCTAACGTTTATAACCTATAGCTTTGATACCAACCCGTGACACCCCCGAATCCGGGTCCTCTAACCCCGACTCGATCATCACGATAAAATACAAACATCCACCTCTAAACAACATACGATCACTAAAATGCGGAAAATAATAAACGTACGTCGTTCATTAAAAAGGTGTTACTAGTCCCAAGATATGATAACCTTAATATCATCTTACAAACATACCCTAAAATAAACATTAGGGTTCATATTACATAACAGTAATTTAAACTAAGCGTAAGGTAGAGTCTGCTCCTTGCCACTATTCTACATCTTTCCTTTACCCTTGTCCATCCCTGAGGTCTCGTGCTTAGCTGCAATATAATTCATGATATAGCAAGGATGAACAACAAGTTTAAATACAACAATAAGGATATATCATGATAAATGGAAAATATCTGACAATGAATTCAACAATATGAATATCTGAAGGATTCAACAGTATGAATATTAGAAGTAAAGATAATGATTGCTTTTAGAATAACTGCTAGTCAAGTAGACTTTGAACTATAACACTCCAATGGAATCAATTTCTAATTGACCCTTTGGTTACTGGCTACCGAATAAGTACTTGAGGGGATCAGCCTCACGTACACTATGTATATGCATAACATTTAAATCTGCTCTTTATATCTTATATCAGATACCTGGGGTACTCCCCTATTAAAAAGGGGTGTTCTTTCAGTCTACGAATCCTTATCATCAATTGGTTTGGATAGCATTTATAAAACTTCACACACGTGTCTGACTGAACAAAGGTTCAGACTCTATCTAACAAAGTTTAAGAATTATAGAACTTTAAATGATGTACAAGTCCAAGACTATACGAACTCAAGTGCACTAAGTGCGAATATCAATAATATCGATGTGGAATAATTGTAAGGTAATTAAACCACTTAATAGCATGCTTGGAAATAAGATTCAAGCTTAAATGAATAACTTTCAATTCAACAATAACCTACTCAATACAATATGAGAAGGATAGGAAACTTTCACAATAAAAGTATGGTTCAAGGAACTTGAACAACCAAAGAGTGAAGTTCAAGGAAACTTGCTCAATAATAAATTTGAGTGAGATTATGGAACTTGCACAACCAAATAATGAAGTTCGGAAACTTTCTCAATATAAATTTGAGTGAGATTAAGGAACTTGCACAACCAAATAATGAAGTTCGGAAACTTTCTCAATACAAATTTGAGTGAGATTAGGGAACTTGCACAACCAAATAATGAAGTTCGAAAACTTTCTCAATATAAATTTGAGTGAGATTAGGGAACTTGCACAACCAAATAATGAAGTTTGGAATCTTTCGCAATATAAATTTGAGTGAGATTAGGGAACTTGCATATTTGCTCAGCTACAATATAATACTATCTTTGACTAACTTGCGTTGAAACGACCTAACATTAACAAGTCGGTCCTTCAATTAGTATGTGTAAACTAATATGCGTCTACACTTACAATAATCAAGTCTTCATATAGCATGCTTCTTAATACATTATAAAGCATATTGGTCATACATTACTAGATAAACTAATCATATAAGCATGCGTTGAAACTTCACACCAAAAACATAATCTTGGTAAGACTGCAAGATTGTGCACCTGTGCCAGGTCTAGGCTTAGGGACGGCTCAGCTGTGATGTCCCCTGGCCAGACCAGGTTTGAGCTTTGCTCTCTTGACTTCAGTCTAACTCTAACACACCAATTACACATATAATTTTAACATACATGCATGCCAGAATTTCACATCTAACACATGACCATACTTGAATTCATTACCACAAGTTTAACTTACAATTTATATGTCATTAAAACATAGACAGGTCATGTAATCACCATGCTTTGTAACTTGGTTATACAATACTCAGTAGTCATGCTTGTATATAGACAACACATGTATACTTTACTCACATAGTTCATATTTTAGAAATTTTTTTTTTATGACTATGTGTACATAAGTGACAACCATACCTTAACTAAACGATGCTCATGCCAAAATAGCTATAGGCATAATGAGTCTTAATATATATGCTTGCATGGTCATAAAGTACTTTACTCATTACTTGATGACATTAGCTTCATCATTCTAACTTTCTTTGAATTTAACACTAAGCCAACTTAGTACATACAAGAAATCATGACATATAACTCTTATGCATTTACAACATATACTAGAGTCACATATACATGCTCAAGTGGTTAGAAATTACTAGATAAACGTCTTGGTCAAGTTCATATTGAAAAGTCTTAAATTTCTTATTTTTAAAATAGTCTAATCTTTCAATCATGTATGCTAGTGTGTTTAATCACTTAAATCTTGCATTTTATGTCAATATAAACCATATTATCTTGTTCATAAAGTCAGAATGCTCACATGATGTGTTCATGACAAAGTTTACTTTTTTACTACAATTTCATTTCAAGACCACAAGTTTTGTGTCCATTGTAGGTACTAACATGGTTATACTTGTTCATACTACATGCATATGCTTATGTATGTGTGCTACAACAGTTTACATATTTGCTCTAACCAGGTGCCACCAAGTTAACACGACCAGAAACATAACACAACACACAAGACACAGTGCAGATCAGTGCAATTGCGTCATTGGCGGTTGCTAAAAGTAAAATCAAGAATCACAAGCAGTTGTTCGGCCAGAGACCGACATCGCCTCGCTGCTTGGCGATTCAAAGAACCCATCATACAAATTCCTTATAAACATTGTTTCTAACATAACCCAACACATTTAGAAGTTTGTATAACACTACGAAACATATCTCAAATCAAATATCAACTAATACATGCTTAATTCAAAGAATCAATTCATTAAGCAATTTATCAAAATGAAGAATATGAATGGAAGTTATACATCTGTGAATCAATTCAGCTGCAATATAACAATTTACTCACTCTATATAAGCTCCTTAGCAACTAATTCTCAACAATTGCAACAAGGAAGGATGAAGGTCTCATTTATAGAAGAATGGTTACCTAGATAATGTGATTACCTCCCAAACCAAACCAAAGGATTTAAAGAATGTATAATGGTTAAGAGTGAGTTGGTGAGAGTTGGTGATTACACTCATGAATCCCACTCCCCATCTATGTTGGTTGATTTTGAGATGAAGATAGAGTAGGCTTGCTAGCTTTTCACGTGGGAAGAAAGGAATGGGCTCTTATTATGGGACAAGAGTAGTCTCAGCACTTGCAAAGAAATAAAATGCAACCCTTGGCTTATACCATATATACACATAATATAAACTTTGGTTATGTAATATGTACACACAATTCATTTCATATAACATAGGTTATAATGATTTAAAGGGCATACAATGTATTTCCTAATTACAAGGTATCAAGTAGTGCACATACATATAAGTCATGTACATTTTTTATTATTTATTACCATGATGTTATTATCATAATAACTTAATGAAATCATTATTAATTTAACAATTGATCTTATTATATGTCAATAGGGTATACATAAATGTTTACCCACACACTTCATATCATATAACAATATTATTATGCAACTCACATGAATGCAAATAACTCTTACTATATAGTCTATATATAATATATGTATATATTAACGTGTCACCTTATACAATATAAAATATATAGTTAACTACCATATAATAAAGGTTTACTATTCATGCTTGCACAAATTAATCAAGTAAATATATACTCAAATTATATTTATTAATCTCCTACTCATTAATTATTTCTCAATACATTATCAATTAATTACTCATAATTGAAATTAATCAATATGTTCAACTCTTGCCAGCATATTCAAATAAATTGATTATGTAATTATTAATAATCCTATCAATTCCTTGATATCAAACTCTTAGGGTTAGTCCACTAATTTAAATAACTATTAGTGACTCTCTTTTATCATTTCATAAATTCACATAACCACATAAGGTTTAAATAAACTCACAAAACTAACTCATTAAAAATTAAATCACATATTTAATTAATAAGGAGTTTAAAATTCACGGTCATTACATGTATTAAGGTTAGATGACCTAGGATTAAATTGTTTTAGATGTTGTAGCCCTTTATTGAGAATATTCTATTTCAATTTTATTGTTATCATTATTATAGGTAGTTAAATGTTAATTATTTTGTTGAGTGAACACCAAATCTGAGGGATGTTTGAGTACCCGGATTTGGGGGTGTCATCAAGTTGGTATCAAAGCTGTAGGTTATGAACCTTAGGTGGGGAAAAACCTTAGGTAGTAGCCTTCTAGGAGATTGAGAACATAGTGGTGAAAAACTCTTACCGAGTTCTAAGAAATGAATTTCTTAATTCAGTGAAGATAATAAAAGACTTTATGTTCTTATCTGATAAACTAATGTGCACGTGAGTATCGATTAGTAAGTAAAACTTCAAAGTATGTTGCCAGAATGTCGGATGTTGGAGGATCTTGTCGAGCTAGAGAGGAGGAACCCTGAGTACCTAGAGAGGAGGATCCCCGTGAAATCCATGTTGTCTGGGAGCAGTTGGTACAGAGAGAGCCATCTTCATTGATAACTATTATGGGTTAGGAGCCTGAGACTGATCCGTAGGAGGATCCTGAGAAGGAAGAGGAAGAAGATGAGTTCCCATCGAACTCTATTGTAGCTCAGATGTATGACGAGGTGTATGACCATAACATTGAGCTTCAAGATAGAGTAAGAGAATTGGAAGGGTTAGTAGATGAACGCCAGGCCACTATAGGTCAGAAGAATGAGGAAATCCAAGGTCTTGATGCACGTCTTGGAAATGTGAAGTGGAAATTAGTTCACTTAGAGGGTGACAATGAGGAGCTGGTGGTAAAGGTTGCAAAGCTGAAAGATGATCTGAGAGACGAATCCGTTAAGCAAGCTAGAGTTGAAAATGCTTACGAGCAGGCTTCCCAGTGAGCAGATGTAGCCGAGATCATTATTATAGGTAGTTAGATGTTAATTATTTTGTTGAGTGAACTTCAAATCTAAGGGAAGTTTGAGTACCCGGGTTTGGGGGTGTCGCAGGTTGGTATCAAAGTTGTAGGTTATGAACCTTAGGTGGGGGAAAAACCTTGGGTAGGAGCCTTATAGGAGATTGAGAACATATTGGTGAAAAACTCTTATCGAGTTCTAAGAAATGAATTTCTTATTTCATTTAAAATAATAAAAGACTTTATGTGCTTATGTGACAAACTTATGTGCTCGTGAGTATCGATTAGTAACAAAAACTTAAAACTATGTTGCCAGAATGTCGGATGTTGGAGGATCTAGTCGAGCTAGGGAGAAGGAACCTCTAGTACCTAGAGAGGAGGAACCTCATGAAATCCATGTTATCCGGGAGTAGTTGGTACAAAGAGAGCCATCTTCATTGATAACTTTTGTGGGTCAGGAGCATGAGCCTGAGACTGATCCGATGGAGGATCCTGAGAAGGAAGAGGAAGAAGATGAGTTCCCACCGAACTCCATTGCAGCTCAGATGTATGACGTGGTGTATGATTGTAACATTAAGCTTCATAATAGAGTATGAGAATTGGAAGGGTTAGCAGATGAACGACTTGCCACTATATGTCAGAAGAATGAGGAAATCCAAGGTCTTGATGCACGTCTTGGAAATGTGAAGTGGAAATTAGTTCACTTAGAGGATGACAATGAGGAGCTCGTGGCAGAGGTTGCAAAATTGAAAGATGATCTGAGAGAGGAATCTGTTAAACGAGCCAGAGTTGAAGATGCTTACGAGCAGGCTTCCCAGCGAGCAGATGTAGCCGAGATCATTATTATAGGTAGTTAGATGTTAATTATCTTGTTGAGTGAACTCCAAATCTGAGGGAACTTTGAGTACCTGGATTTGGGGGTGTCACATGTTGGTATCGAAGCTGTAGGTTATAAACCTTAGGTGGGGGAAAAACCTTATGAAGGAGCCTTATAAGAGATTGAGAACATAATGGTGAAAAACTCTTATCGAGTTCTAAGAAATGAATTTCTTAATTCATTGAAGATAATAAAAGACTTTATGTGTTTATGTGATAAACTTATGTGCTCGTGATTATCGATTAGTAACTAAAACTTAAAATTATATTGCCAAGATGTCGGATGTTGGAGGATCTAGTCAAGTTGGGGAGGACGAACCTCGAGTACCTATAGAGGAGGAGCCCCGTGACATCCATATTATCCGGGAGCAGTTGGTATAGAGAGAGCCTTGATCACTGTTGTGGGTCAGGAGCATGAGCTTGAGACTGATCCTGAGGAGGAAGAGGAAGAGGAAGAAGATGACTTCTCACCGATCTCTATTGCAGCTCAGATGTATGACGGTGTATGACTGTAACATTGAGCTTCAGGATAGAGTCAGAGAATTTGAAGGGTTGGCAGATGAACGCTAGGCCACTATAGGTCAGAAGAATGAGGAAATCCAAGGTCTTGATGCACGTCATGGAAATGTGGAGTGGAAATTAGTTCACTTAGAGGGTGATAATGAGGAGCTGGTGGCAGAGGTTGCAAAGCTGAAAGATGATCTGAGAGAGGAATATGCTAAGTGAGCAAAAGATGAAGATGCTTACGAGCAGCCTTCCTAGCGAGCAGATGTAGATGAGGAAGAGGTGCAAGCAAAGAAGGTTAAAATGGTGGAGATGGATTGTGCATTTAACATAATGGTGAACAAAGCTCAGGATCGAGTTATGTACTATCTAATTCAGTTCAAGGACTTACCTTGGTACATGCTGGATCATAGGATGATGTTTCGTATCATGGAGAGCGCATAGAAGCTGTTAGACATCTTAATAGGTCGTGATAGAAACAACATGAACTATATAAATATCTGTGTTAGTTAATGATGTAAATTCCAATGTAAATAAAAGAAATGGAATATGATGGTTTAAACTCGAAGGTTCTTTATCTCGGGATAGTTGATGTAAATAGTAGCGGTGCTATCGTATTATGTTAAAACTTTCGATTTAAATATGATATCAGAGTTTATTTGAGAATATGTGTTAAGTGATTATATTTAAATATTTAAGTTAAGCCTTAAATATTTAAAGGATTGAATACAGATCTAATATGCGTATATCTTAATAGAAATATGTCACCGAGAAGAAGACCAAACCGTTAACTGGCCTAAGAAGGGTCGACGAACAATAACAACGATGCCAATGCTAACCTCGTTCAGTAGTTGGTGAACTTATTGACTGGAGTAATTAACAATCAACCTCAAGCTCCACCAAATACAACGTTCAAGGACTTTAAGGCGGTGGGACTGCCAGAGTTTAAAGGTTCCATGAACCCGATAAAAGCTAAAACTTGGATATATGGAGATGGAAAAGGTTTTTAACATCGCCAGAGTTAGAGAAGACTAGAAAACCACCTACGCAATGTTCATGCTAAAATCAGAAGCTAGTTATTGGTGGCAAGCAAATATGGTTTGTGTAGGAGAAGGTGTGATCACCTGGGAGAGGTTCAAGGAGATGTTCTTCGAAATGTATTTCCCGACAAGCTCACAGAACCAAATGGAGGTATAATTTCTAGAATTGAAGCAACACAATATGTCCGTACCAGATTATGCGGCAAAATTCAATGAGTTGGCTAGGTTCGCCTCGTATCAAGTACACACAGATGAGAGGAAAGCAAGAAGGTTTGAACAGGGACTGAATGTAACGCCCCAAAAATTTGGATCGTCTAGAATTTAAGTTTAAAGAATTAGTTATTAATAAAATGAATTTTTATTAATAATAATATGTGCTATGTGTTTATTAATCGTTCTAGAATCTAGGATGGTTATAAGTCGGGAGGATTCTGGCTACGAGCTAGACTGAACGAGTAATAATTTTCAAGACAAAAATAAAAATTTTCCGGGAACAAAAATATTTCTGGGGAAAAAGACTAAATATGCACTATTCACCCTACGAAACCTAAGGGTTAGGGTTTAAATAACCTAAGCCATTCCGAGAGTTCGGTATGTTGAAATGACATTCCGTCGAAAGATTTGACGATAATATCTTGAAAAGTTAAGTAAGCTGATAAAAGTTTTTCTCGAAAAATATGTAGAAATCGGACGAAATAAAAATGACGAAAAGTTATGTTATGTACTTTTCATTCATTTAGCTACGTTAGGGTAAAATGTGAAGGAAAACGCTTAACGCCAAAAAGTTTTTTTCAGTTTTTTAGAAATCTGAAGAATACGTAAAAGTTAATCGGTAAAGGAAAGACGAAATATCCAAAAATATTTGGATTCCGAGAATGACAGTTTTTAAAACTGTCAGACGAAAACCCGAAAGATGGAACCACATAACTTAAAGGCTAAGTAGACTTAAGGGCTAAGTTAACTTAACACCTAAGTCATGAATAGTAAGGAGGTTAGGGGTGAAATGACTATTTTGCCCTAGCTTTGGAAATTCTATAAATAGGAAGCTTATTTCATTTAAATGGGATTTTGAAAATCCTACAATCTAGAGAGAGAGAGAGGGTCGATGAAGAGGGAGAAGGAAGAGCATGAGCATAAATGTTTGGATCGAAAGTTTTCGTGAAATAGAAAAGCTAGCAAATCGTCGGTTTTGTCTAGCGGAAGAAAAATAAAGAGGAAAGGTATTAAAACCTAACTCCTAAGTTAACTTTTCTTAAGTTTTTATGTTCAAATCATAGATTAATAAGAATAAGAAGTAAATGATGTTAGAAATGATTTCATATGGTTGAAATCATAAAAAAATGAAGAAATAAGAATTAAAAGTTTAGTTTATAACTTTCTTAAGGAAGTATAAGATTCGTTATGAATTAGAATGATCCGAGTGGATTATATCAATTAGTAGGTGTAATAAGTAAGGAATGATGATCTATAACATCAAATTCCAATAAAAACTGAAATCGTAATCCAAGATATCGATTAAAATGAAGAACGAACGAAGAACACGAAGAACACGCGAAGAACGTTGTTGATGGACAAATTTAAAACCATCGTAGGATATTTGTTGTTGATGGACAAGTTTAAAACCATCGCATATAAGTTAGATGCATATTGCTTGGTTAGGAACGGTAGAAACGTTCATGAAGAACGGATTAAAACTTAGCTATAACGAAGTTATGGCAAAAATTTCGTAAAAGACAAACGAGAATTAAAAAGTTAGTAAATGAACCCGAACATGTAGGGTTTCATAAGAATGTAAGAGAACATAGAAAACGTGAGTCATGGACTTAAGAACAAATAAATTCTGAGTTCGTATGACCGAATTACAGACGAACGAACAAAAAGCATTAAAAACATAAAATGAATGAAGGGTAAAGATTAAGCCAATCGAATGGCATGTTAATGGATTCAGAACGAAGTTCTGCCCAAGGAGGATTAAAGTACATAAGATAAGGAAGAGAATGGCTTTGGAACGACCTTGTTCCGAGTTATAACGAATAAGTTATGGAAGCGGGAAGTAAGCGTCTCAGAACGATCAAACACTTAGAGAAATTTTCTAGGGTTAGGGCTTGGCGCCGCGGTGCCAACCATGCCTTGTAAGGTGGTGCTGCAGCACCAGACCATAGAGCCGGGTATTGCAAACTCGCGTCGCGGCATGAGAGATAAAGAAGAGAGTGGTGCCACAGCGCCAGTGTAGGGAAAAAGCCAGAGAAGAGCTTTTAACTGCTCAACTCTTGGGGGAAATGCACGGGAAGATAAAGAACATAATGTTCAACTAATATAACACTATAACAAGTGAATTAAACCTTTAGTATAGGTTGAACGAAATGGTTGAAAGAGATTAAAAGATCAATAAGAGAATAAACGTAAACGTAATGCAGTTGCAAGCAGTTTAGCATACAACGAACAATATGATTTTGACATTAAGAAAGAATAATGAACATGGGGTTCATGGGATGGATAACGATCGAAAGCAGTTAAAACTTTGAGTAAAGGTTGAATGAGAGATTAAAAGACGAGCAATGTGAACGTTGAATACGTAAATGATCCTCGTGAATCGTATTCGCATCAGACAAACGTTCTAAGTATACCGTGGTTGTATGACCTAGACGTTGGCAAAGGTAGTAAGTAAGACATGAATTATCGAGAAAGCCATAATGAACGATAATAATAGTAATGAAAGCCGAATGTGAGTCGTATAAGAATAAATCCTGAGGGGTGGCATTTAGTTGCCAGGAAGCCATAAGGAATGAGAAATTAATTTAACGAACATATAGTTTAATAGTTCGGATAAGTTAAGATAAGTTAGGTTGTGGTGCAATCGTACCCTTTGATGGTTGACATATGGGAGTTGGGCTAAATAATTCCTTCAGAGAACGAAGGTATATACAAAACTGGCAACTGATCTAACTCACTGTTATAGGCAGTGTAGACGAGACGGGAACTTGTTTGTGGGAAACCACTCAGAGTGCCATATGGACTACTAGCAGAGAAACGATGTGTGCTGAGTCCTAGAGAAGTTATAAGAAGAAGATAAGATGTAGAACATCAAAGATGATGAACGTAAAAGTAAGATATCTCCGTATGTCATAAAGCCGTAGAACGGTAATGAAAGTGGTCGCGTAAACTTAGGTTGCAAGAACGCGAACCCTAAGAAGTAAAGTTAAGCAAACTAATAAATAAGTCAAATATACATGACTAATTAGTGTATGTGTTGTTTTTCTTATGTGCTACATAGGAACTGGAATGAGCAGTTCAGCGTAAGCTGTAGCTGTGCGTAGGGCAAGTTTCATAACTTCATTCATATTTCAAATGAATGCTAGTTTCTTAAACTTCTCAGATGTTGAACTTGAGAAGTTTTGTCTCTGTGCTAATGTGCGATATTTATGTAAATTGGTAGAACATATGAGGCCTTGTGCCACAATGTGAACACTTCGGTGTTTCTATGAGATGAACTATTCTGTGATTTAACTGTTCAATAAGAGAATGCTCTGTTCATACATGATTCGTTATTGTTAAGTTTGTGCTAATGATTCTAGCCAGACATAATGTGCATGAAAAAGGTAGAAGAATGAAAGTATTTAAAAATTAAAGTGAATATTGTTTTAAAATGATAGGAATCGAGACTATTCATATTATTCAAGCTGCGTCATAACCTTTGTTTGGTTATTGAAGTCTTAAAAGAATGTTTGAATTCTTGAAGATGTTTGTTCAACTGTTATGACTTGCTGGGCAATTGAATGCTCACACTTGCTTTAAATGAAAAACATTTTTCAGCGAACGATGTTAGAAGAACTTAAGGATCCCATCAAGATCAAGCTGACGTTATCTAGATGAAGTGCCATTCAGAATGTGGATGAACGAGAAGATTGAGCGAAGACTTGTAATATATAATAAGTTAAATGAACTTTAGATTAGTTTGAAGAACTTTTATGTATCCTTGGTGGCGGAAAAAAGTCACTCTTGTAAGATGAAATGAATAATGTATTTATCATTATTTGTAATGAAAAATGGTATAAGTTTTTTAAAACCTGGGATTTAAGAGTATATGTTGTTATATTTAGCTATATAATGATATATGTTTGGAAGAAGATGGGATCGTGACATACGGAATCCGGGTGTGGATATAGACCGAATTTTAGGGTGTTACACTGAAGCCCTAGTTATATAGCAAAGTGTCAATGTTTTAGCTAAGCACTTTTGCTAGAGTACTGTAGAAGGCCATCCTCACTGAAGGTGGGAGCAATGCAGTGACCAAGTAAAATTAGGATCAGAAGAAGAAGAAGAGTGAAAATGAAGGAAATAACAAGGCTAGTGGCAACAACACATGAAGAAGTAACAATCAGTAAAGGAGGTGGACTGACAACTCGTCAACTGAAAATCAATAAGGAGGTCAGAAGAAGAGGGTTGAAGCATGTCTGACTTGCGAGAAAGCTCACTTGGGGGTCTGTATGAAAGGGAAAAGAGTTTGCTATAATTGTAGTTAGGAAGGCCACATAGCATCTAACTGCCCTAACCTAAAGAAGGGCGCCTACTTCACATGTGGGTCGAAGGACCACTTGGCTAGGGACTGTCCCAAGAAAGGATCTGGAGGGACAGGAACAGGAGGGAATAAGGGAAACAGTGGTGGAAATGCTCTAACTATCACGAGACCAATCGCAACCAAACGACCAACAGCCAGGACATTTAACATGATAGTACAGGATGTTGTGCAGTCTCGCGATGGGGTGTCCGGTATCATTCTGATCAACACAGTTAATGCTTATATATTATTTAATTTGGGTGCTACTTTTTTATTTATATCCGATGACTTTGCTAAGAACTTGGAATTGCCTAAGGATGATTTAGAATACCCCATGAACATAGAGATTGCAAATAGCGAAGTGATCCCAATTAAGTATGTACACAAGAACTGTAGGGTGGATATTAAGGGTAACATTATGAACGTAAATCTTATCCCTATCAAACTTGTGGAATTTGATGTCATCCTAGGAATGGATTGGTTATTCAATTACAGGGTTGTAATTGATTTCCAGAAGAAATGTATTAACCTTATGACTCCATCAAAGGTTATGTTTTATAGTAGCAAATTGCCTAGATAAGTGAGTTGTCTGACGATGATGTAGGCTAGGAAGTTGTTAAGACAAGGATGTGAAGGATATTTAGCCTACATAGTCGACAGTCGTAAAAAGAACCCGAAGATAAAAGAGATACCGGTAGTGAAGGACTTCGCAAACGTATTTCCAGATGATCTATTAGGACTTCCGCCAGATAGAGAGGTTGAGTTTGTGATCAATTTAGCGCCAGGAACGGCTCTAATATCGAAGGCACCGTATCTGATGGCTCCAGTAGAGATGAAATAATTAATGGTACAACTGCAAGAGTTACTGGATAAGAAATAAAGTCAATCGAGCGTATCGTCGTGGGGAGCATCAGTATTATTTGTAAAGAAGAAGGACGGGATGATGCGACTCTGCATAACCTACAGAGAACTGAATAAGGTCACGATTAAGAATAGATATCCATTACCGAGGATTAACGACCTATTTAATCAATTGAAAGGAGCTAGATACTTTTCAAAGATAGACTTGAGGAGTGGTTATCATCAGTTGAAGATGAGGCCAGAGGATGTTCCAAAGATAACGTTTAGGACTCAATATGGTCACTACAAATTTCTGGTGATGTCATTCGGTCTAACGAATGCTCTTGCAGCATTTATGGACCTGATGAATAGGGTATTTAAACCATTTTTGGATAAATTCGTAGTGGTATTTATCAATGACATTTTGGTATACTCGAAGACCAAGGAAGAACACGTAGAACATTTGAAGGTAGTGTTAGAGGCGTTGAGAAGGGAGAAGTTGTATGCCAAGTTTTTGAAATGCGAATTTTGGATTGAGCGGGTATAATTTCTCAGACATGTGATTAATAAGGACAAAATTTCGATAGATCCCTCCAAAGTTGAAGCTGTGATGAACTGGGATCAGCCGAAAATGCTGTTGGAAGTGAGAAGTTTTCTTAGATAGGCAGGTTATTACAGAAGATTCATTCAGGACTTTTCCAAGATCGCAACTCCGCTGACGAATTTGACTAGGAAAGCTGTGAAATTCGTTTTGACGAAGAAGTGTGAGGAAAGTTTTCAAGAACTTAAGAAGAGATTGAGTACAACATATGTGTTATCTCTTCCAGATGACACAGGAAATTTTGTGGTTTATAGTGATGCGTCGCATAAAGGAATGGGTTGTGTGCTTATGCAAAATGGCAGGGTCATTGCGTATGCGTCACCACAATTGAAGGACTATGAGTAGGGGTATCCGACCCATGACTTGGAGTTAGCTGCGGTGGTATTTGCTTTGAAGATCTGGAGACACTTTAAAGGAGGTGTGACATATATATAGACCACAAAAGTCTGAAATTTATTTTTACATGGAAGGACTTGAATATGCGCCAGAGAAGGTGGCTGGAGTTAATTAAGGACTATGATTGCGCGATTTAATACCATCCGAATAAAGCAAACGTGGTTGTTGATGCCTTAAGTAGAAAGGGTCGGGAGAAATTAATGATTTTGACCACTCTGGAGGAGCTAATTTTAGCAATGGAGAAGCTAGAATTGGAAGTGAAGTATCCTATGAAAATTGACGAGAAGTTGTTCCAGATGTAAGCTGGTACAACTTTTTTAGATAAAATTAAAAAGGCTCAACTTCAGGATGAATAATGTGAGAAGGTAAAAAAGAAGATATCTGAAAGAACCGAACCGAGATTCAAGGTAGACAGTGAGGGACTACTGAGATTTGAGAGTAGAGTTTGGGTACCACCAGTGTCAAAAATTAAGGAAGACATTTTGAGCGAGGCTTATAGCTCACGATATTCGATTCACCCTGGTAGTACCAAAATGTACCAAGATCTTTGTTAATTTTTAGTGGCCAAATTTGAAATGAGATGTTGCAGAGTGTGTTGCCAAATGTCTGACATGTCAGAAAGTGAAAGAAGAACATCAGAGGTCGAGTGGGTTTCTACAACCTTTAAAATTCCCAAAATGGAAATGGGAACATAATACGATGGATTTCGTGGTTGGCTTTCTGACAACTCAGAAAGGCTATGCCGTAGTATGGGTTATTGTTGACTGATTGACGAAATTTGCACACTTCCTTTCGATCAAAATCAAATTTAACTTAGACCAGTTGGCAAGGTTATATGTGAAAGATATTATTTTGAGGCACGGAGTTCCGATGTCAATTGTTTTCGATAGGGATCCACGCTTTACCTCAAACTTCTAGAAATGACTACAGGAATGTATGGGGATGCAGTTGAGAATGAGTATGGCATATCACCCACAGACAGACGGGCGGAGCGAAAGGACGATTCAGACATTGGAGGATATGTTGAGAACGTGCATCGTGGATTTTAAAGGAATTTGGGATGCCGCCTTACGAAGCGTTGTAAGGCAAAAAGAGTAGAACTCCACTTTACTAGGATGAAGTTGGAGAGAGACAATTACTCGGACTAGAATTGGTACAACAAATAGCAGAGATAGTCAAAGTAATCCTGAAAAGACTGGTATCAGCTCAATACAAGTAGAAGAAATACGTCGATCCACTCCGTAAGAATGTTGAGTTTGAATTGGGTAGCTTTTTATTCTTGAAAGTCTCTTCCTGGAAAGGAAAAATTAGATTTGGTAAGAAGGGAAAATTAAGCCCGAGATTCATTGGACCCTTTGAGGTTCTGTGAAGGATTGGAGAGGTCGCATGTAACAATGCAGAGAATCTAGATTGTTCAGAATTTAAGTTTAAAGAATTATGTGATGCCCCCAAAATAGGTATACATCACCCATCTTGAGTCGCCAAATACATGGTACAAAATACAAATACAAACTTAATTATACAACCGTCATGTAGAATACGACAAAACATATTTGAGAGTTTTTACACGAATATTATCTCATAGACAATATCCAAAATCAAATGGAGTCCTCATTACAATTATTATCACACTATTTTACAGAATAGTGAGGACTACTATAGCCACTATCCCGGACCATCACTCCATTCCCTGACTAGTCCCAGCTATATTCTCATTTCTTGAAGAGAATAGTGAAAGAAAAGGGTGAGCTCAACTGGCTCAGTAAAAAATATTATGACTAAGATAATGCAGAATAAATTATACTTAGCCTTCAATAGTATAACCACTGATATAATATAATAGACAACAAGTTTTTGATCAACAACTGCAGTGGAATAAGCAATCCATTAGAAGAGTCATATAGAGCATGATATCTACTATCTTTTATGATTTAAAAAGTTTATAATCAATTTTATCGCTGTAATACCCATTAACAGTTCTTTGTTATACCCAAGACAAAGAGAACTTTCATCACCTGTCTTCACCTGAACCACTAAAGCTTATAGTTAAATTCACAATTCTTGTTTATAATCATGTAAATCAATAGTTTCTCCTTACCACAAAGGGTTAATAGAACGTTTACTCAATATCCTTACCCCAAAGGCTAAAGATATTCAAATGTAATAACAATGATCATACCAATCAACTGTCTATCTTTTCACTACGGGCCAAAGATATTTAACTATAAAACCAATGGTCATGATCATACCAATCAATTGCATGTCAGTGCACTACGGCCAAAGACATTCAACTGTTAACTAATGGTCATGATCCTGCCAATCACATCATTAAATTATCCATGCACTACGGCCAATGATATTCGTTAGTATCACCAGTGGTCATGATCATGTCATACACCTGTTCATCTTTATACTACGGGCCAAAGCTATCAATCAACATTTCATCTTTGCACTACGACCAAAGATATCAATCAATAGTTCTTCTTTGCACTACGGGCCAAAGACATACAACTGTAAAACCAATAACCAACAGTCCATCTATGCACTTAAGCCAACAATGACTTTCATCACAATATAAGCATGAGGATGATGATAATGATATAAGCATTAATCAAACGAAATCAAGGATAAATATTAAAGACTTTAAATTTATCCAGAGTTTAAAAATATCCAAATTGTCAACATGATACTACTTTGTGGAGTAAAATTCAAAAAAAAAATTCATGTATCAAAAATAACTTGGACAGAAAAGAAATATATTTTTCGAGTGAATAGTACCCTATGAATAGTACTTCGGCATAAAAAGTGCCCCAAATACCCGAGTGAATAATATTCGAGTGAATAGTAACCGGGTGAATAGTAACTCATGAATATTAGTCCGGCATGAAAAGTGCCCCGAATACCCGAGTGAATAATATTCGAGTGAATAGTAACTGGGTGAATAGTAACCTATAAATAGTAACTCGTGAATAGTACTCCGACATGAAAAGTGCCCCGAATACCCGAGTGAATAATATTCGAGTGAATAGTAACTGGGTGAATAGTAACCCGTAAATAGTAACTCATTAATAGTATTCCGGCATGAAAAGATCAATAATTATCAAGAAAGCTCATAATAATATTTCCATGAAAAGATACTGGATGAAGCGCAAATATCAAGGATATTCTACTAATTTCACGGAGTATAGAAACAATACTTTAACAGAATGAGGGTATAATTAGGAATATGAGACGAAATAATATTTCTCACATACTACATAATATGGAAGAAAATATTATTCCTTATGAATACTAAACAAAAATAATATCTCTTACCTTAGAAGAAGACTGGATATTGGAATAGTGAAGTAGCAGACTTCTCTTCTTCTTTCTTTCTATAGCTTCTCTCTCTATAATTGATATTGTGAGTCTTAGTGAATTGGTGAGAATGAAAGAAAAATGAGTTTCTATTTATAGAAAAATATAGTTACGATAATTGCACGTTTTGGGGCTCAAAATATTACAATATAATACCTTCATCTTTTCCTTTATTTTTAATTTAGTCCTACAAGTATTATCAAACTTGCACCACCTCCCCTAATAGTACATCATGTAAATCAATAGTACATACATGTGAACAAATAGTTCTATACATGTAAAAAAAATAGTTACAGTATAATTCCTTCGTAAAATTCCAAATTTTACGAATAAAGATTTAAATTTCTCGATTTTTTTTTTTTTGAATATTATGGTGTGGATTTAATATAATGTTATAGTTGTGGGTAATATTTATAAATTTTGCAAAGTATGCAAGTTGTTATATTATATTCGATCGGGTCGGGGAATATTCTTTGTGTTGGGGAATATTAAATGACGATGTAATCATTAGTGGACCCCACAATGTAAATTATTTCGGATTAAGAAAATGAAATAAATATTTTTATGAAAATAACTGGCGGAAGTTTTACCATTAATCTTGTTGAACTACTCAAGAGTAAAAGTACGATGAATATGTGTGGTTGCATAGTAGCACACTACAGTATTGATTATTGATGCTTACGTGAGAGTCACTCGGTTTTGTTCAATTATTCTTTCTACGATGAATTCTTTGCATAGTATCTCACGTTATTTAATTCAATTATTGTTGATTGTTATATATATATATATATATATATATATATATATATATATATATATAAGTTTTGTTTTATTAGTATTATTAATGTAATAAAAGCGAGAAAAGCTTTTTTATATAAAAAGCAGAATACTTTTATAAATTTATTCGCTTTATTAGGCTAATAGTAAAATCTTTTTATATAAAAGCAGAATACTTTTATAAAGTTATCATTTTATTAGACAATAATTAGAATATATTATATTTTATTATGCATAGTGTTACATAGTGCCTGCATAGTGTTTTGCATAGTAAAATCTTTTTATATAAAATAGAATACTTTTATAAAGTTATTCATTTTATTAGATTATAAATAGAATATATTATATTTTATTTAAAAGATTTTGCTTTAAATCTGGACCGTTCGATTAAAAATAAATCAATTTGGACCGTTCATGAATTAGTTACTATGCAATCCATTTTTCTATAAATAGAAGCTCATTCCTTCATTATTTCCTACGAATTCACTGAAACTTTAGAGAGAGAAACTATAGAGAGAAAGAAAAAAAGTATTCTACTACTTCACTACTTCTATATCCAGTTTCTTCTATAAGGTAAGGGGTATTATTTCTTTCGTATTCATGAAGAGAACTTCGGCTATTCTATTATTTATTATTCTATTGGAATAACCTATATACGTAGACTACCCTATACTTGGTGAAATTCTTCTGTTATTCCATTATTTATTATTATGTTAGAATAACCTGTATATGCAAAGTACCGCATACATGGTGAAATTCTTCTATTATTCCATTCTTTATTATTCTGTTGGAACATCCTGTCTGTGCGTTTACGACGGACTTGGTTCCATTAATTATTATCTCGTCGAATATCACCGTGCGTGCATTTACGCCGCACTGGTTAAAATCTTTATTATTACATTAAAATATCATGTATACGTGTGTTTTACGCTACCGACCGGTTAAAATCTTTTGTTATCTACTGGTGATGCTTTGCAAAGGGTTAGGATGTGTTCTCATGCAACGCGTGGGAAAGTCATAGCCTATGCCTCGTGACAACTTAAAGAGTATGAGAGGAATTATCCTACTCATGATCTAGAGTTAGCGTGATCGTTTTCGCGCTTAAAAATATGGAGGCACTATCTATATGGGGAGAAAGTGGAGATATATTCGGACCATAAAAGCCTTAAATATTTCTTCACTCAAAAGAACTCAACATGCGGCAATGACGTTGGCTCGAGCTATTGAAAGACTACGACCACACTATTCAATACCATCCCGGTAAAGCGACGTGGTAGCCGACGCATTGAGTAGAAGATCATATGCGGAACGAAAAGTGCGATGATGTCAAGTATCGCGTAGAGAGCCAACTTTAATAGAAAAGTTAAGGTTGCTTTCAAGCCACCGCAGGCCGGAGTCGATGCGTATGAAGAAGAAAGTACAAGAAGGAGCTATTCCTAAGCGAGAATTGATGAAGAAGGAATACTTGAGTCCACTCTAGACTTTGTGTTCCTAACGACTACGATTTGAAGTACAAGATTATGATGGAGGCACACAATACGCCATTTGCAATCCATCTCGGAAGTACTAAAATGTATCGTGATCTTGACATACATTTTGGTGGAACAATATGAAGAGAGAGATTGCAAAGTTTATCTCGATGTGTTTAACACTTAACGTGTAAAGGTAGAGCATCTTGTACCTAAGGGTCCGTTGCAACCACTTGAGATTAGGAATGGAAGTGGGAACACATTACTATGGATTTCGATTACGGGTCTTCCTACGGTTTCTCAAGGCATCAATGCTATTTGGGTTATTGTTGATAGATTAACCAAGTCCGCTTTCATTTCTTGCCGATACGGAGACTTATTCCTTGAACGTCTTGCTAGTATGTACGTGAATGAGATTGTGAGGTTGCATGGCATGCCCTGTATCCATAGTTTTGGATCGTGACCCAAGATTCACTTCAAGATTTTGGGTTAGCTTGCAAAAAAGCTATGGGCGCGGATTTGCGATTTAGTTAAGCATACCATCCCCAAATGGACAGACAATCGAGAGGACTATTCAAACTCTTGAAGATCTATTAAGACTACTGTGTCCTAGACTTCAAGGGTAGTTGGGATAAGTATTTACCATTGGTGGAATTCTCCTACAACAACAGCTTATCGTGCAAGTATAGGTGTGGCTCCATTCAAGCATTATATGGGACGAAAATGTCGTTCTCCAATATGTTGGGATGAGGTGGGTGAAGCAACATTGTTGGGACCCGAGTTAGAAACGTATGACTACCGAAAAGATCCAAATGATTCGACAACGTATACAAAGCGGCACAAGATCGACAAAAAGAGTTATGCGGATCTTCATCGAAAGGAGGTGGAATTTAATGTAGGGGATCATGTATTGTTGCGAGTTGCTCCATGGAAGGGAGTTACAAGATTTGGGAAGAGAGGAAAGATCAATCCACGATTTATTGGTCCATTTCAAATTCTTGACCGAGTAGGAAATGTAGCCTATAGACTTGCGTTACCTCGAGTATGTCTCGTGTTCATAATGTGTTTCACATATCTCGTACTTCAGTAAATATGTGAAAGACTGAACCACGTTATTGAGTTAGAACCAGGACGAGATAGTAGAAGACTTAACGTATGAGGAGGTACCTGTCAAGATCTTGGATAGGAAGGAGCATGTCCCTACGCATGAAAGGTCATACCACAAGTTAAAGTTTTGTGGAGGAATCATGCTATAGAGGAAATGACACGGGAATTGGAAGCGGAAATGAAAGCGAGGTATCCTCACCTTTTGAAACACTGTGCGTCGTACGTCAATTTCGAGGACGAAATTTCATAAGGAGGGAGGTTGTAAGACCCAAATTTTTAAATAAAAAGGAATTTCCTTTATTTATTATTTTGAAATAGTAAGGGTTGATTTGATTAATGTGGATAGTTAAGGGTTAAATACATAAATATTTCAAAATAAGCAAGTGGTTATAAAATATTCATTATAAATTAGGGAAGATTCGTTTGGTCGTGGAATATTAAATGCTTGTCGGGGAATATTAAATGCGACAAGTAGTGACCATGTGTGAGCCCTATAACTGAAAAGCGATTGGATGAAGAAAGCGACAAATATAAGTTGTTTTTAAATAAGCAGGCGTAGTTGTTTGCAGATTATCTTTGTTGGAATACCCGGTTGGTTAAAACACACTAATCGCGGCGTTGTTGACAAAGTAGCACTGCGGTATTGCACCAATTATTGATTCTTACGTAGAAGAAGGCACTACTCAATAATGGTTACGATAATTCTTTATTCGAGTATTTTATTGAGTTAATAATTCTTTGCGTTGATATTTTATATTGTTGTTGTTTCAATAATTGTCATTACACGGTATTTTTCATTATCGAAGCAATAATTCATATTATCTGAATAATATTATTAGATAACATTATTGGCAATGTCTAGAAAGTTACATCAAGGAGAGGTTTGGTCACCTAATTGCGCGCCAAGAAGAAGAAATTCTTATTGGAAAGCCCCTCTTTCTGAGGAGGCGCACGGTTGTCAATATTGTGATTACGTAATATTATTTGTGAATAATTAATTATTGATTTATATGATGAGGAAAATATTGATTTTATGTGGATATAGATGGAGAAAATTTTTAAAATGACAATTGTTAAAAATTAATATTTTATCTTTTACGATAAAATAATTCATTTAAATATATTATTTTAATAATATATTAACGGTGATATTTTACAACGAATGGGGATATATGAGTATACGAGGAGGGAAGTATTTTTGTTGCAATAAATGTTTAAAACATGTTAAACATATCGGTGGACCCCATTTATTGGTGAAATTTGATTATAGCACTGTAAAATCTCCCCGTTTGTGGATTTGATTCAATTTCTATTTGGAATTTGGAAAAACTTTCTTACGCAAAGTTGTAGAGAATTGAATTTTCTATAAAAACTCGCTAGATTCAATTTTCTGATGAAAGGGCTATTTATTATGAATTATTGAGTTTCAAGCTCAAAATAATTAATTTTTGAAGTTTTAAATATTTTTAATAAGAAAAACGTTTTTTTGAGTTAGGCAAGGTGAGTCACTCTTGGTGGTGATGGTTTGAAATCAGATTTTGGGTGCGTAGGAATTTAATAATTATATATTAATATTTTATTAAATTTTACGCTTTGGTGTTCTAAGCAATTTTCTATAAATAGGGTGCTTAGGTTAGAATTGAAAATCACACGTAAGCTGAAGTTTTCTCTCTATATTATCGGCGTATTCTTGTGAGTATTTTGAGTATACTTTGAGTATTGTTAGGCGGTGCAAGTTCCTTGAGACTATATATCGGTGTTTAAACTAAAATCTTGATCTTTCGAGGTAAGGGATATTTTTTTTTTTGTAATGATATTATTTCTTCAATACCATTATCTTTGAAATGTTGATCTGAAGTTTTATCAAATTTGGAACTTTTTCATGTGGGTTACTATTCATGGGTTACTATTCATGAGTTACTATTCACGAGTTACTATTCACGAGTTACTATTCATGAGTTCTTATTCAAGAGTTACTATTCACGAGTACTATTCATGAAGCGTGAAGATGTTTTTGTGGAATTTCTATCTTTTGGTGTGAGGTTACTATTCACGTATCTAAGACTATTCACGATATCTGACACTATTCACGATATCTGGTCTTATTCATAGAAAAATAAAATTTTTTCTTTTCGTCCAAAACATCTATTACGGATACTAACTCGATTGTATCCATGTTTTGATCATTCTTGAATTTTACACCACTATGATTATTTTGAGGTATTTTTGGGCGTGGATAAAACCAAGTACGAATCCTTAATCCTTAATCCTTGTCATTTTGTTTCACCTTTGGATTCGTTTCTAAAAAAAAATATTTTTCATTATCCTCGGTCTTAAATGATGATATTATGGAATATCTTTGGCACGTGTAGCAAAGATGAATGATTTCTTAAGAATATCTTTGGCTTTGTAGTGCAAAGATGAATGATTTGAAGAATATCTTTGGCGTGTAGTGCAAAGATGAGCAGTGTTTAAATGAACATGACCGGTGATGAATATCTTTGGCTGTAGTGCAAAGATGAATATTTGATTCGAGATGTATATTGATTGATGTTACGGGGATAAAAGATGAGCGATGAACTTTTAAATTCATACATAAAAGATAGTAGTTTGCATTCTCTACTTAACTCTTCTAATGAATTATTATTTCATTGCGAATATTGATTTAAAATTTGTTGTCTATTGTATTCTATTATATTTTTCCTGTTGAAGACTAACGATAATTTGTTGTATATTATCTTAGTCATAATATTCTTTCTTGAGCTAGTTGAGCTCACCCTTTTCCTTTTTGTTCCATTTTTCTCGGGAGGCGAGAATATAGCGAGTACAAGTGGGGTATGGAATGAAGGTTTTAGAAAGGATTGTTTAGTAGTCCTCACCATTTTTGTAAAATAATGTATCAATAAATGTGATGAGGATTTATTTGAGTATAGATATTATCTAGAAGATAATATTTGTATTCAAACTCACTTTTTCTTGTTGTAATAATAAAGTTGTAGTTGTTTACGTACCATGTATTGACAACTCGGAATAGGTGATGTATACCTATTTTGGGGGCGCCACGGTTGGGTATCGAGCTTAGGGATATGATCTCTGGCGGAGATCGGGGAATAGAACTAGGGGAGAGCGAGTAAATCCTTCGCTAGTGTGTCCTACTAAGCTTATTTGTTAGTTAGTCGGTATATAGGGATATTATGTGATATATTGATTTCCTTAATTAACCCTTGTTTTATGGCGGTATTTGAGAATGTCGAATCGAGAATATTAACAATGGAAATGAGACCGTGGAGATGCCTGTACTCACCAACGAGGAAAGCGTCTGTGAAAGTGGCAATGTTCCTCCCGTGAACAACACCATTGAAAGCGAGATGATGAAGCGAGGGATGTTTAGAAGTTTTTTGCAGATTCATGCAAAAATCGGACGAGGAAACTCGTGTTCAAAATCTGAGGAGGAAATGATAGCAATTCACGGGTTGTCACAAATGCGGCGAGTTCAAAGAGTTGGGACCACACGAATTTAAGGGAAAGCCGGATCCGATCATGGCGGAAACATGGGTCAAACAAATTACCAAGATATTCGATGTCTTGGGATGCACGGAGGAACAGAAGGTTCCATTCGCCACCTTTATGTTAAAATGGCGAGGCGGACTCTTGGTGGGAGTGCGTGAAGCGTACCCATCCACCGCACTCGGCATGTCTTGGGAGGCGTTTGAAGCTATTTAATGACAAATACTTTCACGAAAGTGTTCGTCATATGAAGGAAGTGGAGTTTATTAGACCGAGCGAAACAACATGGCGGTGTCTCGAAGACGAGGCAAAGTTTGCAGAGAGTTATCGAGTTTGCACCTCATTTGGTGGAGAATGAGGAACGATGTGCGGATGTTTCTTAGAGGTTTGAAACCCGGCATATGTTAGTATCTCATTTCTCATAAATTTTCTCTTTATTAGGATGTTGTAAGCAGGGCTCAATTATTAGAGCGAGATAACGATGCAGTCGTTGAGGACCACAACCAGGATCGTATCGAGAGATAGCGATCAGCAGAATAATGATAACTGCTGAGAGAAAGCAAACAGACGGACGAAATGGTAACCACTCTGGTGGTAATCATGGCCATGAAAATAGAAGAAGCGAGTCGAGGAGGAGATTTTAAAAGAGGAGATTTAACAACGACGTATGTAAAGATGAGCAAAGGCTTTAAAGAATCCGGTTCTAAGGGAGGAGAAACGACCACCGGTCATATATGCTACAAATGCGGAAAAGAGGGACATATCGGTCAAAGCGCCCACAACAGATTCAAGGTATGCTATAATTGTGGAAAGGAAGGACATATCGCTCGAGATTACAAGATGGCGAAACCTAGTTCAATGGGGACGGTGACTCAAAAGATCGTCCCGAGAAAAGTCAAAGTCAACGATTCCGGAAGAAGCGTTTGTTGTGGTGGTCATAATGCGAGAGAAACCAAACGAGGTGATCACGGGTAAGCTATTTATAAATTCTTGCGAAGTTTATACCTTACTTAATCTGGTGCTACCCATTCATTTATCTCTCTCCCGCATGTGCTCAACGTTTAAACTTGACTCAGGAGAAATTAGACTTTGACCTATCTGTGGAAACTCCGTTAGGAGAAACTTTCATCACATCCTTTGTTTATAAATCTTGTTTGATTCAAGTTGGCACCATCACCTTACTGTTGACCTTATCACTTTAAAGATACTTGCTTTTGATGTGATTTTAGGGATTGATTGGTTAACTACTCATCATGCCAAAATTGATTATTTTCGTAAGGTTGTTAGTTTTCATATTCCTAACCAACCTTATTTATGCGAATTCAAGCAACTACACCATTAAAATCAATCACTATCATATCTAATCATAAAGCTATTCGTTTATTGAAAAAGCGGATGTCAAGCTTTCTTAGCCCATGTTATGGATTTGAATAAAGACATGTCAAATTTGAATAATATTCCTGTTGTTATTGACTTTCCGACGTATTTCGAAGAACTTCCGGTACCCCGAGCGTGAAGTTGAATTCTTTATTGATCTTGAACTGGTACAAAGCCCATTTCTAAAACCCCATATCGAATGGCTCCTATTGAACTTCAGGAGTTAAAGGTCCAACTACAGAATTGTTGGACATCGGTTTCATTCGGCCCTAGTACATCTCCTTGGGGTGCTCTGTTTTATTTGTAAAGAAGAAAGGCGGGAGTATGCGACTTTGTATTGACTATCGGAATTGAACCATGTCACCATCAAGAATAGGTATCCTCTACCTCGTATTGATGACTTGTTTGACCCGATTGCAAGGGGCACAATTCTTTTGAAAAATCGATCTTCGTTCGGATATCATCGGTGAAGATTAGAACTAAGGATATTCAAAGCGCCTTGAAACTTCGGTATGGGCATTATGAATTCTTAGTCATGTCTTTCGGACTAACTAATGCTCCCGCGGCTTTCATGGATATGATGAACCGAGTATTCAAGGAATATTTGGATCAATTCGTTGTTGTCTTTATTGATGACATCCTCATATATTCCAAAAGCCGTGAAGATCATGAGCACCATTTGAATTTGGTACTCCAAAGGCTTCGTGAAAACCAACTATATGCCAAATTGAAGAAATACGAGTTACGGCGAGGAAGTAGCATTCCTTGGGCACGTGGTGTCGAAACATGGAGTATCTGTTGATCCGTGAAGATTGAAGCAATACAAAGTTGGGAGCAAATAAAAGTCGGTGGTGAAACGTAGCTTTTGGGCTTATTTGGTTATTATCGGAGATTCGTGGAAGGTTTTCTCGAATCGCTACTCCATTAACTTCAGCTAACTTTCGGAAGGATACAAAATTCGTTTGGAGCGAAGAATGCGAGAAAAGTTTCCAAGAGCTTAAGAGGAGACTTTTTTTAAGACTGTTCTAACAATACCATCCGGTTCGGATGGATTTGTTATCTCTGATGATGCTTGTGCAAAGGGTTAGGATGTGTTCTCATGCAACGTGGGAAAGTCATAGCCTATGCCTCGCGACAACTTAAAGAGTATGAGAGGAATTATCCTACTCATGATCTAGAGTTAGCGTGATCGTTCAGCGCTTAAAAATATGGAGGCACTATCTATATGGGGAGAAAGTGGAGATATATTCGGACCATAAAAGCCTTAAATATTTCTTCACTCAAAAAGAACTCAACATGCTGGCGGTGACGTTGGCTCGAGCTATTGAAGACTACGACCACACTATTGATACCATCCTGGTAAAGTTTAACGTGGTGGCGGACGCATTGAGTAGAAGATCATATGCGAGGGAACGAGTGCGATGATGTCAAGTATATCGCGTAGAGCCAACTTTAATAGAAAAAGTTAAGGTTGCTCAAGCCACCCACCCAGAAATGATGCGTATGAAGAAGAAAGTACAAGAAAGAGCTATTAGGGCGAGAATTGATGAAGAAGGAATACTTGAGTCCACTCTAGACTTTGTGTTCCTAACGACTACGATTTGAAGTACAAGATTATGATGGAGGCACACAATACGCCATTTGCAATCCATCCTGGAAGTACTAAAATGTATCGTGATCTTGACATACATTTTGGTGGAACAATATGAAGAGAGAGATTGCAAAGTTTATCTCGATGTGTTTAACTTGCCAACGTGTAAAGGCGGAGCATCTTGTACCTAAGGGTCCGTTGCAACCACTTGAGATTAGGAATGGAAGTGGGAACACATTACTATGGATTTCGTTCACGGGTCTTCCTACGGTTTCTCAAGGCATCAATGCTATTTGGGTTATTGTTGATAGATTAACCAAGTCCGCTCATTTCTTGCCGATCACGGAGACTTATTCCTTGAACGTCTTGCTAGTATATACGTGAATGAGATTGTGAGGTTGCATGGCATGCCTGTATCCATAGTTTGGATCGTGACCCAAGATTCACTTCAAGATTTTGGGTTAGCTTGCAAAAAGCTATGGGCGCGGAGTTTGCGATTTAGTTGGCATACCATCCCCAAATGGACGGACAATCAGAGAGGACTATTCAAACTCTTGAAGATCTATTAAGACTACGTGTTCTAGACTTCAAGGGTAGTTGGGATAAGTATTTACCATTGGTGGAATTCTCCTACAACAACAATGTTATCGTGCAAGTATAGGTGTGGCTCCATTGAAGCATTATATGGAGGAAAATGTCGTTCTCAATATGTTGGGATGAGGTGGGTGAAGCAACATTGTTGGGACCCGAAAGTTAGTACGATATGACTACCGAAAAGATCCAAATGATTCGACAACGTATACAAACGGCACAAGATCGACAAAAGAGTTATGCGGATCTTCATCGAAAGGAGGTGGAATTTAATATAGGGGATCATGTATTGTGGCGAGTTGCTCCATGGAAGGGAGTTACAAGATTTGGGAAGAGAGGAAAGCTCAATCCACGATTTATTGGTCCATTTCAAATTCTTGACCGAGTAGGAAATGTAGCCTATAGACTTGCGTTACCTCCGAGTATGTCTCGTGTTCATAATGTGTTTCATATATCGTACTTCAGTAAATATGTGAAAGACCGAACCACGTTATTGAGTTAGAACGGACGAGAGATAGTAGAAGACTTAACGTATGAGGAGGTACTGTCAAGATCTTGGATAGGAAAGAGCATGTCCCTACGCATGAAAGGTCATACCACAAGTTAAAGTTTTGTGGAGGAATCATGCTTATAGAGGAAATGACCTGGGAATTGGAAACGGAAATGAAAGCGAGGTATCCTCACCTTTTCGAAACACCAGGTACGTACGTCAATTTCGAGGACGAAATTTCATAAGGAGGGGAGGTTGTAAGACCCCGAAATTTTTAAATAAAAAGGAATTTCCTTTATTTATTATTTTGAAATAGTAAGGGTTGATTTGATTAATGTGGATAGTTAAGGGTTAAATATGCAAATATTTCAAAATAAGCAAGTGGTTATAAAATATTCATTATCGTTGGGGAAGATTCGTTTGGTCGTGGAATATTAAATCTTGTTGGGAATATTAAATGACGGCAAAGCATGACCATGTGTGGGCCCCATAACGGAAAGCGATTGGATGAAGAAAACGACAAATATAAGTTGTTTTTAAATAATGGCGTAGTTATTACCAGATTATCTTTGTTGGAATACCGGTGGTTAAAACACACTAATACGCGTTGTTGAGCAAGTAGCATTACCGGTATTGCACCAATTATTGATTCTTACGTGAAGAAGACACTACTCAATAATGGTTACACGATAATTCTTATTCGATATTTTATTGAGTTAATAATTCTTTGCGTTGATATTTTATATTGTTGTTGTTTCAATAATTGTCATTACGGTATATTTTCATTATCGAAGCAATAATTCATATTATCGAATAATATTATTAGATAACATTATTGGCAATGTCTAGAAAGTTTACATCTAAGGAGAGGTTTGGTCACCTAATTGCGGCGCCGAAGAAGAAGAAATTCTTATTGGAAAGCCCCTCTTTCCTAGGAGGCGCACGGTTGTCAATATTGTGATTACGTAATATTATTTGTGAATAATTAATTATTGATTTATATGATGAGGAAAATATTGATTTTATGTGGATATAGATGGAGAAAATTTTAAAATGACAATTGTTAAAAATTAATATTTTATCTTTTTACGATAAAATAATTCATTTAAATATATTATTTTAATAATATATTAGCGGTGATATTTTACAACGAATGGGGGATATATGAGTATACGAGGAGGAAGAGTATTTTGTTGCAATAAATGTTTAAAACATGTTAAACATGTCGGTGGACCCCATTTATTCGACCGAAATTTGATTATAGCTTTGTAAAATCGCCCGTTTGTGGATTTCGGTCAATTTCTATTTGGAATTTGGAAAAACTTTCTTCTGCAAAGTTGTAGAGAATTGAATTTCCTATAAAACTCATGAGATTCAAATTTTCTGATGAAAGAGCTATTTATTATGAATTATTGAAGTTGAAGCTCAAAATAATTAATTTTTGAAGTTTTAAATATTTTAATAATAAAAAACGTTTTTTTTTGAGTTAGGCAAGGTGAGTCACTCTTGGTGGCTGATGGTTTGAATCAGATTTTGGGTGCGTAGGAATTTAATAATTATATATTAATATTTTATTAAATTTTACGCTTTGGTGTTCTAAGCAATTTCTATAAATAGGGTGCTTAGGTTAGAATTGAAAATCACTTTTAAGCTGAAGTTTTCTCTCTATATTATCGAAGCGTATTCTTGTGAGTATTTTGAGTATACTTTGAGTATTGTTAGGCGGTGCAAGTTCCTTCAAAGACTATATCATCGGTGTTTCAAATTAAAATCTTGATCTTCGAGGTAAGGGATATTTTTTTTTTTGTAATGATATTATTTCTTCAATACCATTATCTTTGAAATGTTGATCACGAAGTTTTATCAAATTTGGAACTTTTTCATGTCGGGGTTACTATTCATGGGTTACTATTCATGAGTTACTATTCACGAGTTACTATTCACGAGTTCTTATTCATGAGTTCTTATTCAAGAGTTACTATTCACGAGTACTATTCATGAAGCGTGAAGATGTTTTTGTGGAATTTCTATCTTTTGGTGTCGGGTTTACTATTCACGTATACGGACTATTCACGATATCTGACACTATTCACGATACTCTGATTATTCAAGAAAAATAAAATTTCTTCTTTTCGTCAAAACATCTATTCGGATACTAACTCGATTGTATCCATGTTTTGATCATTCTTGAATTTTACACCACTATGATTATTTTGAGGTATTTTTGGGACGTGGATAAAACCAAGTACGAATCCTTAATCCTTAATCCTTGTCATTTTGTTTCACTTTGGATTCGTTTCTTTAAAAAAAAATATTTTCATTATCCTCGGTCTTAAATGATGATATTATGGAATATCTTTGGCACAGTAGTGCAAAGATGAATGATTTCTTAAGAATATCTTTGGCTGTAGTGCAAAGATGAATGATTTTGAAGAATATCTTTGGCCCGTAGTCAAAAGATGAGCAGTGTTTAAATGAACATGACCCGGTGATGAATATCTTTTTGCTTTCAGTAGTAAAAAGATGAATATTTGATTCGAGATGTATATTGATTGATGTTCTGAGGATAAAAGATGAGCGATGAACTTTTAAATTCATACATAAAAGATAGTAGTTTGCATTCTCTACTTAACTCTTCTAATGAATTATTATTTCAGCTGCGAATATTGATTTAAAATTTGTTGTCTATTGTATTCTATTATATTTTTCCTGTTGAAGACTAACGATAATTTGTTGTATATTATCTTAGTCATAATATTCTTTCTTGAGCTAGTTGAGCTCACCCTTTTCCTTTTTGTTCCATTTTTCTCGGGAGGCGAGAATATAGCGAGTAATGAAGTCTGGGGTATGGAATGAAGGTTTTAGAAAGGATTGTTTAGTAGTCCTCACTATTTTTTTTAAAATAATGTATCAATAAATGTGATGAGGATTTATTTGAGTATAGATATTGTCAGAAGATAATATTTGTATTCAAACTCACGATTTCTTGTTGTAATAATAAAGTTGTAGTTGTTTCTGTACCATGTATTGACAACTCAGAATAGGTGATGTATACCTATTTTGGGGGCGTCACATTGATCGCTAGGGAGGCTTATCCCTATTGTAGAATAAATATTATTTATTTAAATAAATTATTAGTTTAATTTATTTAAATAAGATTAGAATTGTTCTAATTGATTTATTCACAACCGGTTTAATATGGAGAACCTAAAGAGTCACACCATAAAAGGAAGAATAATTATTTAAGAAGTTAATGGCATAATCGTAATAATAAGTTAAGTATATTTAATTTAATCTATGGTGATAGAATAAATTAAATAGCTTAATATTTATTATTTAATATTTTGGAAATATTAAATATAAATTAATAAGAGGAGTCTTATTATTATTATTACTATTATTATTATTTAATTCCTAAAGGAGTTTGAGAATTAATTAATAAAAGTACTCTCAAATATCATAATAGGATTAGGAGAAAAATTAATTAAAAGAGTTTAATTAATTATCCCTAATAAGATTAGAGAGTCTAATTAATTAAAGGAATTTAATTAATTAAATAAAACCCAATTTTTTAATTGTTAAGGAGGGTTGCCTACATTTATAAATAAGAGGAGTCTTATTATGGGTGTGAGAGGTTGTTGACTTTAACAACAGACGTAATTCCAATAATTGGGAGAGTACGCTCCTTTTCTATAGAGATAGAAAACTAGGGTTTTGCCAAATACCCATCTTCTTGAATTCTTCTTCTTCCTTGGTGGATCACCTCTAGAGGCCAAACACTTGGGTGGCTAACGTTGATCAAAGGAAGGCACCAAACCCGGTGGATTCAAGTTGAACGCGAAAAGGATTGGAGGTGAACTTGTACCTGAGGAAGCTCGGATCTTCAAGGGAATGATTCTCGTTCTTTCTTTTTCGTTTAATTAATAATTGCGCATAAAGGATGATCCGGGTGTATAGTTTATAAATTTTTTAAACTCTGATTTTACACGTTTTCGCTTATTTTTGCAATTTAATTGCGTTCATGAATATTACAAACCTAACAGTGGTATCAGAGTCAAACCTTTATGCGAATTATTAATTATTTTAATTTGATATGTATATTGATATGTGTTTAGAACAATTTAATTGAGCATAATTTATTATATAAAATTTATAAAAAAAAGGGGGAGAAAAAGCCGTGATGGTCAATTCGAATTTCCGTAGCTGGTTTTACTTTTCAATATGCTCATCTTGATTCTTCACGGTTTAATTTCTTTTTTTTTATGACACGTGACATACTGATTCAAGGTAACACGTGACATACTGATTCACGATTTAATTCATCTTTTATATATATATATATATATATATATATATATATATATATGATTTTGCAAGATTTCTTTTTCGTGAATCATTAAAAGTTTATATATATTACGGTAATATATATAAAAAGTTTATTTTATATTACAGTAATATATATATTATATATATATATTAATAATTTTTATAATTAAAATAAAAGTTTATTTTAATTTTAAAATTAAAAGTTTATTTTAATCTTAAAATAAAAAGTTTATTTTAATTTTAAAATTAGATTTCATGCTAACTAATTAGAGTTGGAATTGGATTCCATGATAACTAATTGGAGTTGAAATATGATTCCATGTTTCCTTAAATAAAAGAGTTTATTTAGATATGAAATAAGATTTCATATTATTCAAAATAAAAGAGTTTATTTGTGAATAGGAAAAGTGAATCCATCGTTCCTTGAATAAAAGAGTTTATTTAGATATGAAATAAGATTTCATATTATTCAAAATAAAGGAGTTTATTTGTGAATAGGAAAGAGAATCTGTATTTCCTTTGAATAAGGAGTTATTTTTTTTTACTTGGAATTAGATTCCATAATTAATTAAAATAAAGGAGTTTATTTTGATTAAAGATTTTGATTAAAATAAAATAATTTATTTTATTCAAAATTGGATAAATTAAAATAAAATAGTTTTATTTTAATTTAAATTTGAATTAAAATAAAGGAGTTTATTTTTATTCAAAATTAGATTTTATACTAACTAAATTTGCCCATTAAATGATATCAATATATATATTGAATGTTTATTATTCATGAAATGAATTTATTTATTGATGCATATGGTGATGTGTATGATAATAAATGGGATTGATTATGGACTATTGACCAATGTGATTGGATTTTATTTTTGTTGGATGCATGAATGTATGGATTTTATTAAATGGGGTCTGCGTACCTCGTCTTTTTTAATTTTTCTTAATGTAAATTCTATCTCCCTCCTATGTACTTCCCCTTGACTGCTGATCAAGGTTTCTATTTATTTTAAATAGTTTTGTAATAGGAATAGTTAGAATTAATTTTGAAGAATTGGAGATCAAGGAGGAAGGAGCGCTTGAAGACCCATTTGTAATGGAGCCCGGGTTTAAATGTAATAGTTATCTTTAAATATTAATTCTTGCACCCCTAGGTTTGACCTTTTGGTTCACTTGGTGGCACTAGTGAACCAAACTAGAATAAAAGTCCATAATCAATCCAGGTAGAATATAGTATTCTATATGTGTATGCTTATACTATATATATTATATATTATGCAAACATGCTTCGCATGTTCATTAATATGACGCGTATTTTATATATATATGTGCATGCGCGCTAAAAAAGATGAGACAAATAAATAACAAATCCCTCAAATTTTTATATTAAGTCCTAAGCGTTCAAAGATATTTGGAATATCGAACGTCGCCTTCTAGCATGATAAAATTAATAGAGTATTAAATATTTAATATGAGTTTGTTGTGTCACCACAAGGCAAGTATTAAGTATTTAAGATGTTAATTTATCACATTTGATGCTTATAAAGAAAATTGAACAGTATTGTTTTGTTGTGTCACCACAAGGACGATATTTTTCTTTTTTGAATATATGGAGTGCTAGGTTGGACTTAACTTGGAACATTTTAGTTCGGATGTGCACACACTTGACCATTATGATCTAAGAGGCAAAATACAAGGTGTTGCATAGTTGATGTAATTGACAATAGTTGTCTACCTATTTATTTATATATAGTTTGTTGTGTCACCACAAGGCTATATACATTTGAAATGGGATCCTTATTCTCACTAGCAAATCTTTAATTAGATTTTACTGAACTATATAAGTGAGGGTAATATAGTTTGAAGAAAATAGTGGGAGATACCAATTTAAAACAAGACCTAATTTATTTTGGTAATTAATAAAAGAATGTATGTTAAAATGTTGTTAATTACAAATTCAATTACATAATTTTATAATGTCTAAATTATTATCACTGCGAAACATATTAGATATTAATTAACCGGACCGAATTACTCGGATTGGTTAAGGAATTTGAGAATAGTTCTCATGGCTGAAAACCTATCTTATGTCCTTAATACGCCTATCCCTGCAATGGTTGTACACAATGCCTCTGAGGAAGAGATTGCTACTTTTAGAAAGTGGCAAGATGATGCACAGTTGGCTCAATGCATCATGCTCGCATCCATGAGTAATGAGCTTCAGCGTCGACGATGAAACTATGGATGCTCTTACTTATATTCCCGCACATCAAGTAGTTGATGGTGAGGAAAGTAGGACTGATAGATATCAGATATCTAAGGAGCTCTTCTGATCTAGAATGGCCGATGACACTACAGTACAGACAAAAGTCCTTAACATAATCAATTTGATTGATCAATTAGGACAACTGGTTTTGTCATGGATGGAGAGTTGAGCCAAGATTTGATCTTGCACTCACTCCCGGACTCCTTTCACAATTGTTGTGAATTTTTCATATGAACAAGCTAAATATCAGCTTCGCTGATTTGCTTAACATATTGAAAAATGATGAGAGTCACTTTCCAACCAAGAAAAACCATGTCTTACTAGTAGTGGCCAAAGGATCTTCTGAAAAGAACGATTCTAAGAAGGTAAATAGAAAGGCAAAAACAAAGGATAATAAGAACAAAACTGATACGGATAGCAAAGGAGTTTGCTTCCACTGCAATAAGTCTGGACACTGGAAAGAAACTGCAAGAAGTATCTTGTAGAGGCTAACCAAAGAAGCTTAGTGATGTTTCGGTTATAAATACAAATTTGTTCATGATTTAAAATAAAATTTTCCTTAAGTCAATGTTCTACTTGGGTATTGGATACCGACTTTGGTTATCATAAATATAGATTTATGAAGGACCAAGCAGAAGTAGAAAGCTAAACAAAGATAAGTAATCTTATGTGTGGGAAATGAAGCAAAGGTTGCTACATTAGCCATAAGAACTTATTGTTTAGCATTGCCTACATGCAAATCTATTAAGTCAATAAGTTGTTATTGTATTCTAGTTCTCGTTGGAAACGTTGTTTCCATTTTATTGTTAGACAATAAAATCTTTGATATTATATTTAAGAACAATTGTTATTCTATTTATAATAATAATATTTGGCATAGAACTGGAATATTACTTAATGGATTTAGTATACTTGATTTACGTGAAAAAATTATTTTTCAAGTTGAACAAACTAGTATAAGAAAAGGAGATGATCATTCAAAGAGTTGAATGTTTGTATTTGATGAAATACAAGTGTGAATTATTTGAAAGGTTCAAAGAATTCAGAAGTGAAACAAATTGACAAAGTATTAAGATTCTTTGATTAGATCAAAGAATAAATACTTGTGCAATAAGTTTTTAGATCATCTCAAATGGTTTTCTCATAATGGACGCTTCCTGATACGCAATTATTGATTGATGTATCTGAAAGGAAAAATTATACCTTATTGGATATGATACGGTCCATAATGATTTTACCTACATTCCAGTATCCTTCTAGGATCATGTCTTAGAAATGGCTGCATATCTACGAAAAGGTAACCTCAAAATCCGGCCCCAAGACTCCATAAAAAGGTTATGGACAGGGAGGATTCCTAATCTTAAGTATGTTAAGATAAGGGGTTGTACAACTTATGTGAAAAGGTTTCAAAGGATAAGCTTGGGACTAAATTTGACATGTACAGATTTTTGGGACATCCTAAAGTAAGTTTAGGGCATGTGTTCTATAATCCTACTTAGCAAAAGGTGTTTGTTGTGAAACACGCTGCCTTCTAAGATAAAGGTGTTTATCATTAAAGGGGCTAGTGGGAGGATAATAGATCTTGAAGAGTTCAAGAACCACAAAACACTATAAGTCAAATAAGAGGAACCTGTAGATAGACCTATTGTACCCACAAGATAATCGTAAATGGAATAGTCACGAAGATACCTAGCAGGTATGGATTCATCATGGATGATGATGATGAGGTACGCGTCATAGAAGATAATGATCCAGAGTTACATACGATGAGGTAAGGGTTGTAGACACTCAGAGAAATGGATTGAAGCAAGCTTCTCAAATATGGAACATTCGTTTTGATGAGACAATCAAAAGAGTTTGTTTTTATCAAAAACAAGAATGAACCTAGTGTGTACAAAAGGGTCAGTGGGAGCGTCATGAAATTTCTAGTATTATATGTTGATATATTACGGATAAGGAATGACATACCAATGCTATAATCAGTAAAGATAAAGTTGTCTAAACATTCCTTCATGAATGATTTGGGAAGAGTATCCTAATTGGGGATGCAAATCTATATAGATAGATTTAAAAGGATGCTCGGCTTAACCCAAGGAACGTATATTCATTTGATGCTAAAGTCGTTTAGCATGGCAAACTCTAAGAGATATCTCATATTGATGAGCCCTGGAGTGTATCTCTCTTAATAGTCCCCATAGACTCCTAATAGAGAGATCGCATGAGTAACTATCATGTATGCAATGAAATATACGAGACCTGATGTTGATCGGTCATATTCTGGAGAAGTTCACTGTGAGACAGTGAAAAACATCTTAAAGTACTTAACCGGCACTAAGGATGTGATCATATTCATGGTGGGTCTAAATTAAAACTAGAGGGCTTAACAGACTCAAGTTTTTCAGACAGACCAGGACGACATAAAATCCACTTTAAGGTAAAGTGTTACCTTGAACGGTGGTGCAGTGAAATTAGAAAGGTTCCAAATAGCAAAGAGTTGTTGGTTTAGTGATAAAGATAAAGTATATAGCTATAAATGAAGCTGCAAGTTGATTGTTTGGATGAAAATTTTATTATAGAACTAGGAATAGTTCCTAAGTCTCATCTTGGATCTAAACATGTGTTGTGGCACTTTCATTTGATTATAAGAATCATTGAAAGATGGGAAATCACTATAGAGAGAGTGAACTCTCAGGAACATAATTGCATATCCATTTACCGAAGCTTATCCAACAGCAGGATAATCGTCACTTGGAGAAGAAGAGTATGAGATACCATGACGATTGGCTTTAGTGCAAGTGGGAGATTGAAAGTAGTATGCACACAAGCTAATCATGTTTGATGATATAGCATATACTTTGTAACAATCTTATTCATTTATTAATAAAAAGTATTTATTTATTAAAGGCTTTTAATTATCTACATGATGCTGTTTTATAATATGTGATAAACCCATAGTTTTAAGCAATGCTTTTAGAATAATGATGATGATCATTCTAATGAGATCTAAATTCTTAGAAAGCTTAAAACTAAAATAGTTCCTAATCGTTGGATTACTAAATTGGGGATTAGTAAATCCGGATAGATTGGTACATACGTTGCTTGCTCATTGGATAAGGATGATTGATCTCATGATCATTTGTGTGGAGACACTAAAGGAGGTATGTAGGTGCTTATTAGAGAATAAGTTCACTGAACGTGGCTCGCTAAGGAATACCTAAGGGAGTTTTACTTGTCTGTCAATAGGAATTCCTGTAGTGATAGTAGTACAAGTGATCCTTGGACTTGAGATCATCATTGTATCTTGTGTATGATGAGTTATACTTTGACTTATTCTTTAAGACCCTTAGGGTATATCAAAGGGTATGCTTGGGTATAATAAGCTGTACATGGAGATAATTTATGATCAATAAAGAATCTACCACTTCTAGTAAAAGAAGAGAAATGTCCTATGTGATTCGATAAATGACAACCCAGTAGTCCTTAGCCAAGGCAGAATGAAATTAGAAAGGTGTTTCTAATTTGCATTATTTGGGGTTGTGCATTTAAGAGTCAAATTACATATAATTAAATAAAATAAGACTTGATAGAAATTTCATGTCTTATATTTAATTGGGACATTGTATGGTGGAAGGATTGAATTGTACGGTAAATATTTACTCAAAGGTTCTTTTATGATTAATGTTGAAATCTATATTATCTGGAAAGTCGTTGATCGCTAGGGAGGCTTATCCCTATTGTAGAATAAATATTATTTATTTAAATAAATTATTAGTTTAATTTATTTAAATAAGATTAGAATTGTTCTAATTGATTTATTCACAACCGGTTTAATATGGAGAACCTAAAGAGTCACACCATAAAAGGAAGAATAATTATTTAAGAAGTTAATGGCATAATCGTAATAATAAGTTAAGTATATTTAATTTAATCTATGGTGATAGAATAAATTAAATAGCTTAATATTTATTATTTAATATTTTGGAAATATTAAATATAAATTAATAAGAGGAGTCTTATTATTATTATTATTATTATTATTATTATTATTATTATTATTATTTAATTCCTAAAGGAGTTTGGGAATTAATTAATAAAAGTACTCTCAAATATCCTAATAGGATTAGGAGGAAAATTAATTAAAAGAGTTTAATTAATTATCCCTAATAAGATTAGGGAGTCTAAGTAATTAAAAGAATTTAATTAATTAAATAAAACCCAATTTCTTAATTGTTAAGGAGGGTTGCCTACATCTATAAATAAGAGGAGTCTTATTATGGGTGTGAGAGGTTTTGACTTTAACAACAGACGTAATTCCAATAATTGGGAGAGTACGCTCCTTTTCTATAGAGATAGAAAACTAGGGTTTTGCCAAATACCCATCTTCTTGAATTCTTCTTCTTCCTTGGTGGATCACCTCTAGAGGCCAAACACTTGGGTGGCTAACGTTGATCAAAGGAAGGCACCAAACCCGGTGGATTCAAGTTGAACGCGAAAAGGATTGGAGGTGAACTTGTACCTGAGGAAGCTCGGATCTTCAAGGGAATGATTCTCGTTCTTTATTTTTTGTTTAATTAATAATTGCGCATAAAGGATGATCCGGGTATATGGTTTGTAAATTTTTTTAAACTCTGATTTTACACGTTTCCGCTTATTTTTGCAATTTGATTGCGTTCATGAATATTACAAACCTAACAAACGTAACATGCACCAAAGACGTTGGCTCGAGCTGTTGAAGATTACGATCGTACCATTCAATACCATCGTGGAAAAATGAACTTGGTAGCTGACGCGTTGAGTAGAAGATCGTATACGTTTAGGAGTGCGAATATACGAACCCACATGAAGATAACGAATATACGAGTAGAATCGACTTTAATCGATAAAGTTAAAGTCGCTCAAGCTAAATACTCAGAGCTGATGAATGTGAAAAAGAAGGTTCAAGAGGGCGTTATTCTAGAAGCAAGAATCGATGAAGAGAGGAAATCTCAACCTTCGATTTTATTGACTCATTTGAAATCCTTGATCGAGTAGGAACTGTGGCCTATAGACTCATTTTACCGCCAAGTATGTCGCATGTTCATAACGTTTCTCACATATCGATGTTACGTAAATATGTGGACGACCCGAACCACATTATTGATTTAGAACCGGACGAGATAGCGGATAATTTAACGTATGAAGATGTACCTGTTAAAATCCTGGAATGTATTCAACATTCAAAGGTTATACCTCAAGAGTTAGAATCGGATGAAGTGTCCTCATCTGTTCGGTATACCAGGTACGTACATAAATTTTGAGGGTGAAATTTCATAAGGAGGGGAGATTGTAAAATCCCAAATTTTACGAATAAAGATTTAAATTTCTCGAATTTTTTTTTTGAATATTATGGTGTTGATTTAATATAATGTTATAGTTGTGGGTAATATTTATAAATTTTGCAAAGTATGCAAGTTGTTATATTATATTCAATTGGTCGGGGAATATTCTTTGTGTCGGGTAATATTAAATGCGGACGACAAAGACAATCATTAAGTGGACCCCACAACGGAATTATCATTCGGATTAAGAAAGAAAAAAAAATATTTTTATGAAAATAACGGCGAGAAGTTTTCACTGATTAATCTTATTTGAACTACTCGGTAGTAAAAATACAAGAATACGTGTGGTTGCATAGTAGCATACACGGTATTTATTATTGATGCTTCGTGAGAAGTCACTCGGTTTTGTTCAATTATTGCTCTGATGATTCTTTGATAGTATATCACGTTATTTAATTCAATTATTGTTGATTGTTATATATATATATATAAGTTTTGTTTTATTAGTATTATTAATGTAATAAAAGCGGAAAAGCTTTTATATAAAATGAATACTTTTATAAAGTTATTCATTTTATTAGGCTAATAGTAAAATCTTTTTATATATAAAAGTAATACTTTTATAAAGTTATCTGCATTTTATTAGACAATAATTAGAATATATTATATTTTATTATGCATAGTGTTGCATAGTACTGATAGTGTTTTGCATAGTAAAATCTTTTTATATAAAATAAAATACTTTTATAAAGTTATTCATTTTATTAGATTATAAATAGAATATATTATATTTTATTTAAAAGATTTTGCTTTAAATTTGGACCGTCCGATTAAAAGTAAATCAATCTGGACCGTTCATAAATTAGTTACTATGCAGTCCATTTTTCTATAAATAGAAGCTCATTCCTTCATTATTTCTTACGAATTCACTGAAACTCTAGAGAGAGAAACTATAGAGAGTGAGTAGAAAAGTATTCTACTACTTCACTACTTCTATATCTAGTTTCTTCTATAAGGTAAGGGGTATTATTTCTTTCGTATTCATGAAGAGAACTTTTGTTATTCCATTATTTATTATTCTGTTGGAATAACCTGTATACGTGGACTACCCGATACTTGGTGAAATTCTTTTGTTATTCCATTCTTTATTATTATGTTGAAATAACATGTATATGGGAAGTACCGTATACATGGTGAAATTCTTCTATTATTCCATTCTTTATTATTACATTGGAACATCACATGCATGCGTTCTTGTGGGACTGGGTTCCATTATTTATTAATTCGCCGGAATATCACGTGCATGCGTTTCTGTGGGACTGGTTCCATCTTTATTATTACGTTAGAATATCACGTCTGCATGCGTTTTTTACTTGAGCACAGTTCCGATTATTTATTATTTTGTTGGAATAACTGCATACATGCTGGCACCGCATGCATGGTGATTTCATTGTTATTCCATTCTTTATTATTACTGTTGAAATATCACGTCGGTCGTATACGCTTTGACACGGTTCCGTTATTTATTATTCTATTGGAATAACACATCATCATGCAATACCGCATGCATGGTGATTTCTTTTGTTATTCCATTTTTTATTATACTCAGTTGATTAAAGTTTTGACTTCTATACTCCATGAAATTAGTGGAATATCCATGATATTTGTGCTTCATCCAATATCTTTTCATTCTTCTGAGCATTCTTGAAATTTACTCTACAAAGAAGTATCATGTTGACAATTTGGACGTTATTAGTTCCTGAATAATTTAATTATTGAACTTGTTTTATTGAATTCTTATATCATTGTCATCATCCTCATGTTTATATTTTGTTGAAAGTCATCTGTGGCCTGTAGTGCATAGATGGACTTGGTATGATTATGACCATGGATTATTCGGTATAATCATGACTGTAATATTACAAATGATGTGGAAAAAGTCCTCATTGGCCCGTAGTGCATTGATGGACAGTTTTTGGTATGATTATGGCTATGGATTTTCTTCGGCCAAGGGAGCAAAGATGAATTGTTTTATTTCATGATCAGGACCGTTGATGAAAACATGATTATCTTTGGCCCGTAGTGCATGGATAATTCGTGGTCGTGATACTAAATAATTTCCTTGGCCTGTAGTGCAGGGATGATTTGATGATGTGGATTATTTATTAAGATGAGTCTCAGTAATAAAAGTGATGAAAAACTTTTTAAATCGTAAAAGATAGTAGATTTTATTCTCTACTTGACTCTTTTAATGGATTGCTTGTTCCGCTGCAGTTAAACTTGATGTCTATTGTATTTTATCAGTTTAACATTGTTGAGAACTAATGATAATTTATTCTGCATTATCTTAGTCATAATATTTCTTACTGGGCTAGTTGAGCTCACATTTTCCTTCATTGTTCTCTTCACAAAATGATAATATAGCTGGGACAAGTCGGAGAACGGATTGACAGTCTAGATGATAGCATTAGTAGTCTTCACTATTCTATTAAATAGTGTGACAATAAATGTAATGAGGACTCCTTTGAGTGTGGATATTGTCTAGATGACAATATTCTTATTAAAACTCTCAATTTATATTTTGTCGTAGTGTTTACGCGACAGCTGTATTATTAAGTTGTATTTGAATTTTGTACAATGTATTTGGCGCCTCAAGATGGGTGATGTATACATATTTTGGGGGCATCACAACCTTCATCTATACCTCCCTTTTTAATTTAGTCATGCAAGTATTATCAATCTTGCACCACCTCCCCTAATAGTACATGCATGTGAATAAATAGTTATAAGCATGTGAATTAATAGCAATTAATTGCTCATTTATCCGATTAATTACCCGATTGGTCAATATAACCTCTAGAAATCAATTATTATCAAAATTAATGTCGATTTCCACTAACACTAATAATCCCAAAACAATGAAAACATCAATTTCATCTTTAATCAACAGGAACTTATTCATCATTAATATTATAACTCGTAATATTTAACAACCAGATCATTCCCAAGAAAGAGGGGGCTTTCCGATAAGGATTTCTCTCTATTGGTGCGCAATTAGGTGACCAAACCTCTCCTCGACAGAACTTTATAGACATTGTTAATATTGCAAATAATAATATGAATAACTTTGTCGTCTCAATTAATGATTTAATAATATAAAATATTATGCAGATGATATTGTGACAATAATTGAATCAATAATATGAGAGATATTATGTAGTAATTATTGTAGCAATAATTGAGTATAACTGAGTGACTTCTCACGTAAGCATCAACAATCAATACCGTATGCTACTATACAACCACGCGTATTATTGTACTTTCACCATCATGTAGTTCAACAGTTTAACGGTAAAACTTTTGCAATTATTTGTATAAAAGATATTTCTGTCATTTTCTAAATCTGACAATACTTCTGTTGTGGGGTCCACTAATGATTGTGCCGTTGTACGAATATTCTTTGTTAAAACGAATATTTCCCGACCAATCGAACAACTTGCTTACTTTGTAAAATTTTCAAATATCACCCTTAACTTTAAACTTTTATCAATTTAACTATCTACCAAAATAGAAAAATTGAATACTTTTATTTCATAAAATTTGGGATCTCACAAATTAGTTATTAATAAAATGAATTTTTACTAATAATATTCTTTGCTATGTGTTTATTAATCGTTCTAGAACCTAGGATGATTATAATACGGGAGGATTCTGGCTACGAGCTAGACTAGACGAGTAAGAATTTTTAAGACGAAAATAAAAAATTTTCGGGAGCAAAAATATTTCTAAGGAAAAAGACGAAATAGGCACTATTCACCCGACGAAACCTAAGGGTTAGGGTTTGAATAACCTAAGCCTTTCCGAGAGTTCGATATGTCGAAATGACATTCTGTAGAAAGATTTGACGATAATATATCATGAAAAGTTAAGTAAGCTGATAAAAGTTTTTTCAAAAAATGTGCAGAAAGCAAACGAAATAAAAATGACGAAAAGTACTGTTATGAACTTTTCATTCATTTAACTACGTTAGGGGAACACATGAAGGAAAACGCTTAACATCAAAAAGTGTTTTTCAGTTTTTTGGAGTTTCGAAGAATGCGTAAAAATTTAAACTGTAGAGGAAAGACGAAATATTCAAAAATATTTAGATTTTGAGAATCGCAATTTTTCAAACTATCGAACGAATCCCGAAAGATGGAACCACGAAGCTTCCAAGAGAAGCTTCGTGAATAGTAAAGAGGTTAGTAAGGAGGTGGGAATAGTAACTTTAGGGGCAAAATGACTATTTTTCCCCTAACATTGATTTTCTATAAAAGGAAAGCCTAAGCTCATTTGTTGGTGATTTTGAAAATCACCAACACTTGAGAGAGAGAGAGAGAGAGAGAGAGAGAGAGAGAGAGTCCGGATGAAGAGGATAAGGAAGAGGAAAAGCTGGCCCGAGTGCAAACTTTGTCCAACGGAAGAAGATTAAAGAAGAAAGGTAATCCAAAACCTAGTCTAATATAAATTTTCTTTAAGTTTTATATGAAATGATATAACTTAATGAGAATAGAGGTACAAGATGCTTAGAATGATTTCATATGGTTGAAATTATGAGAAAAAGAAGAAATAAGAATTAGAAGTTTATTAAGGAAGTATGAATTTCGTAAAGAATTGAACAATCTGAATGAATCATATGAACGATTCGGTGAAATAAGTTAGGAATGGTGTTTCATAACACCAAATTCCAATAAAAAGTGAAATTATAATCAAAGTATGGATTAAAAGTAAAGAACTAACAAAGAACGCGAAGAACACGCGAAGAATACAGAGAACTTTGTTGATAGACAAATTTATAACCATCATAGTATAACTTGTTGTTGATGGACAAGTTTAAAACCATCGCGTATAAGTTAGATGCTTATTTCTTGGTTAGGAACGGTAGAAACGTTCATGAAGAATGGATTAAACTTAGCTATAACAAAGTTATGGCAAAAATTTTATAAAAGACAAATGAGAACTAGAAAGTATGTAAATGAACCTGAAGGTGTAGGGTTTCATAAGAATGTAAGAGAACGTAGAAAATGTGAGTCGTGGACTCAAGAATAAGCGAGTTTCGAGTTCAGATGATCGAATTACGGATGAGCGAACGAAGAATGTTAATAAGGTAAAACGAGCGAAAGATGGAATTTAAGCCAATTGAATGGCAAGTTAATGGGTTCAAAATGAACTTCTGTCGAGGGACGTTGAAGTGTGTAAGATAAGGAAGGGAATGGATTTGGAACGACATTTTGAGTTATAACGAAGGATTTATGAGATTATAAAGTAATCGTATCAAACTAGTGCAAGACTTAGAAAATTTTTCATGGTTTTATGCTTGGCGCCGCAACGCCAGTCAAGCCTTGGGAGGCGGCGCCACAACGCTATCCCAGGAAGTCCAATACTGCTAAGTGGCGCTGCAGTGCATGGAAGAGAGATGGAACCGGCACCGTAGCGTCGATGTAAGGCAATGCCCAGTGATGAGCTTTTAATTGGTCAAGTCCTTGGGGAAGTGTAAGGAAAGATAACGAACGTGTAGTTCACATAATGTGGAACTTAAACAAGAAATCAAAACCTTTAATAAAGGTTGAATGGAAAGATGGAACAAGATTAAAAGACAAAGAATGTAAACGCAACGCAATTGTGATGAATAATCGGTCTTAGCATGTAATGCCCCAGAAAATTTGGATTTTTGAGAATTAAAATTTTATTTAATAATGTGGATTAAATGAATTTAATTAATTATTTATGGGAGTAAGCTAATTGAAGGTCGTTCTATGACCTAGATATGTCGAAACGTCGTAGTATTTTGGCTACGTGATAGAATTAAAGTGTTTGAATTTCCAATACGAAAATAAAAACTTTTCGAGAAATTTTTCGAAAACACTATTCACGCATTTCTGCTCAGGAATTATTTTTGAATTTCTGAGAAATACGTAATGATAGAATATCGAGTTGAGATAGAATATCCAATAATATTTCAGTTATGGCAAACACAGTTTTTCGCATGCGGACTTAAAACCTAACTATTAGGGAAAATGAATTCCGAGAAAGAATTTAAATGCATATAATGAATTAAAGCAATGATTGTATAATACATAAGTATTGTACGAGGTAATGAATACAAGTATAATACGAGGTATTATACGAGTATGTATGAATGATTGAATATCGTATATTAAATAAGTATACGAGTTAGAATACGACATTAATATGTAAATTATACGTTATAAGGCTTTAAGCCAAATGTAATGGACTTGTAGGATTGAGTAAGAAATTGTAAAGTCCAATGAGATATTGATAAGGTCCAAGTGTAGAGATGTGTAAGCCCAATGCAAGATAATGATAAAATCCAAAGAATTGTTAATACAAGCCCAATGTATAAGTTAGGATTAATTAAACCTTAAGCCCAAAGTAAGAATCCAATGGATTAGGAGGATCCATGGGGCAACCCATGATCATATGGGTGAATTGGTGATCAAGAACTTTGTGTGATGAGCAAGTAGACTTAAGGGTTAAGCAAAGGATAAGTTAAGTAACTTAAAGGCTAAGTAAAGTGCTTATATGTGATGAACAAGCAAAGTGCTTATATGTGATGATTAAGTAAACTTAATGGCTAAGTGTTGTGCTGGCCAAGTAATTAATTTGATGAGCAAGCAAAGGATAAGCTATGTTCTAAGCAAGTATACTTAAGAGCTAAGTAAGTGTGGTGGCCAAGTTTACTCAATAGTTAGGTAATGAATAGTAAGGAGGTGATTAAAGAGGTGGAGTGGCTTTATGACCATTATACCCTAATTTAGGAAGTCCTATAAATAGGAAGCTTGCTAGCTCATTTGTTAGTTGTTAGATTTTCATCCAATAACTCATAGCTTATTGGTTAGAGAGAATAAGTGAGAATAAGCTATAAAAGCTAGAACAAGTTAGCCTTTGAGAATTCAAGAAGCAAGAAGGAGATTAAAGATTAACCGAGTGATTATCAAGGGTAAGAACTTGAACCATGAATCTCTTTCTCTTCCATTGTTAGAGAAGTGGGTAGTGGTAGAACATGTGTGCTAAGGAATGATGAGAATGATTAATCAATGGATTTAAGCCGTATAAGTCATGAATAAGTAATTCAAACTTAATTAAGTTATGAATTTATGAAGAGCTTATACGAACTACTCATATGTTTACTTTAATAAGATGGTAGAATAATAAGAAGCAAGAATGGTGGGTAAAAGACTTAATTTATAATAAGTCATGAGAAAGTAAGTCATAAGTAGTTTATAATTTTATAAGTTATAAACTAACAAAGAACAAGTAATAACTTATTATGTTTATAAGTTAATGAGTTATGTATGTCAAGATGTTAATATGATGGATTGAATCCATTTAAAGCGAAGAACAAATCTTAAGTAATGAAGTTAAGGTAGAATTCACGAGTTTGGACGATAATCGTCGAATTCGTGAAACTCTCGGAATGGAAGTCGAATTTTGATATTGAGCTTGGAAACATTGGTTTTCAATGGAGACAAGTCTTATTTGGCATTATAGAGTTGTGAACTCGAGAATGACCGAATTCTGACTTAAAACGAAGAAACGAGCGTTAAACGTTCACGAATGTTTATAGTTTTCGTTATAAATGGGCTAATAGGTGAATTTTTAGTAAACAAAGTCAAATAGATAAAATTCTTGCATGAACGCGTAGAGTATGTAATTTTTGAACCGTAGGCTTTTGAACGAGCCAATTCAGACTTATAACGAAGAAGTTATGCGTCCGGGAATCACACAAAAATAAAAATCTGTCAAATTTTTCTGAGGCACAGAGTCCGCGCCGCTAGCCAACGACTAAAAGCATAAAGGCCTGGCATGCAGTCAAGGAAGGCCAAGAAGGGTACCTTGCTAATCGCTAACAAGTGTATGCTAGACCATAACAAAGGAGACTCAGTACAGCAATACGAGTCCGTGGAATGCACTTCGCTAAGTCAGAATGCCGTGATGTGACATAAAGAAAAATAATGGTATACCGCAACACCAAATTTTTAGGGATTGCATAGAGATGAATGATTATGGAGATAAAAGGAAAGACAAATGAAGTAACGCAACCTTAACAAACATAAGGTGGCATTATTAAGATATTCTTAAACCTTAAGTATAATACTAAAGGTTGAAGATAAGTAATTGAATGTGAACGATATGCAGTAAGTGTACTTAACCAATGACGATCAAGTTTTGATTAATAACGTAAGAAAGTTAGTAAGCCGTGAGGAAGGATGATTAACTAGAAATGAGTTGTATTAATAAAGTAAATCTAAGTAAGACATAGAAGAGAAAGAAGTTGGTAAGAATGATGTAAGTTATAACGATAAGCCGGAACCAATAAATAACAAATCTAATACAGGACTAGATTGAGAAGAAGGGTAAGATTCATTAGAAACCATGTGTGTTCATTCATGACCTAATATGGTATGTTATGTGGTTATGTGTTGTAGAGACTGTAAAGACTGAAAGGAAACATTATTATACTGTAGCGGATGCTGAAGGCAAGTTTTTCTTAAACACTTGTCTAACCTTCGTGTTAGCCAAGTTTTCCGTGATTCATGTTATGAGATGCATGAAGTGATTTACTAAAAGGTCGATGCTAGTTTTATCTCGTCTAGACTAATCTTGAAGAGTTGATTGATTTATTTACAAGTCTTTCAATATAGAATTGTTAACGTTATCCTACGCCAATTGTTTGGTACGGATTCAAGGTAAGCCTGAGTATGAATAAACAAATGTATTTTTCATGGATTATTCGATGGGCATGCGAGGTTCTCGTAAGATATATCAGACTTACAGACTTAGTGTCGGGTTGTCCTTTTCAAAGAAATTATGAAATGCTCATAGTCTTTGACCAGGATAAATGTTTTACTGAATATTGTCATGGTAAAATGTTTTGAAGGAAAAGAAATGTTATTTTGAATTATTGATAGTACTTCGTAACTATTGTTCAGTTACTGAAGATATACGATTCCTATATTTCAAGCATGTTGTTTGAAAGAAATTGTTGTACTTGCTGAGCTTGTTATGCTCACTCTTGCTTGAACCATATGAATGCAGCTAGGACCGAACGAACCAAGGGATACGACAAGGTTAAAGGCAAGACGAAGATGAACGATTAGTTTACCTTGTAATAAACTAGTAAGTTATATATATTATAGTATGATAAACAAAGAATGTAATGGTTTTAGAACCTGGGGACGAGATGTAATATTATTAATGTAATAAGAATGTCGCTGATACACACATTTTGATATTGTTTCAATAGAATGAATGTACTTTTATAAATACCGTGTAGCACCATCTGGCAGGTTGGAAGATACCAGGATTTGGGGGCGTCACAGGTTGGTATCAAAGCATTAGGTTATAAAACTTAAGGGGGGGGAGAACCTTAGGCTAATAACCTCGTTAAGGAAGAAAAGTCCGAAGGAAGTAAACTCAAGCTTTTCTTCAGTCGAATGAGTTAATAAGGTATTGAGGAAACTCAATACCGAAAGATTTAAAAGATGGAAAGTAACCCTAAATAAATTAAATGTGATTTGTGCTTTTACTATGGTATGTTATGTACTAATCAACATGTTATGTGTTATTGTAGGATGTCGATCGATAGCTTTGTTTGTAGAGAGATATATACGCGGTGGAGCGAAGAAGTTGTGAAACAGTAGAGCCTGTACCTATGTCGGTGGCTGAGGTACCATTAGTGATTCTAGAGGAGTCGGAGACAGTGGAGTACTTTTCTGAGGAGAACTACTCCAAGGGAGATATGGATATATCGTCATATCTTAATATGATGGTCTATGAGGAGGAGGAAATGGAGGTAACATCGGTTAATACGGTGGTACCTACACTAGAGTCAATACCTCCAGATGCAATGAGAGCATTATATCTGGTAGTGCTTGATTGGAATGTGCAACTGAGTACAGTTGTTCAGAATCAGAGTGAAGAGATTAATTATCTCCATGAAGATAAGGTGTCTGCAGAAATAGATTTTGAGTTAGAACATGATAGACAGGTGCTTATGACAGAGTAGGCTAGGGACTATAAAGAAGAGGCCGATAAGCTTCGTAAGAAACTGATTAAGAGAGACAAGAAGATAGCACGGATGTCTTACATCCATAAGAGTGCTCATAATGATTTCAAGCTGAAAGTTGCTTGTTATTCCATAGAGTCGGGGTAGACTCGACATACTATTAGTCGGGATACTGTAGCGATAATTGCAAATGAGAAACATGAGGACGCTATTATGCATTATTAGAAAGCTAGAGTTATAAATATGTGTGTAGTGACGTAAAACCCACTTTTGTATAACAGGGTAGTCTTTTTGTAAATCCCAACTTTTGAGAAGTTCAATTGTGGGATAGAAATCTAATAGCCTTGGGCTATGTAAGCAAATTGTAAATAGTTTTGACTATGAAGAAGCATATGCATATAATGAAGTTTTCATTTAATATGCTTTGTTATGGAATGAGTTGTTATGAGACGAATAATAACGAAGTAAGTAAATAAATAATAATGAAATTCTATTTAATCAGAAAATGCCGCTAAGGAGAAGACAACGTAATTAGGAAGCGGAATCACGTAATGAAAATCAAGGGGGTCAAAACAACCCGATGCAAGAATTCGTTAATTTATTCACGGCTGCATTTAACTAAACTGGGGTAGAGTACCCACTGAACCTAGGTTAGCCAGAATGACTACCTTTAAAGAATTTAAAAGCGTAGGTTCGCCAGAGTTCAAAGGCACGACGGACCCATTAGAAGCCCAGACATGGGTAATAGAAATAGAGAAGGCGTTTGTTATTACAAAACGTAGGTGAAAGGCAAAAGACTTCTTTTGCAACTTACATGATGAAAGTGTAAGCCAACTTTTGGTGGGAGGCTCACCAGGGTGGGGCCAGAACAGATGGGGTAACGTGGGAAAAGTTCAAGAAGGTTTTCTTCGAGAATTATTTCCCTACAAGCATGTAAGGGAGGATGGAGATTACATTCTTAGAACTTAAACTAGGGGACATGACGGTTCCCCAATACGCGGCCAGATTCAATGAATTGGCAAGGTTTGCTCCACACCAAGTGGACACTGAGGAGAGGAAGGCTCGTAGGTTTGAGCAGGGCCTGAAACCCTGGCTCTATAGTAGGATTTCTGTGTTCTAGAGTGTTTCTTTTGGGATCATTATGGAGAAGGTGATTATAGCAGAGGGTGGTAGTGAGACGTTGACTCAATACCACAAAGAGAGAAAGAATAAGAGCAAGGGAGAGGAAGGAACCAAGGCAGAGAGTGCCAGTGGTAGTGGCAGTATGTCTAAAAAAAGAAGAAAGAATTTTATCTTCGGGAATACTAGAGTGGGACAAGGGGATCCTAAGCGTAAGATCGAAGTGTGTAAGACATGTGGAAAGAATCATCTAGGAGTCTGTCTTAAAGGGATTATTAGTATCTTTAAACATTACGGTAGAGAATGGGGAAATAACTTTCGTTAATTATATTCGTGGAAATGGCTTCATGAATAAGGAATGTAAGTAAGTATCGGTAGATAAGTACCGATAAAGGAGAGAATTTGAAGTAATTATCAGTATGAATGGGTTGATTAATTACAGAACTTTAATAACTTGTTAGAATACAAGTATGAATCTTCAGTTTTCTAAGTAACCCAAGGTTGTATTTTATGGTAATAAAATACCGCGACGCTCTTGTTGTCTAACGATGACGCAAGTTAGGAGGATGTTAAGGAAGAGGATGAGTCGTTACGGTTACGTATCGACTATTGTAATAGGAGTAAGTTAGTGGTTGAGAGTGAATACCCATGGCCCAAGATCGATGATCTATTTGATAAGTTGAAGAGGGCAAAGAATTTTTTTAAGATAGATTTGCATACGAGGTATAGTCGGTTGAAAGTAAGGAAGAATGAGGAGGAACCTAAGATGACATTCAGACCTCGTTATAGTTATGACAAGTTTCTGGTTATATCGTTTGGGTTAACTAATGTGCGGAAGTTAGACTTTCCGTAATGGGTGCCGAGCAAGTTGATGGCAAATTGATAGGTACTCTTTTGAGGTGCTATGGTTGAAAGTACCATTAGCGTCATAGGGTGTTCAAATAATATTTGGATGAGGGTGTCGTAATGATCATTGCTGATATTCTAGTCTAATTTAAGACGTCAGAAGATCACGTTAAACATTTGAAGATAGTGTGAGAAACACTACGGAGGGAGAAGTTGGATACAAAATTCACTACGTGTGAATTGTAGCTTAAAGAGATAGACAAAATTTGTTATTGAGAAGTGTGTTGGGAATGAGAAGTTAAAAAAATAGTTTTTAAGAGCTAAAAGGAAGATTAAGTGAGACATCTGTATTGTCTTTATTAGATGATACGGGGAATTTTGTAGTGTATCTCGATACTTCGCATAGATGAAGAGATTGCGTGCTCATGTAGCATGGCAAGGTCATTGTGTATGCATCACACCACTTAAGGGATTATGAGAAGGTCTATCCTATTTACGATCTATATTTGGCAGTTGTAGTTTTCAGAAAAAAAAATTGAGGATAGTATTAATATGGGGAGAAAGGTGAGATATACACGGACTCTAAGAGTCTAAAATATATCTTCACACAGAAGGAGTAAATATGCGGTAGAGAAGGACTCAAAATGAGTTAATAACGGAGATGTCGAGGACGAAGTTAGAAGTTAAATTATGGAATGAAGCGGTGGAAATGTTATTCACAACGTAGACTCAATCCACGATAATGGAACGAGTTAATTAAGTACAACTAGGTAACGAAGAGTGCAAGCGAATGAAGAAGAGAATGTAGGATAAAGAGAAGATCATGTATACTACTGTTTTGAAGGAGGAATTTGAGTTTCAAATGATTTTAAAGTTAAAGGAAGAATTAATCAGAGGAAGATAGCGTAATATGTTAATAAGTATTTAAACTTCCAACTCAAATTATTGATAGGAAGTGGCAGGTCATGAAAAATAAGATAATACCTTCGTTGAAGGTAAAATGAAAGAACCACAATGTCGAAGAAGCATTGTGGGAATTTGAAATTTAAAATGATGGAAAATTTTTCCTCAATGGTGGATGTAGTGTTAGCGAGATTCTAGGGATAGAATCCTTATAAGGGGGGAAGAGTGTAACGCCCCAGAAAATTTGGATTTTTGAGAATTAAATTTTTATTTAATAATGTGGATTAAATGAATTTAATTAATTATTTATGGGAGTAAGCTAATTGAAGGTCGTTCTATGACCTAGATATGTCGGAACGTCGTAGTATTTTGGCTACGTGATAGAATTAAAGTGTTTGAATTTTCAAGACGAAAATAAAAACTTTCAGAGAAATTTTTCGAAAAACACTATTCACACATTTCTGCTCGGGAATTATTTTTGAATTTCCGAGAAATACGTAATGATAGAATATCGAGGTGAGATAGAATATCTAATAATATTTCAGTTATGGCAAACGCAGTTGTTTGCCTGCGGACTTAAAACATAACGATTAGGGAAAATGAATTCCGAGAAGAAATTTAAATGCGTATAATGAATTAAAGCAATGATTGTATAATACATAAGTATTATACGAGGTAATGAATACAAGTATAATACGAGGTATTATATGAGTATGTATGTAACGCCCCAGAAAATCGAACCTTTTGTAATTACTTTTAATAATGAATAAAATAATATTATTTATTATTATTGCGTGTTGAGAAGATGAAGGTCGTTCTATAACCTAAAAACATCGGATTGTCGTAGTATTTTAACTACGTGGGAGAATTAAAGTGTTTAAATTTTTAAAACGAAAATAAAAATTTTCCGAGAAATTTTCTGAAAAACACTATTTATCGATTTTTACTCGAGAATTATTTTTGAACTTCCGAGAAATACGTAACATTATAATATCGAGGTGATATTGATTATGTAATAATAACCTAAGTACGGAAAACGTAATATTTCGCATGTGGACTTAATTTGGGAACGTTAGGTTATTAAGCGTTAAAGAAAGAGAGTTGTGATCGTATAATGTGTAGTCATTATATGAAAGTATTGAATGTAAGTATAATAATGACGATTATTGTACTATTATGTATGAAGAATGAGATAACGCATTATATTAAGAATTAATATACGAGCTAGTATACTAGAATTATATGTAAGGTATGTATGTTAAGTTATTGAATAAAAGGGAATGGACTTGTAGGATTATAAACCTAATAGTAGGAGTCCAATATAATGAGACAATCAAGCCCAAGTGTTTGATATATCATGAGTCCAAATTAGGTAGCACAAGCCCATTAAGAAAGTAGTTAGATTAATTAACCAAGCCCAATGAGAAGCCTTGATCCATGGGTCAAACCAAGTAGGAAGTGGGTAAGCTTGATGGGCAAGGATTATGTGTGATGATCAAGTAGGGTGGTGAGCAAGTGTTATGCTAGCCAAGTTTACTTAGAGCCAAAGTTATGAATAGTAAGGAGGTGGAATTAATGAGATTAATTGAGGAGGTGGAATAAGGAGGTGGAATAAGGAGGTGGGATGTCTAGTTGACCATAATGCCCTAGCTTTAAGTTGCCTATAAATAGCAAGCTCTCCATCATTTGTTTGCTTGATAAAATTTCCTCTCAACTCCTCTCAAATATAAGCTACTTATTTGGTAGAACAAATAAGCACTTTTAAGTTAAAGTTAGATTTTCCAAGAAGAAGAAGTTAGACTTCAAAGGTAATGATCTTGTCTCCAATGTTCTTTTATCTCTATTATGATAGGATTGATAGAGAAGGGGGATGGTTTGATAATATCATGTAATAAGTTAATAAGGAATGAGCTTAAGCCGAATAAGTTAAATAAACAACTTGAACTCTAATAAGTTGTTAAAATCATGAAGAACTTGTCATATGTTGTCATATGATGGTTAGTATGTTGATTATAGCATGAGAACATTGATTAGTGGACTTAAGTTCATAGTAAGTCATTTACATGAGAATTTGTAGTTCATAAGTTAAATAAGACAATGACTTATGAAAATGAATCAAAACCTACTTTGATTATAAGTTGGTGTAGTAAATAACTTGTAATGATTTTATGTTGATTAAAATCCATTTAGAACGCTTAGTAATGAAGATTTGACGGATTTCACACAATTGGACGATTATCGTCGAATTCGTGAAATTCTCAGAATGGAAGTTGTATTTTGTGTTTGAAGTTGGAAACATTGGTTTTCAATGGAGACAAGTCATATTGGTCATTATAGAGTTGCGGACTCGAAAATGACCGGATTCCAACTTGAAACGAAGAAACAAGCGTTGAACGTTCACGAACGTTTATCGTTTTTGTTAAAAATGAACTCATAGGTGAAATTTTAGCAAACAAAGTCAAATAGATAAAATTCTTGTATGAACGCGTAGATTATGAAATTTGTGAACCCTAGGCTTTTGAACGGACCAATTCGGACTTAAAACGAAGAAGTTATGCGTCCGGGAAGTTCGCTAAAATTTCAAACCGCAAAGCAAAATGCTCGAGGCACAGAGTCCGGCATGTGACACGACTCAAGCCTAAAAGCCCGCACCGTAGCATGAGGCCAGAACCTTGCACGCTGCTAACTCGCACTACAGCGTGAGATACAGAGTGATTGTTGGCGCCGCGGCGCCAGTCACAAGAAAATGATAGAAAAGAAAGATTTCAAGTGTAAAAGGAAAGAGAACTTGTTAGTAATGAATTAAGATGTAATCATAACATGGTTAAGACATTGTAAGGTACTTGTAAGACACTAATGCATGATGATTAAGAGCTAATAATCAATCGAAGATGAGCGGAATGTGAATGACGTAATGAAAGCCGAAAACCCTAATAACGAATCTAAGTCAGGATTTACGTTGAGATGAAGGGTAAGATATAATAATATACATACTTGATTATATATGACCTAATGTGGTACGTTATATGATTATGTATTATAAAATCATAGAGACTTAAAGTGTACGTCTGTTAATCAGTAAGCAAATGCTAAAGGCAAGTATTCTAACCCTTATTCTAGTTCAGTCTGGACAAACTTTGAAATTCATGTATTCTTTCGCATGAAGTCTTAAATGATGAAGTCAAAGCTAATTCTTTCGGCTAGACTTGTATTATGAATCTGTCAAGAATGATTTATGTTTACCGAGTTATATTGGTATGGTTTTCAATCGAAGACCAAGTATGCTAAAATGTTTTGTCGTTTAACGACAGGCACGTGAGGTTGCCACAACTTAAACGTATACATGTTTAATGAATGTAGTGTTGATCAATATAGAGTACTATGAGCTGATCACTCAAAAGTGCTCGTAAGCTATGCCGGACTTACGGACTTAGTGTCGGGTTGTCCTTTTCAAAAGAACTTATGGATGCTCATAGACTTGAGCCATAATTGTTATTCCACTGAGTATGGTTGTGTAAAACGTTTTGAAGGAAAAGATGTGCTATTTTGAATTATCGATAGTACTTTGTAACTATTGTTCAGTTATTGAAGATATATGAGTTCTATGTTTCAAGCATGTTGTTTATTAGAATTGTAGTACTTGTTGAGCTAGTCATGCTCACTTTTGCTTGAACCATATGAACACAGCCAAGATCGAGCGGACCGAAGGCTCGGGCAAGGGCAAAGGCAAGGCGAAGACGAACCCTTAGATTACTTATGTAATAGTATAGGTACGATTGTAATATATTTGATATTATGACAAGAACAAACGAATGGGTTATAAAGAACCTGGGTAATGTATTATTATTTTGATTATATATATATATAAGTTATATTAGTCCTTTTTAGACTGTTCAATGGAATGAATGAATGAATGGTATTACCGTGTAGCACCATCTGTCGGGTTGGAAGAGACCCGGATTTGGGGGCGTCACAGGTTGGTATCAAAACATTAGGTTATAAAACTTAAGGGGGGGGGATTAAAAACCTTAAGTCATAACCTTAAGAGGAGTCAAAGAAGTACAAGAAGAAAATAACCTTATAAAAATGCATTATGATTATGTTATGTGTTGTTATTATTCTACTGACGTGTACTAATCAACTTAATTGTTTTGTGTAGATGTCAGGAGTAAACAGAATGTATGTAGGTGGTTAAACCATTAGTGAAGAGTCGGTGAACCAAATAGAGGTTTTACCAAACCCTATAGCATCAGAGCCAGATGTAGTGATTATTGAGTCTGGAGACTCAGAGGAAGCTGACTATAAGTCAGTGTTTGACGGGATGATAGAGGAGGAGATAGAGTCAGTCTCCTTTAACCCAGTGGCTATAGCAGCTGAGATAGCTCCTGGGGGGTCGATGATGTCTCTGTTCATGTAAGTGTTGGATAGAAATATCCATTACTGTTAGGAGGTGAAGGAGCTGAAGGCAGAGCTCTAAATGCTTAGAGAGGACAAGACTGATGTCGAGTCCATGTGGGAGCAGGAGCATGATGAATGGATTTTGGCTAAGGACAAAGTCCATGATTTAAAGCACGAGGTCTTTAAGCTCAAGGAGGAGCTAAAGACTAAAGTGCAGAAGATATGGAGAATGTCCTATATCTATAGGAGTTCTCATACGGATTTTCAGCATCAGTTAGCTGGATATCCGGTGGAGGTGGGGCAAACACGGCATACTATTAGCTGTGATATCATTGCCGATCTTGCCAAGGCAGATTTCGATAATGCCTTGAGGCAGATGTAGATTAGTGGTATTTAAGGTAGTATGTAAATATTTTGTAAGTAGTAGTGACGTAAAGCCCTTTTTGTATAGTAAATGATAGTCTTTTGTAAATCCCAATTTTTGGAAAGTGATAGCGGGTAAGTAATGTAATCAGCTTAGGCTGAGTATGTAACCGATGTAGTATTATACTACGAAGAATGAATATAAGTTCTTTTTATGGAAAGCAATGTGTTATGGATGTTGACGTTATTGTTTAATATTAATTGATAACTAATAAAGAAAGGAATAATAAAGCAATGTGTTTATTATATCAGCAAAATGCCGCCAAGAAGAGTGCAACGTAACCAAGGAACGAATGTAAATCAACCGGAGGGAGGTCCGGTTAATCCGATGCAGGAGTTTGTTAACTTAATAACCGCCGCATTTAATAGAACATGGGCTAAAATCCCCGTAAATCCAGGAGTAGCACGAGCTACTACCTTTAAGGATTTCAAGAGTGTTGGTCCGCCGGAGTTCAAAGGAACTATGGACCCTGTCGAAGCCCAAACGTGGGTTAAGCCCAAAGTAAGAATCCAATGGATTAGGAGGATCCATGGGGCAACCCATGATCATATCGGTGAATTGGTGATCAAGAACTTTGTGTGATGAGCAAGTAGACTTAAGGGTTAAGCAAAGGATAAGTTAAGTAACTTAAAGGCTAAGTAAAGTGCTTATGTGTGATGAACAAGCAAAGTGCTTATATGTGATGATTAAGTAAACTTAATGGCTAAGTGTTGTGATGGCCAAGTAATTAATTTGATGAGCAAGCAAAGGATAAGCTATGTGCTAAGCAAGTATACTTAAGAGCTAAGTAAGTGTGGTGGCCAAGTTTACTTAATAGTTAGGTAATGAATATTATGGAGGTGATTAAGGAGGTGGAGTGGATTTATGACCATTATACCCTAACTTAGGAAGTCCTGTGACACCCCCAAATATAGGTAATTCATTCCCATAAGATTTGGTGCTCACTAAACAAGCATTCATACTATCTACCCAAATAAAATAATATTTGAATCATAAAATCCTTCCCTTAAATAGGGTTACATCATTAAGTTCAAAAACATCCCAAGTTATCTAACCTTTAAACATCATTCAAAAGCGGAATTAATTTATTACATTACATCATTAAAACAAAGTCTAAGATCAACATAATAAATAAGAGTACAAATCAGCATCACTTGTACAATTTTCCCTTTCCTTCGCTAGTTGAAGGTTCATCTACCTTCTCCACTTTAGCTACAATGAGTTTATAAATATGCAAGAGTGAGCAAAACAATTGCTCACTGGATATAATAATGGATCAACAGGAGAATAACAATAATATCTGCCAACAAATTGGCTCATCAAAAACTGGATAGTACTCTAACAATGATAATCAGGAACTGAAATCCAAGGTATGGAATAAACATAACTGAGGGTCATAAGACCATGAACACTATTCTAGGTTTTCAAGTATTTCTACTTTAACCTTTAACAATCTAGAAGACTATAATCATCATCTATGTCCTAGGTTCACAGGTGTTTTTACGGTAACCTTTAACAGTCTAAACGACTATATGGACCATCATTCCGTACTCCAGGTGATCAGTCCTTTGTACTATGTATTGCGCAAACATCTTAACGCTACTGTGTAGCTCTAAAATAATCCCCTGATATAGGGTTGTTCATCTTAGTATTTAGAGTACGAGTCCGCACCAACGAAAGCTTGGTTCAAATCATGATTAAGAATATAATAGTTCGTTTAACGAAACTTTAAAGTAAGAACTAGCTCAACAGAAATGTAAGGATAAAAGGCTTGCTTAATGTTAAAAGAGAAGTTTAGAAACTTGCTCAATGTAAATATAGAGTTAGAAAACTTGCCTTAAGCGTAAGCTATAAAATTAAACTCACGATCACCTACACATAATTTTAGAACCATAATACCTATTAGATACGCCAACATATCATAACATAATCATTACCATTCACATTTCAGAAACTCTAAGTGTTCTACTTCGCAACATTTAACTAACGTTCATTGTCCAACTAACTTGCAACATAACACGTTCTCGACTTACTAAACATTTTTGCAACTTTGAACTTACTAACCATAACTCACTATGTTGTGTGAACCTTAACATTACCCATTTAACATGCTAACACAATTTCAGACCACACCATGATGCTATCCCAAGACCGCAGAATAATAATGAAGCGAGAATCTCAAATCTGGTATGGGCGCAATTTCATGCCATACAAAGGCTAGGGGCCAAGCACAATCGCTACGGTGTTCAGAGGACAGACGCAGAGAGGCTAATGAACAGTAGCCGACTTTAGCCCAACAAACACAAATTTCACCCACCAAATAGTAAAATTAACACATAAAATAAATATACCACAATCATAAACATGATTGCTCACATTTACAAACAATTGGAACAATTTAACACCAACTAAAACTATTTTAATTTCTCAAAATTCATATTTTCACAAAAACTCAATTTTCTTGATATTCATTCTAGAAATCATCACTGTGAATTCATTATTTGGCCAAATCACTCCATATCAACTACGTTATGCTCATATCTCAATAAACTACCAAATACAAGTTTCAATTTATGATTTTACATACGAATTGCCACTAAAATCGATACTTACCCAAGCTATGTATGAAAACATATATATAAACATACACTGACGAATATTTCTTCTACTGTAAACCAAAATTAGCATGCAATTATTGTCTAAACATAACATATAATCATCATATATGCATGTAATCATCATAACTAAGTTACATAACAAAATTTAGAAAAAATATAATTCACAGTGCATAGCAAAACTTTGTCGTAGTTCACATATGTGGACCTATACATATATAATAGGGTTGTATAAGAAATACCTTCAAATTAGATTGCACAATCTTGCAATTGCAGACAATCCTTCTCAATCTCTCTCAAGCTTTCTCTCAATCTCTCTCAACTCTCAATTCTCTGAACTCTAGGCTAGCAAATAACCAACTGATAATACTATGCGTAACTAATATAAACTGATATAACCATAATACCTATACTAAATATATCAGTTACCAACCAATAAATGTATATAATATAAATATATTATATTTATTATTTTATTTATTTATATTATTTATTTTAAATTTCAAAGAGTAGAAATATCAAAAGCCATAAGGCTTGTTTGGCAAATCATTTAAATTTTAAAGAATTAAAATACTTAAGCCTTGTTTGACAAAAACTAATTTAAATCCTTTTTAATTTATTTTAATAAACACTTTAGTTTATAATTATAGTCACATACTATGTTTTAATTAAATATAGCATTTTAGCAAATATAACCAAATTATAATTTTCATTATAACATTATTAAATAATTTAACATACCATCTAAATTATTAAATCAACACAACAACATAACACCTCATGTTATAATACAAACCTCTAAATTATAAATTAATTTAATTTTGAAAATTCTCTAATAAATTTAGATTCATCAATTCAACAATAGACACACCAAATAAATATTTATTATTCAATAAATATTTAATATTACACTTTGAAATTTTGGATCGTTAAATCCTTCCCTCCTTACAAGGATTCTGTCCCCAGAATCACAATTCAAACAATCAAATCGTCACATTCTCCCCTACCTATAAAGATTATGTCCCCAGAGTCGAAGACATAGACTAAATAAATAACTTAGGGTAATTTTTCATCATATCAGCTTCGAGTTCCCACGTAGCCTCTTCGACGTTATGGTTCCTCCATATCACCTACACAGAAGGTATCACTTTATTCCTGAGCACTTGTTCTTTCCTATCCACTATCTGAATAGGAATCTCTTCATAAGACAAATCTTTACTGAACTGCAACGGTTCATACTCAATCACATGTTTGTAATCGGGTTTATAAGGTCGCAACACCGAAACATGAAAAACATTGTGCACATGCTCTAATTCTAGAGGTAAAGCTACTTCATAAGCCACCTCTCCCACTCTGTGTAGAATTTTAAAATGTCCAATAAACCTCGGGCTGAGCTTGCCTTTCTTGCCAAAATGAATCTTCCCCTTCCAAGGAGAGACTTTCAGAAATACGAAACTTCTTGCTTCAAATTCATGACTTTGTCTGTGTTGATCAGCATAATTTTTCTGTCGATCTTGAGCAGCTACCAATCTTGCTCTGATGAGTTTTACTACTTCTTGATCTGTTGAACAGTTTTAGGCCTAACGGTTGACGTTCTCCAACTTCATCCCAAAGATAGTGGGGTTCTACACTTTCGCCATATAACGCCTCGTATGGCAAGATACCAATGCTTATGTAGTAGCTGTTGTTGTATGCAAATTCCACCAACGGTAGATGATCATCCCAATTTCCTTTGAAATCCATGATGCACGCTTTGAGCATATCTTCAAGCGTCTGGATCGTTCTTTCTCTTTGCCCATCGGTTTGCGGATGATACGCTGTGCTCATCTTCAATTGCATTCCCATGCATTCTTGTAGTCTCCTCCAAAAATTTTATGTGAACCTCAGATCTCTGTGTGATACAATTGATACTGGAACTCCATATCTTGAAACGATCTTCTTAACGTATAATTTTGCCAGCTGATCAAGATTAAATCTAATCTTTATTGGAAAAAAGTGTGCAGATTTTGTTAATCTGTCCACTATCACCCATATCGCGTCGTACCCTTTCTGAGTCGTTGGAAGACCTACCACAAAATCCATTGTGATATGCTCACACTTCTATTCCGATATTTCCAATGGTTGAAGTAATCCGCTTGGTCGTTGATGTTCGGCCTTCACTTTCTGACATGTTAAGCACTTTGCAACACATTCTGCAATATCTCTTTTCATGTTCGGCCACCAAAAATGACGCCGTAAATCCTGATACATTTTCGTACTTCACGGATGAATCAAATATCTTAGGCTATATGCTTCCGTCAAGATGTCTTCTTTAATATCCTGCACTGCTGGAACCCAAATTCGTCCCTCGAATCTTAGCATTCCCTCAACATCGACCTTATACTTCGTTTCTTTACCCTCGACTACACTTTGCTTTATTTTCTTGCATTCTTCATCCTGTAGTTGCGCATTCTTCACTTTGTCCACCAAAGTTTGGCTAGTTTCTATCTGGAACAATTTTTCATCAGACTCTTCTAGAAATTTGATTTGCAGCTCTAACCTTGCCATTGTTGTAATAAGCTCCTCCTTATCTGTTAACAACATCAACTTTTCTCTGCCTTTCCTACTCAAGGCATCTGCAACCACATTAGCTTTACCCGGATGATAAAAGATCTCACAATCATAATCTTTTATCAGTTCCATCCATCTCCTTTGCAGCATGTTCAGGTCTTTTTATGTGAAAATATACTTCAGACTTTTATGGTCTGTGTAGATCTCACATTTTTCTCCGTAGAGATAGTGTCTCCATATCTTCAGTGTGAACACAACCGCTGCCAACTCTAAGTCATGAGTTGGATATCCTTTTTCGTAGTCCTTCAGTTGCCTTGATGCATACGCAATAACCATGTCGTTCTGCATAAGGACACAACCCAATCCTTTGTGTGAAGCATCACTATACAACACAAAGTTTCCTATATTTTCCGGCAATGACAACACAGGTGCCACACTGAACTTCTTATTTAATTCTTGAAAACTTTCTTCACATTTCTCCGTCCAAACAAATTTTACAGACTTCCTTGTCAAATTTGTCAATGGAGTAGCAATCTTGGAAAATTCTTAAATAAATCGTCTGTAATATCCTGCCAACCCCAAGAAACTTCTTACTTCTGATGGATTTCTTGGTTGTTCCCAATTTATCACAACTTCAACTGTTGATGGATCTACGGAAATCCCGTCTTTATCGATTACATGCCCAATAAATTGTACACGTTCTAGCCAAAATTCACATTTAGAGAATTTCGTGTATAACTTTTCTTTTCTTAACATCTCCAATGTCAGACGTAAATGTTCCATGTGTTCCTCTCGAGTTTAAGAGTACACCAGAATATCATCGATAAACACCACCACAAACTTGTCCAAAAATGGTTTAAACACCCTGTTCATCAAATCCATGAACGCTGCAAGGGCGTTTGTCAAACCAAATGACAATACTAAAAATTCATAATGTACATACCGAGTTCGAAATGTCGTCTTCGGTACATCCTCTTTCCTCACTTTCAATTGGTGATATCCACTTCTCAAGTCTATTTTCGAGAAATATCTAGCACCCTTTAATTGATCAAACAAGTCATCTATTCTTGGCAATGGATATTTGTTTTTAATAGTAACTTTGTTCAATTCCCTATAATCAATGCAAAGACACATTGACCCACCCTTCATCTTAAGAAACAACACCGGGGCTCTCCACGGTGACACACTTGGCTGAATATACTTCTTGTCTAGCAGCTCCTGTCGTTGCACCATTAGTTCCTTCATTTCTACCGAAGCCATTCTGTATGGGGCCTTTGATATAGGAACGGTTCCTGGCACTAAGTCGATCACAAACTCGATTTCTCGGTCAGGTTGAAGTCCTGGCAAATCTTCTAGAAACACGTCCACGAACTCCCTAACCACTGGTATTTCCTCCAATTTCATACCCTTCTCTTTTTGAGTATCAACTATGTAAGCAGTACGGTGTAAGGTGTAAGGTGTAAGGGGAATTTCAGGGACGAAATTCTTAGAAGAAGAGGTGAATGTGACGACCCGAGAATTTAGAAAATTTATTAAAATCTTAAATGAATGATTTAAGGTCAAATAATAGACCTAGAAGAAAAATAAGTGTATGCGTTTGATATTTTTGGGAAGGAATTTCGAAGATTTCAAAATTTTGTGAAGGATTTAGGTGAATTTTTCAGGATTAAGTGTATATGGGAATATATTCTGTGTTTATGGTTATGTATGTGTTTACAATGTGGTTAAGGGTCAAGGGTTGACTACATAAATTTTATCAGTGTCAAACCCTATGTATATATATTAAGAACGTCAACATTAAATTAAAAAATCCTAATGATTGATAAGAAACCCTAGAAACCGGTTCTTGAAACCCTAAGTTCAGTTCCGGGAATTTAAAACCCTAATTCAAAAATTTAAAACCCTAGATTGGGAATGCAAATACTGGTATAAGGTTTAAATGTTAATAAATTATAATTTAATTAGGGAAAACCCTAATGAATTACTTGAAACCCTAATTGACCATTAGAAAACCCTAATACCAGATCTAAAAACCCTAATTTCAGATTCTGGGAATTTGAAACCCTAATCTGGGAATTTCAAGGATAATTATAATGCTTAAGTGCTATTAATTAGGATAAAACTTAATTAATTAGCAAACCCTAATTTAGAATTTTAAACCCTAATTATTCCGTCAGAAACCCTAATGCACAATTGTGGATTTAATTGCTAAATTAGCAATATTAATTAGGAAAATATTAATCATAATTTGTTTAAGTCCTAATGTAATTAGGAAATTATAATATAATTAGGAAGCCCTAATTATAACTTAGAAATCATGATTTTCTATTTTAAAATTTAATTAGAAAATCTTAGAATTTTAATTTGCTAAAATCTTTAGGGCTAAAACCTAAACCCTAAGGGTTAAACCCTAAATCCTAAAGTGCTAAACCCTAAACCCTAAGGGTTTGTATCAAATGACCAATCTAGAAATAAAATGGTATGGAAATGACTATAATGCCCTTTTATATTTTATTTAATGAAGTTGGTATGTAGGTTTTGACTCTAGGTGAGTTGTTCACCAAAACCTAGCCTAGCCATGTGACTAATTTAGTCTATATCTGCCATTTAACTTGCTAGATACATTGTATCCTATCATTTATATGGATTAAAAGGAGAGAAAAGGCTCACTTTCATTTCATTTTTTTCTCCTAAGCTCTTCTCTCTCTAAATCCGAAATTATAGAGTAAGAGGGAGTGTAAATCAAATCCAAGATCACGTAATAACAAGCCAAGATCAGATTATCAAGGATCAGTTCTTGAATCAAAGCTTAAAAGGTATAAAAACCCTAACTTAGAAATCCTTAGATCTGATGTTTGAAGATATAATTTTTTTTTGCTAGATATTTGTTAGATTGTGTCATTTGATGTTCTGGGTCGATAAAACTTAGATCCATAACATTTTGATGCTCGAAATTGAAGATTTCTTAAATCTAGAAATCTGGAAAATTAGTGTTTGACAGTCAAATGTCAGACCTCATAGATCGGTGTCTGTTATTTGTTTTTGTGTTTTAACTATTTGTATTGGTAGTATGTTATGTGGTCTTTACTCTGAAACTCGAATCAAGTCCATATCTGGTGTAGATCGAGAGTTATTGTTGGTCAAAACTCGTTGACCGTTCACGAAATCTAGTTTCTGGGTAACCCAGAAACCCAGATTTTTCTGACAATGATTTTTCAGGCCTTGAATCTTTCTTCTGTTAAGTTCTTTGGTCATGTTGTTGCTTTAAGGTTGTAGTCTAACATGAGATCTACATTTCCAAGCCAGTATCTTACTCAGATCTTGCTCAGAATCAAAACTATTGGTGGTCAAACCACCATTGACCGAACTGCTCAAAAACATTTTTGGGTTTTCCAGAAATGTTCAAGAACAGTTGTTGAGGCCTAGTTTGACCGACCTAGATCTTATTGTTTTAATGTTGATAAGTTGATGCGATTATTAGTTGTTGTACTATGATATGTGATCTACATATATGAACCGTTAGATCATACAAAATAGACCCAGGATGCAAACTACAAGGATTCAAAGTAGCACCTTTTGGCACTGTTTGAATTTCTGAGCTGCCCATAAATTCAAGAACGTGTCTGACAAGAGGTTCTGAACCTTTAATCTTGCTGCTAGGATGTGTATTGGACATGAAAATTATGTAGAGTCGTAGTACTATATCAGTACTACAACATTAACTCAAATTTTAACCCAAAAACATGAAGATCACAAATTTATTAGTGGTCAAAGTAAGCCCCACGATGACTGACATGAAGATTTGGGCAGGGTCAAGAACATCCCAAGAACACCATTGGCGATGGTTTTGTCACCTATTGTACCTTTTAACGACAGTTTACTTAAAAAATGAATAAATTAAATAAATAAATAGAAATAAATAGTTTTTAATTAAAAAATACATAATAAATTATGAAAAATTATTTTAAAGCCTAAAAAATAGTTTTTAATTATTTTAGGTATATTTCAAAAATATTTAATATTTTTGGGATATAAAAGTTATTTATTTATTTAATTATTATATGAAATAAATTATTTAAAATGATTTTAATTCATGAAAAATCATGAAAAATAATATTATGGTTTTAGAAAATATTTTAAGTTATTTTTGATGACTTTTAATATTTTGTGATGAATTTTATTAATAATTTATTATTAATGGTAATTAATTTATTTAATAAATATATTAAATAAATTATGGAAAAATAAAATTAATCCTTTAAAAATTATATGAAAATAATTTTAAGTGTTATAAAAATATTTTAAGTTATAAAGTATAACTTTTTATATTTTGTCATGAAAATATTAATATTTTAATATTAATATCAGTTATCGTATTAGATTTAAGTGTTTAAATAAAGATTTTAAGGTATTAAAATACTTTGATAAATTATAATTATATTATAATATTATATTATGATTTTCATTAATATTTAATAATAAATAAATATTAAAGATTAAGGAATTATGTGGTATTTAATTCATTTAAATACGATATAAGTGATTGAAAATTTTGATAAATGATAATAATTATCTAAAAATTATTACAAGTCTATGAAAATTATTTTGACTGATAATATGATTATCTAAGATATTGTTTAGTGTTTAGGCAGAGTCTAATTGAACTTAAACTCGATATTTGTCCGACTAGACCGTCGGGATGATAGAATTGTGTCGGTTTTAACTCAGACTTAAATAGTTTGATTTGATGCTAGGTCTTATGTGTATTGTAGACTGATAGGATTATGTGCTATATGTTTAGGTTATTCTATATGTATATATATAATAGTATGATATTGTGACGATATTATTCTAATATTGGAGATCTATATTACTTATATTAGGTCTTGAGATAAAGCGTTATAAATTAAAGCGTAATCAATCAACAGTTCGAGCAAGTTTTACTTAACTCTACTAAGAGTTGTTTCATTCAGATATGCTTATGATTAATCATTGATGATTGTCATGGATAATTGTACTCTGTACATATTGCATGTATAAGTCAGGTATGAAAGGCTGATCACCTTCATTACCAGTTGGTCCAGATATATTTGTTCATGTTCAATACTTGTCTAGTCAAAAGTTTTGTTCGTGCTAGTTCTCAATTATATTGATGAATTATAGCCAGCTTATTATTCAGATTCTTTCAATCATGATATATCCTTAAATTGTATTTAAACTTGTTGGGAAACTTTCATGCTCACCCTTGCTATATCATGATAAACATTGCTGATAAGGCGAATGCGTTCGGATACAGGAAAAGGTTAATGCCAAGTTCAGCTTGGGATAAAATGTGCAGTTAGTTTATAATAGTATTGTTGGATAATAATGGTATATGTTAGATAGTTTATGATTTGTGTATAAGTTAAGGTTACTCGATTTTGGGGAATAGTGTGTAAAGTGTACTGTATAAACAATTTATGTTTATATCTTTCGCAATAGTGATAGAATGATTGAACCGAATCCGTGGTGATTTGGGACCGGATTGGGGTCATCACGATTTGGTATCAAATCATTGGTTATGAAGCTTAGGTAGGAATACCGAGACCAATAACTCGCGAAGGACTAGGATAATATCTAACTCACATAGAGTTAGTTGATCGGTAAGATTCAAAGACGAATCTCGGCGAGTTGTTAAGACACAGAGTTCCCTAACTCTGATAATAAAGTTAAGCAGTAGTGGTGAATAGGTGGATTCTAAAGGACTGAAGGTGCAGGGATAGGAGATCGTAAAACAAAACGATCATAGTATAGAAATGAATCGTAATATATACGATGAGATCACCCCGTGATCTGATAAGGTGATAGCTGGGAGATGAATCAATCTAATGATTGAAAAAAAAAGTTTACAGCAAGATTGCTGTGTGACAGTTGTACTATTAATTGGTACAGATTCAGGAAAGGATTATGAATACGGATTAAATAAAATTCGTATTGAGAAGGGTATTAAGATTAGGTGCGGATTTCAATTGAGGACTCATGTCGACAGCTGAGTTGTATGCTTCCTTGTATGGGCGGGGAATTGTACTTGGTGTAAAAACTACTTAGTTTCTGACATTGATAATCATTGAAATGTTGTGTCACGCTATTTGCTATATGCATGTTAAGAGGGTGATTCCTTTCTCAGGTGTATAACAGATAGATAGGTCATAGGTAGAGAATATAGGAGTTCTTAAAACTCATACTTATGTGACATTCTTGACTTATAGTTATATGAAATGTTTATTAACCCCTCAGTGAATGGACGCCAAACGTCTGACTAGGGTAAGTTCTTAAACTCATATAATTGTGGCCAAGTTTATGGACTCATAAGTGTGGTTTGACGAACTGGGTATAGTTGTGTGTGAATGGAGAATTGAGGATTATAGGAACAGATAGATTTTTAAGCAAATGATTATTAGTGGAGGCATTAGGTTTTCCTAAACTCTTAGCTATGCTAAACTTCAAAATTTTGACATCAAGTTAAATACGCACTATGTGCTTTTAAAAAAAATGTAGACTCGTAATCATTTTTGAAACGGTTTTAAGTACAGTCTATGCTACTTATTTCAGCTAGACGCAAATGATTTGAAATATCAAAATATATTTTATTTATCACTCATGTATCATGTAACCTTGTGCAGAGATGATAAAAATGTGATGGATTTGTAAATACAGGAATACTTAGTGTGAATTTGATCTAAAATCGATATTCCACTATTGTATGATGTGTTATGACTAAGTCATACAATGACGGCATCCTCAAACGGACTGTTAATACAATACGACATCATGACGTCATTCTCAAAAATATTTTCAAAAATTTTAATTTGCCAACGGGGTTTGGCTACACCTAAATAATTTGATTGAATTGAATTATTGATATGAGTCTACGCTATTTGATTCAGCTAAACTAATGTTTATGAAAACTCTAAGTGTGCATTGAAAGAAATTTCCCGAACCAAATTGTTTTGGTGCGGAATCCTATGATAAGACTGAGGTGAACTATGTTCTCTGGATAAATAATCCAATCGAGTAGCGTAAATATTCGCTATACATGATTAATACGTTATGCATGACGTAAGGGTACGATAGGCTAATCACCCAAAGTACTAGCAATGGTAGGTTACCTTCTTTGTGATTGTAAACCTACCAAGTAAAGTTTTGCGGTATGAATACCGTTAAAACTAGGTGTTCATGGTCTATATGACCCCTCAGCACAATTTGAAAACTTTTACTCTTGTGAGTGGTGTATTGGGTAGCATGTGATGATGTGTGAATGGTGTAAGCAGTATGGTGTCAAACCCTATGTATATATATTAAGAACGTCAACATTAAATTAGAAAATCCTAATGATTGATAAGAAACCCTAGAAACCGGTTCTTGAAACCCTAAGTTTAGTTCCGGGAATTTAAAACCCTAATTCAAAATTTTAAAACCCTAGATTGGGAATGCAAATACTGGTATAAGGTTTAAATGTTAATAAATTATAATTTAATTAGGGAAAACCCTAATGAATTACTTGAAACCCTAATTGACCATTAGAAAACCCTAATACCAGATCTAAAAACCCTAATTTCAGATTCTGGGAATTTGAAACCCTAATCTGGGAATTTCAAGGATATTTATAATGCTTAAGTGCTATTAATTAGGATAAAACTTAATTAATTAGCAAACCCTAATTTCAAATTTTAAACCCTAATTATTCCGTCAGAAACCCTAATGCACAATTGTGGATTTAATTGTTAAATTAGCAATATTAATTAGGAAAATATTAATCATAATTTGTTTAAGTCCTAATGTAATTAGGAAATTATAATATAATTAGGAAGCCCTAATTATAACTTAGAAATCATGATTTTCTATTTTAAAATTTAATTAGAAAATCTTAGAATTTTAATTTGCTAAAATCTTTAGGGCTAAAACCTAAACCCTAAGGGTTAAACCCTAAACCCTAAAGTGCTAAACCCTAAACCCTAAGGGTTTGTATCAAATGACCAATCTAGAAATAAAATGGTATGGAAATGACTATAATGCCCTTTTGTATTTTATTTTATGAAGTTGGTATGTAGGTTTTGACTCTAGGTGAGTTGTTCACCAAAACCTAGCCTAGCCATGTGACTAATTTAGTCTATATCTGCCATTTAACTTGCTAGATACATTGTATCCTATCATTTATATGGATTAAAAGGAGAGAAAAGGCTCACTTTCATTTCAATTTTTTCTCCTAAGCTCTTCTCTTTCTTTTAATCTGAAATTATAGAGTGAGAGGGAGTTTAAATCAAATCCAAGATCACGTAATAACAAGCCAAGATCAGATTATCAAGGATCAGTTCTTGAATCAAAGCTTAAAAGGTATAAAAACCCTAACTTAGAAATCCTTAGATCTGATGTTTGAAGATGTAATTTCTTTTTTTGCTAGATATTTGTTAGAGGGTGTCATTTGATGATCTGGGTCGATAAAACTTAGATCAATATCATTTTGTTGCTCGAAATTAAAGATTTCTTAAATCTAGAAATCTGGAAAATTAGTGTCTGACAGTCAAATGTCAGACCTCATAGATCGGTGTATGTTATTTGTTTTTGTGTTTTAACTGTTTGTATTGGTAGTATGTTATGTGGTCTTTACTCTGAAACTCGAATCAAGTCCATATCTGGTGTAGATCGAGAGTTATTGTTGGTCAAAACTCGTTGACCGTTCACGAAATCTGGTTTCTGGGTAACCCAGAAACCCATATTTTTCTGACAATGATTTTTCAGGCCTTGAATCTTGCTTCTGTTAAGTTCTTTGGTCATGTTGTTGCTTTAAGGTTGTAGTCTGACATGAGATCTACATTTCAAAGCCAGTATCTGAAAGTAGTATGCACACAAGCCAATCATGTTTGATGATAAAGCATATACTTTGTAACAATCTTATTCATTTATTAAATAAAGAGTATTAATTTATTAAAGGCTTTTAATTATCTACATGATGCTGTTTTATAATATGTGATAAACCCATAGTTTTAAGCAATGCTTTTAGAATAATTATGATGATCATTCTAATGAGATCTAAATTCTTAGAAAGCTTAAAACTAAAATAGTTCCCAATCATTGGATTACTAAATTGGGATTAGTGGATCCCGATAGATTGGTACATACGTTGCTTGCTCATTGGATGAGAATGATTGATCTCATGATCATTTGTGTGGAGACACTAAAGCAAGTATGTAAGTGCTTATTAGAGAATAAGTTCAATTGAACGTGGCTCGCTAAGGAATACCTAATGGAGTTTTACTTGTCTGTCAATAGGAATTCCTGTAGTGATAGTAGTACAAGTAATCCTTGGACTTGAGATCATCATAGTATCTTGTGTATGATGAGTTATACTTTGACTTATTCCTTAAGACCCTTAGGGTATATCAAAGGGTATGCTTGGGTATAACAAGTTGTACATGGAGATAATATATGATCAATAAAGAATCTACCACTTCTATTAAAAGAAGAGAAATGTCCTATTTGATTCGATAAATGACAACCTAGTAGTCCTTGGCCAAGGCAGAATGAAATTAGAAAGGAGTTTCTAATTTGCATTATTTGGAGTTGTGCATTTAAAGATCGAAATACATATAATTAAATAAAATAAGACTTGACGAAGAATTCCATGCTTATATTTAATTGGGACATTGTATGGTGGAAGGATTGAATTCATTCAGAACTATTTACTCAAAGGTTCTTTTATGATTAATGTTGAAATCTATATTATCCGGAAAGTCGTTGATCGCTAAGGAGGTTTATCCCTATTGTAGAATAAATATTATTTATTTAAATAAATTAATTGTTTAATTTATTTATTTAAATAAGATTAGAATTGTTCTAATTGATTTATTCACAATAGGTTTAATATGGAGAACCTAAAGGGTCACACCATAAAAGGAAGAATAATTATTTAAGAAGTTAATGGCATAATCGTAATAATATGTTATGTATATTTAATTTAATCTATGGTGATAGAATAAATTAAATAGTTTAATATTTATTATTTAATATTTTAGAAATATTAAATATAAATTAATAAGAGGAGTCTTATTAATATTATTACAATTATTATTATTATTTTAATTTCTAAAAGAGTTTAGGAATTAATTTAATATAAGTACTCTCATTTATTCCTAATTAGATTAGGAAGGAAAATTAGTTAAAGGAGTTTAATTAATTATCCCTAATAAGATTAAGGAGCCCCTTTAATTAAAAGGGTTTAATTAAATAATACCTTATTTTAATAGGGTTACTTGATATCTTTATAAGATGAGTCTTATATCAGATATCAAGACTACGTTATAATTCCAATGGTTGGAGAGTACGCTCCTTTTTCTATAGAGATAGAAAAACTAGGGTTTAGCCAACCACCCATCTTCTTGGATCCTTCTTCTTCCTTGGTGGATCACCTCTAGAGGCCAAACACTTGGGTGGCTAACGTTGATCAAAGGAAGGAACCAAACCCGGTGGATTCAAGTTGAACGCGAAAAGAATTGGAGGTGAACTTGTACCTGAGGAAGCTCGGATCTTCAAGGGTATGATTCTTGTTCTTCAATTTTTCGTTTAATTAATAATTGTGCATAAAGGGTGATCCGGGTATATGGTTTGTAAAAATTTTAAACTCTGATTTTCCACGTTTCCGCTTATTTTTGCAATTTGACTGCGTTCATGAATATTACAAACCTAACAGTGGCATCAGAGCCAAACCTTTATGCGAATTATTAATTATTTTAATTTGATATGTATATTGATATGTGTTTAGAATAATTTAATTGGGCATAATTTTGTTATATAAAATTAAAAAAAAAAAAAAAAAAAAACCCCAAAGCTTGTGATATTCCGCTAACTGTATTTCATTTTTTTGTGATTCGCGGTTCAAGGGAATACTGATTCCGTGATTCGCGTGGACCAAGTCTGAATCAAAATGGCCATTTTAATAAATCTTGCTTTATCATTGGGACTTTGGCCACGTAATCAATCATATATACAAGAATCTTGCTTTCTTGTTATCATATTAACGCAAGGCAAGGGATATCACGTGCTTGGTTGCTTGTAAAAGGGTGTCAGGATGTTATTATCAATTATGGTAACATAATTAGAGTTAAGATATATATATATATATATATATATATATATATATATATATATTATTCTTATTTATTTTATAATTAAAATAAAAGGTTAATTTTAATTTAAAATTAAATTTTATGGTAACTAATTAGAGTTGGAATTGGACTCCATGATAACTAATTGGAGTTGAAATTGGATTCCATGTTTTCTTAAATAAAGGAGTTTATTTAGATATGAAATAAGATTTCATATTATTCAAAATAAAAGAGTTTATTTGTGAATAGGAAATAGAATCCGTGTTTCCTTTAATAAATTTTTTTTACATAGAATTGGATTCCATATTTAATTAAAATAAAGGAGTTTATTTTGATTAAAGATTTTGATTAAAATAAAATAGTTTATTTTATTCAAAATTGGATAAATTAAAATAAAATAGTTTTATTTTGATTTAAATTTGGATTAAAATAAAGGAGTTTATTTTGATTCAAAATTAGATTTTATACTAACTAAATTGCCCATTAAATGATATCAATATATATATTGAATGTTTATTATTCATGAGATGAATGTTATTTATTGATGCATATAGTGATGTGTATGATAATAAATGGGATTGATTATGTACTATTGACCAATGTGATTGGATTTCATTTTAGTTGGATGCTTGAATGTATGAGTTTTATTAAATGGGAATTACAGCACCTCGTCTTCTCTAATTTTTCTTAATGTAAATTCTATCTCCCTTCTATGTACTTCCCCTTGACTACTGATCAAGGTTTCTATTTATTTTAAATAGTTTTGTAATAGGAATAGTTAGAATTAATTTTTGAAAAATTAGAGATCAAGGAGCAAGAAGCGCGTGAAGACCCGTTTGTAATGGAGCCCGGTTTAAATGTAATAGTTATATTTAAATATTAATTCTTGCACCCCTAGGATTTGACCTTTTGGTTCACTTGGTGGCTCTAGTGAACCAAACTAGAATAAAAGTCCATAATCAATCCAGGTAGAATATAGTATTCTATATGTACATGCTTATACTATATATATTATATATTATGCAAACATGATTTGCATGTTTATTAATATGACGCGTATTTTATATATATATGTGCATGCGCGCTAAACAAGATGAGACAAATTAATAACAAACCCCTCAATTTTTTATATATTAAGTCCTAAGCATTCAAAGATATTTGGAATATCGAACGTCGCCTTCTAGCATGATAAAATTAATAGAGTATTAAATATTTAATATGAGTTTGTTGTGTCACCACAAGGCAAGTATTAAGTATTTAAGATGTTAATTTATCACATTTGATGCTTATAAAGAAAATTAAACAATATTATTTTGTTGTGTCACCACAAGGATGATATTTTTCTTTTTTGAATATATGGAGTGCTAGGTCGGACTTAACATGGATAATTTTGATTCGGATGTGCCACCACTTGATCAAAATGATCTAAGAGGCAAAATACAAGGAGTTGCATAGTTGATGTAATTGACAAGAGTTGTCTACCTATTTATTTATATATAGTTTGTTGTGTCACCACAAGGCTATATACATTTGAAATGGGATCCTTATTCTCACTAACAAATCTTTAATTAGATTTTGCCGAACTATATATATTGAGGGTAATATAGTTTGAAGAAAATAGTGGGAGATACCAATTTAAAACAAGACCTAATTTATTTTGGTAATTAATAAAAGAATGTATGTTAAAATGTTGTTAATTACAAATTCATTTACAGAATTTTACAATGTCTAAAATTACTATCACTGCGAAGCATATTAGATGCTAAATTAACCAGACCAAATTAAACGGATTGGTTAAGGAATTTGAGAATAGTTCTCATAGTCGAAAAGCTATTTTATGTCCATAATCGCCTATCCTGCAATGGTTGGTTGAGATAATGCCTCGAGGAAGAGATTGCTACTTTTAGAAAGTGGCAAAATGATGCACGATTGGCTCAATGCATCATGCTCGCATCCATGAGTAACGAGCTTCAACGTCAACATGAAACTATGGATGCTCCTACTATATTCCTGCACATCAAGTAGTTGATGGTGAAGAAAGTAGGACTGATAGATATCAGATATCTAAGGAGCTCTTCCGATCTAGAATGGTTAATGGCGCTTATAGTATGCATAAAAAGTTCTTAACATAATCAATTTGATTGATCAATTAGATATTTGGTTTTGTCATGGATGGAGAGTTGAGCCAAGATTTGATCTTGCACTCACTCCCGGACTCCTTTCACAATTGTTGTGAATTTTTCATATGAACAAGCTAGATATCAGCCTCGCTGATTTGCTTAACATGTTGAAAAATGTTGAGAGTCACTTTCCAACCAAGAAAGACCAAGTCTTACTAGTAGGGGTCAAAGGATCTTCTGAAAAGAAGAACAATTCTATGAAGGTAAATAGAAAAGGCAAAAACAAAGGATAATAAGAACAAAACTGATACAGATAGCAAAGGAGTTCGCTTCCACTACAATAAGTCAGGACACTGGAAAAGAAACTGCGAGAAACATCTTGCAGAGGATAACCAAAGAAGCTTAGTGAAGTTTCGGTTACAATACAGTTTTTGTTCATGATTGAAATAAATTTTTCTTTAAGTCAAGGTTCTACTTGGGTATTGGATACCGACTTTGGTTATCATAAATATAGATTTATGAAGGGACCAAGCAGAAGTAGAAAGTTAAACAAAGATAAATAATCCTATGTGTGGAAAATGAAGCAAAGGTTGCTGCATTAGCTATAGAAACTTATAGTTTAGCACTGCCTACGGGCAAATCTATTAAGTCAATAAGTTGTTATCGTATTCCAATTCTTGTTAGAAACATTATTTCCATTTTATTGTTGGACAATAAAATTTTTGGTATTATAATTAATAACAATTGTTGTTCTATTTATAATAATAATGTTTCATATAGAACTGAAAGATTACTTAATGGATTTTGTATACTTGACTTACGTGAAAAATTATTTTGTAAATTGAACAAACTAGTATAAGAAAAGGAGATGATCATTCAAAGAGTTGAATGTATGTATTTGTTGAATACAAGTGTGAATTATTTGAAAGGTTCAAAGAATTCGAGAGGTGAAACAAATTGGCAAAGTATTAAGATTCTTTGATTAGATCAAGGAATAAATACTTGTGCAATAAGTTTCTAGATCATCTCAAATGGTTTTCTCATAATGGACACCTCATGACACGTAATAATTGATTGATGTATCCGAAAGGAAAAATCATACCTTGTTGAACATGGTACGGTCCAAAATGATTTTACCGACATTCCAAAGATCCTTCAGGATCATGTCCTAGAAATGGTACGCATATCTACGAAAAGGTAACCTCAAAATCCTAGCCACAAGACTCTATAAAAGTTATGGATGTGGAGGATTCCTAATCTTAAGTATGTTAAGATAAGGGGTTGTCCAACTTATGTGAAAAGGTTTCAAAAGATAAGCTTGGGACAAAATTTGACAAAATCTGATTTGTGGGACATCCTAAAGTAAGTTTAGGGTATATGTTCTATAATCCTACTTAGCAAAAGGTGTCTTTTGCGAAACACGCATCCTTCTAAGATAAAGGTGTTTATCATTGAAGGGGCTAGTGGGAGGATAATAGATCTTGAAGAGTTCAAGAACCACAAAGCACTATAAGTCAAATAAGAGAAACCTGTAGATAGACCTATTGTACCACAACCGAATCGTAAATCTAGAATAGTACCGAAGATACCTAGGAGGTATGGATTCATCATAGATGATGATGATGAGGTACACATCATAGAAGATGATGATCCAGTTACATACGATGAGGTAAGAGTTATAGACACTTAGAGAAATGGATTGAAGCAAGTTTCTCAAAAATGGAACATTCGTTTTGATATGATAATCAAAAGAGTTTGATTTTATCAAAAATAAGAATGAACCTAGTATGTAAAAAAAGGGTCAGTGGGAGTGTCGTGATATTCTTAGTATTATATGTTGATATACTACGGATGAGGAATAACATACCAATGCTACAATCAGTAAAGATAAAGTTATCTAAACATTCCTCCACGAATGATTTGGGAAGAGTATCTTAATTGGGGATAAAATCTATATAGATAGATTCAAGAGGATGCTCGACTTAACCCAAGGAATGTATATTCATTTGATGCTAAAGTCGTTTAGCATGGTAAACTCCAAGATATGTCTCATGTTGATGAGCTATGGAGTGTATCTCTCTTTATAGTCCCCACAGACTCCTGAAAAGAGAGATCGCATGAGTGACTATCATGTATGCAATGAAATATATAAGATCTAATGTTGATCGGTCATATTCTGGAGAAGATCACTGTAAGACAGTGAAAAGCATCTTAAAGTTCTTAAGCGGCACTAAGGATGTGAGCATACATGGTAGGTGCGAATTAAAACTAGAGGGCTTTACTGAGACTCAAGTTTTTCGATGGACCAAGACGATAGAAAATCCACTTTAAGGTAAAGTGTTACCTTGAGCAATTGGTGTAGTGAATTTGAAAGGTTCCAAATAGCAAAAGGTTCTTTGGTTTAATGATAAAGACAAAGTATATAGCGTAAATGAAGGCGCAAGTTGATTGTTTGGATGATAAGTTCATTACAGAACTAGGAATAGTTCATAAGTCTCATCTTGGATCTAAACATGTGTTGTAGCACTTTCATTTGATTATAGGAATCATTGAAAGATGAGAAATCACTATAGAGATAGTGAACTCTCAAAAACAACATTACATATCCATTAACTAAAGTTTATCCAACAACAGGATAATCGTCACTTAGAGAAGAAGAGTATGAGATACCATGACGATTGACTTTAGTGCAAGTGGGAGATTGAAAGTAGTATGCACACAAGCCAATCATGTTTGATGATAAAGTATATACTTTATAACAATCTTATTCATTTATTAAATAAAGAGTATTAATTTATTAAAGGCTTTTAATTATCTACATGATGCTGTTTTATAATATGTGATAAACCCATAGTTTTAAGCAATGCTTTTAGAATAATGATGATGATCATTCTAATGAGATCTAAATTCTTAGAAAGCTTAAAACTAAAATAGTTCCCAATCGTTGGATTACTAAATTGGGATTAGTGAATCCGGATAGATTGGTACATACGTTGCTTTCTCATTGGATGAGGATGATTGATCTCATGATCATTTGTGTGGAGACACTAAAGCAAGTATGTAGGTGCTTATTAGAGAATAAGTTCACTGAACGTGGCTCGCTAAGGAATACCTAATGGAGTTTTACTTGCCTGTCAATAGGAATTCCTATAGTGATAGTAGTACAAGTAATCCTTGGACTTGAGATCATCATAGTATCTTGTGTATGATGAGTTATACTTTGACTTATTCCTTAAGACCCTTAGGGTATATCAAAGGGTGTGCTTGGGTATAACAAGTTGTTCATGGAGATAATATATGATAAATAAAGAATCTACCACTTCTATTAAAAAAAGAGAAATGTCCTATGTGATTCGATAAATGACAACCTAGTAGTCCTTGGCCAAGGCATAATGAAATTAGAAAGGAGTTTCTAATTTGCATTATTTGGAGTTGTGCATTTAAGGATCGAAATACATATAATTAAATAAAATAAGACTTGGTGAAGAATTCCATGTCTTATATTTAATTGGGACATTGTATGGTGGAAGGATTGAATTGTGCGGTAACTATTTACTCAAAGATTCTTTTATGATTAATGTTGAAATCTATATTATCTGGAAAGTCGTTGATCGCTAGGGAGGCTTATCCATATTGTAGAATAAATATTATTTATTTAAATAAATTAATTGTTTAATTTATTTATTTAAATAAGATTAGAATTGTTCTAATTGATTTATTCACAACCTAGGTTTAATATGGAGAACCTAAATGGTCACACCATAAAAGGAAGAATAATTATTTAAGAAGTTAATGGCATAATCGTAATAATATGTAATATATGTATATTTAATTTAATCTATGGTGATAGAATAAATTAAATAGCTTAATATTTATTATTTAATATTTTAGAAATATTAAATATAAATTAATAAGAGGAGTCTTATTAATATTATTACAATTATTATTATTATTTTAATTTCTAAAAGAGTTTAGGAATTAATTTAATATAAGTACTCTCATTTATTCCTAATTGGATTAGGAAGGAAATTTAGTTAAAGGAGTTTAATTAATTATCCCTAATAAGATTAGGGAGCCCCTTTAATTAAAAGGGTTTAATTAAATAATACCTTATTTTATTAGAGTTACTTAATATCTTTATAAGAGGAGTCTTATATCAGATATCAAGACTACGTTATAATTCCAATGGTTAGAGAGTACGCTCCTTTTTCTATAGAGATAGAAAAACTAGGGTTTAGCCAACCACCCATCTTCTTGGATCCTTCTTCTTCCTTGGTGGATCACCTCTAGAGGCCAAACACTTGGGTGGCTAACGTTGATCAAAGAAAGGAACCAAACCCGGTTGATTCAAGTTGAACGCGAAAAGAATTGGAGGTGAACTTGTACCTGAGGAAGCTCGGATCTTCAAGGGTATGATTCTTGTTCTTCAATTTTTCGTTTAATTAATAATTGTGCATAAAGGGTGATCCGGGTATATGGTTTGTAAAAATTTTAAACTCTGATTTTCCACGTTTCTGCTTATTTTTGCAATTTAAATGCGTTCATGAATATTACAAACCTAACAGTATCTTACTCAGATCTTGCTCAGAATCAAAACTATTGGTGGTCAAACCACCATTGACCGAACTACTCAAGAACATTTCTGGGTTTTCCAGAAATGTTCAAGAACAGTTGTTGAGGCTTAGTTTAACCGACCTAGATCTTATTGTTTTAATGTTGATAAGTTGATACGATTATTAGTTGTTGTACTATGATATGTGATCTACATATATGAACCGTTAGATCATACAAAATAGACCCAGGATGCAAACTACAAGGATTAGTAGCACTTTCAGTAATTGTTTGAATTTCTCAGGCGACCCATAAATTCAAGGACGTGTCTGACAAGAGGTTCTGAAGCTTTAATCTTGCTGCTAGGATGTGTATTGGACATGAAAATTATGTAGAGTTGTAGTACTATATCAGTACTACAACATTAACCCAAATTTTAACCCAAAAACATGAAGATCACAAATTTATTAGTGGTCAAAGTAAGCCCCACGATGACTGACATGAAGATCTGGGAAAGCTCAAGAACATCCCAAGAACACCATTGGCGACGGTTTTGTCGCCTATTGTACCTTTTAGCGACAGTTTACTTAAAAAATGAATAAATTAAATAAATAAATAGTTTTTAATTAAAAAAAATAAATAATAAATTATGAAAAATTATTTTAAAGCCTGAAAAATAGTTTTTAATTATTTTGGGTATATTTCAAAAATATTTAATATTTTTGAGATATAAAATTTATTTATTTATTTAATTATTATATTAAATAAATTATTTAAAAATGATTTTAATTCATGAAAAATTATATTATGGTGTTAGAAAATATTTTAAGTTATTTTTGATGACTTTTAATATTTTGTGATGAATTTTATTAATAATTTATTATTAATGGTAATTAATTTATTTAATAAATATATTAAATAAATTATGGAAAAATAAAATTAATGCTTTAAAAATTATATGAAAATAATTTTAAGTGTTATAAAAATATTTTAAGTTATAAAGTATAACTTTTTATATTTTGTCTTGAAAATATTAATATTTTAATATTAATATCGGTTATCGATATTGGATTTAAGTGTTTAACTATGATTTTAAGGTATTAAAAATACTTTGATAAATTATAATTTTATTATAATATTATGTTATGATTTTCATTAATATTTAATAATAAATAAATATTAATGATTAAGGAATTATGTGGTATTTAATTCATTTAAATACGATATAAGTGATTGAAAATTTTGATAAATGATAATAATTATCTAAAAATTATTATAAGTCTATGAAAATTGTTTTGACTGATAATATGATTATCTAAGATATTGTTTAGTGTTTAGGCAGAGTTTAATTGAACTTAAATTCGATATTTGTCCGACTAGACCGTCGGGATGATAGAATTATGTCGGTTTCAACTCAGACTTAAATAGTTTGATTTGATGCCAGGTCTTATGTGTACTGTATACTGATAGGATTATGTGCTATGTGTTTAGGTTATTCTATGTGTATATATATAATAGTATTATATTGTGACGATATTATTCTAATATTGGAGATCTATATTACTAATATTAGGTCTTCAGATAAAGCGTTATAAAATGCATAGCGGTAATCAACGGTTCAGGCAAGTTTTACTTAACTTTACTAAGAGTTGTTTCATTCAGATATGCTTATGATTAATCATTGCTGATTGCCATGGATAATTGTACTCTGTACATATTGCATGTATAAGTCAGGTATGAAAGGCTGATCCAGATATATTTGTTCATGTTCAATACTTGTCCAGTCAAAAGTTTTGTTCGTGCTAGTTCTCAATTATATTGATGAATTATAGCCAGCTTATTATTCAGATTCTTTCAATCATGATATATCCTTAAATTGTATTTAAACTTGTTGGGCAACTTTCATGCTCACCCTTGCTATATCATGATAAACATTGCAGATAAGGCGAATGCGTTCGGATACAGGAAAAGGTTAATGCCAAGTTCAGCTTGGGATAAAATGTGCAGTTAGTTTATAATAGTATTGTTGGATAATAATGGTATATGTTAGATAGTTTATGATTTGTGTATAAGTTAAGGTTACTCGATTTTGGGGAATAGTGTGTAAAGTGTACTGTATAAACAATTTATGTTTATATCTTTCGCAATAGTGATAGAATGATTGAACCGAATCCGTGGTGATTTGGGACCCGAATTTGGGGCTGTCACAGTTCGTATCAAATATGTTGGTTATGAAGCTTAGGTAGGAATACCTAAGACGAATAACTGCAGTGACTAGGATAATATCTAACTCACATAGAGTTAGTTGATCGGTAAGATTCAAAGACAAATCTCGGCAAGTTGTTAAGATACAGAGTTCCCTAACTCTGATAATAAAGTTAAACAGTAGTGGCGAATAGGTGGATTCTAAAGGACTGAAGGTGCAGGGATAGGAGATCGTAAAACAAAACGATCATAGTATAGAAATGAATCGTAATATATACGATGAGATCACCCCGTGATCTGATAAGGTGATAGCTGGGAGATGAATCAATCTAATGATTGAAAAAAAAAAGAGTTTACAGCAAGATTGTTGTGTGACAGTTGTCCTATGAATTGGTACAGATTCAGGAAAGGATTATGAATACAGATTAAATAAAATTTGTATTGAGAAGGGTATTAAGATTAGGTTGGGATTTCAATTGAGGACTCATGTCGACAGCTGAGTTGTATGATTCCTTGTATGGGCGGGGAATTATACTTGGTGTAAAAACTACTTAGTTTCTGACATTGATAATCATTGAAATGTTGTGTCGCGCTATTTGCTATATGCATGTTAAGAGGGTGATTCCTTTCTCAGGTGTATAACAGATAGATAGGTCATAGGTAGAGAATATAAGAGTTCTTAAAACTCATACTTATGTGACATTCTTGACTTATAGTTATATGAAATGTTTATTAACCCCTCAGCGAATGGACGCCAAAGGTCTGACTAGGGTAAGTTCATAAACTCATATAATTGTGGCCAAGTTTATGGACTCATAAGTGTGGTTTGACGAACTGGGTATAGTTGTGTGTGAATGGAGAATTGAGGATTATAGGAACAGATAGATTGTTAAGCAAATGATTAGTAGTGGAGGCATTAGGTTTTCCTAAACTCCTAGCTATGCTAAACTTCAAAATTTTGACATCAAGTTAAATACGCACTATGTGCTTTTAAAAAAAAATGTAGACTCGTAATCATTTTTGAAACGGTTTAAAGTACGATCTACTATACTTATTTATTTGACTAGACGCAAATGATTTGAAATATCAAAATATATTTTATTTATCACTCATGTATCATGTAACCTGGTGCAGAGATGATAAAAATGCGATGGAGTTGTAAATACAAGAATACTTAGTGTGAATTTGATCTAAAATCGATATTCCACTATTGTATGATGTGTTATGACGAAGTCATACAATGACGGCATCCTCAAAGCGGATTGTTGTCTGATGACGGCATCATGACGTCATTCTCAAAAATGTTTTCAAAAATTTTAATTTGCCAACGGGGTTTGGCTACACCTAAATAATTCGATTGAATTGAATTATTGATATGAGTCTACGCTATTCGATTCAGCTAGACTAATGTTTATGAAAACTCTAAGTGTGCATTGAAAGAAATTTCCCGAACCAAATTGTTTTGGTGCGGAATCCTATGATAAGACTGAGGTGAGCTATGTTCTTTGGATAAATAATCCAATCGAGTAGCGTAAATATTCGCTATACATGATTAATACGTTATGCATGACGTAAGAGTACGATGGGCTAATCACCTAAAGTACTAGCAACGGTAGGTTACCTTCTTTGTGATTGTAAACCTACCAAGTAAAGTTTTGCGGTATGAATACCGTTAAAACTAGGTGTTCATGGTCTATATGACCCCTTAGCACAATTTGAAAACTTTTGCTCTTGTGAGTGGTGTATTGTGTGGCATGTGATGATGTGTGAATGGTGTAAGCAGTATGGTATAAGGTGTAACGTGAATTTCGGGGACGAAATTCTTAGAAGAAGGGGTGAATGTGACGACCCGAGAATTTAAAAAATTTATTAAAATCTTAAATGAATGATTTAAGGTCAAATAATAGACCTAGACAGAAAATAAGTGTATGCGTTTGATATTTTTAGGAAGGAATTTTGAAGATTTCAAAATTCTGTGAAGGATTTAGGTGAATTTTTCAGGATTAAGTGTATATGGAATATGTTCTATGTTTATGGTTATGTATGTGTTTAGAATGTGGTTAAGGGTCAAGGGTTGACCAGATAAATTTTATCAGTGTCAAACTCTATGTATATATATTAAGAACGTCAACGTTAAATTAGAAAATCCTAATGATTGATAAGAAACCCTAGAAACCGGTTCTTGAAACCCTAAGTTTAGTTCCGGGAATTTAAAACCCTAATTCAAAAATTTAAAACCCTAGATTGGGAATGCAAATACTGGTATAAGGTTTAAATGTTAATAAATTATAATTTAATTAGGGAAAACCCTAATGAATTACTGGAAACCCTAATTAACCATTAGAAAACCCTAATACCAAATCTAAAACCCTAATTTTGATTTCGGGAATTTGAAACCCTAATCTGGGAATTTCGAGGATAATTATAATGCTTAAAGTGCTATTAATTAGATAGGGTAAAACTTAATTAATTAGCAAACCCTAATTTCAAATTTTAAACCCTAATTATTAAAATCGAAAACCCTAATGCACAATTGTGGATTTAATTGCTAAATTAGCAATATTAATTAGGAAAATATTAATCCTAATTTATTTAAGTCCTAATGTAATTAGGAAATTATAATATAATTAGGAAGCCCTAATTATAACTTAGAAATCATGATTTTCTATTTTAAAATTTAATTAGAAAATCTTAGAATTTTAATTTGCTAAAATGTTTAGGGCTAAAACCTAAACCCTAAGGGTTAAACCCTAAATCCTAAAGTGCTAAACCCTAAACCCTAAGGGTTTGTATCAAATGACCAATCTAGAAATAAAATGGTATGGAAATGACTATAATGCCCTTTTGTATTTTATTTTATGAAGTTGGTATGTAGGTTTTGACTCTAGGTGAGTTGTTCACCAAAACCTAGCCTAGCCATGTGACTAATTTAGTCTATATCGCCATTTAACTTATGCTAGATACATTGTATCCTATCATTTATATGGATTAAAAGAGAGAAAAGGCTCACTTTCATTTCAATTTTTTTCTCTAAGCTCTTCTCTCTCTAAATCCGAAATTATAGAGTGAGAGGGAGTGTAAATCAAATCCAAGATCACGTAATAACAAGCCAAGATCAGATTATCAAGGATCAGTTCTTAAATCGAAGCTTAAAAGGTATAAAAACCCTAACTTAGAAATCCTTAGATCTGATGTTTGAAGATGTAATTATTTTTTTTGCTAGATATTTGTTAGAGGGTGTCATTTGATGATCTGGGTCGATAAAACTTAGATCAATATCATTTTGATGCTCGAAATTGAAGATTTCTTAAATCTAGAAATCTGGAAAATTAGTTTCTGACAGTCAAATGTCAGACCTCATAGATCGATGTCTGTTATTTGTTTTTGTGTTTTAACTGTTTGTATTGGTAGTATGTTATGTGGTCTTTACTCTGAAACTCGAATCAAGTCCATATCTGGTGTAGATCGAGAGTTATTGTTGGTCAAAACTCGTTGACCGTTCACGAAATCTAGTTTCTGGGTAACCCAGAAACCCATATTTTTCTGACAATGATTTTTCAGGCCTTGAATCTTGCTTCTGTTAAGTTCTTTGGTCATGTTGTCGCTTTAAGGTTGTAGTCTGACATGAGATCTACATTTCAAAGCCAGTATCATACTCAGATCTTGCTCAGAATCAAAACTATTGGTGGTCAAACCACCATTGACCGAACTGCTCAAGAACATTTCTGGGTTTTCCAGAAATGTTCAAGAACAGTTGTTGAGGCTTCGTTTGACCGACCTAGATCTTATTTTTTTAATGTTGATAAGTTGATACGATTATTAGTTGTTGTACTATGATATGTGATCTACATATATGAACCGTTAGATCATACAAAATAGACCCAGGATGCAAACTACAAGGATTCAAAGTAGCACCTTTTGGCACTGTTTGAATTTCTGGGCAGCCCATAAATTCAAGAATGTGTCTGATAAGAGGTTCTGAAGCTTTAATCTTGCTGCTAGGATGTGTATTGGACATGAAAATTATGTAGAGTTGTAGTATTATATCAGTACTACAACATTAACCCAAATTTTAACCCAAACACATGAAGATCACAAATTTATTAGTGGTCGAAAAAAGTAAGCCCCACGCCGACCGACATGAAGAAGATCAGGCGGGTTCAAGAACATCCAAGAACACACCATTGGCGACGGTTTTTTGTCGCCTATTGTACCTTTTTAATGACAGTTTACTAAAAAAAAATGAATAAATTAAATAAATAAATAAATTTTTAATTAAAAAAATACATAATAAATTATGAAAAATTATTTTAAAGCACGAAAAATAGTTTTTAATTATTTTGGGTATATTTCAAAAATATTTAATATTTTTGAGATATAAAAGTTATTTATTTATTTAATTATTATATTAAATAAATTATTTAAAAATGATTTTAATTAATGAAAAAATCTTGAAAAATTATATTATGGTGTTAGAAAATATTTTAAGTTATTTTTGATGAATTTTAATATTTTGTGATGAATTTTATTAATAATTTATTATTAATGGTAATTAATTTATTTAATAAATATATTAAATAAATTATGGAAAAATAAAATTAATGCTTTAAAATTATATGAAAATAATTTTATGTGTTATAAAAATATTTTAAGTTATAAAGTATAAATTTTTATATTTTGTCATGAAAATATTAATATTTTAATATTAATATCAATTATCATATGGATTTAAGTGTTTAAATATGATTTTAAGGTATTTTAAGGTATTAAAATGATAAATTATAATTATATTATAATATTATGTTATGATTTTTATTAATATTTAATAATAAACAAATATTAATGATTAAGGAATTATGTGGTATTTAATTCATTTAAATACGATATAAGTGATTGAAAATTTTGATAAATGATAATAATTATCTAAAAATTATTACAAGTCTATGAAAATTGTTTTGACTGATAATATGATTATCTAAGATATTGTTTAGTGTTTAGGCAGAGTTTAATTGAACTTAAACTCGATATTTGTCCGACTAGACCGTCGGGATGATAGAATTGTGTCGGATTCAACTCAGACTTAAATAGTTTGATTTGATGCCAGGTCTTATGTGTATTGTAGACTAATAGGATTATGTGCTATATGTTTAGGTTATTCTATGTGTATATATATAATAGTATTATATTGTGACGATATTATTCTAATATTGGAGATCTATATTACTAATATTAGGTCTTCAGATAAAGCGTTATAAAATGCATAGCGGTAATCAACGGTTCAGGCAAGTTTTACTTAACTTTACTAAGAGTTGTTTCATTCAGATATGCTTATGATTAATCATTCTTTGATTGCCATGGATAATTGTACTCTGTACATATTGCATATATATTGTATGAAAAGTGATCGGTCATGAAAGTTTGATCGGATATATTTGTTCATATTGATACTTGTCGGATCAAAAAGTTTTGTTCGTCTTTAGTTCTCAATTATATTGATGAATTATAGCGACTTATTATTGATTCTTTCAATCATGATATATCCTTAAATTGTATTTAAACTTGTTGGGCAACTTTCATGCTCACCCTTGCTATATCATGATAAACATTGCGAGATAAGGCGAATGCGTTCGGATCTGAGGAAAAGGTTAATGCCAAGTTAAACTTGGGATAAAATGTCTTGATTAGTTTATAATAGTATTGTTGGATAATAATGGTATATGTTAGATAGTTTATGATTTGTGTATAAGTTAAGGTTACTCGATTTTGGGGAATAGTGTGTAAAGTGTATTTATATAAACAATTTATGTTTATATCTTTCATAATAGTGATAGAATGATTGAACAAGAATCCGTGGTGATTTGGGACCGAATTTAAATTCACATCACGACAGTATCAAATCTGTTGGTTATGAAGCTTAGGTAGGAATACCAAAGACCAATAACTGCAGTGACTAGGATAATATCTAACTCATATAGAGTTAGTTGATCGGTACGATTCAAAGACAAATCTCGGCGAGTTGTTAAGATACAGAGTTCCCTAACTCTGATAATAAAGTTAAACAGTAGTGGCGAATAGGTGGATTCTAAAGGACTGAAGGTGTAAGGATAGGAGATCGTAAAACAAAACGATCCTAGTATAGAAATGAATCGTAATATATACGATGAGATCACCCCGTGATCTGATAAGGTGATAGCTGGGAGATGAATCAATCTAATGATTGAAAAAAAGTTCTGACAAAGAAGATTGTGTGTGAGCGGTTGTCTTATGAGTTTAGTACAGATTCAGGAAAGGATTATGAATACGGATTAAATAAAATTCGTATTGAGAAGGGTATTAAGATTAGGTTGGGATTTCAATTGAGGACTCATGTCGACAGCTGAGTTGTATGATTCCTTGTATGGGCGGGGAATTGTACTTGGTGTAAAAACTACTTAGTTTCTGACATTGATAATCATTGAAATGTTGTGTCGCGCTATTTGCTATATGCATGTTAAGAGGGTGATTCCTTTCTCAGGTGTATAACAGATAGATAGGTCATAGGTAGAGAATATAGGATTAAGTACGAGTTCTTAAAACTCATACTTATGTGACATTCTTGACTTATAGTTATACGAAATGTTTATTAACCCCTCAGCGAATGGACGCCAAAGGTCTGACTAGGGTAAGTTCATAAACTCATATAATTGTGGCCAAGTTTATGGACTCATAAGTGTGGTTTGACGAACTGGATATAGTTGTGTGTGAATGGAGAATTGAGGATTATAGGAATAGATAGATTGTTAAGCAAATGATTATTAGTGGAGGCATTAGGTTTTCCTAAACTCCTAGCTATGCTAAACTTCAAAATTTTGACATCAAGTTAAATACGCACTATGTGCTTTTAAAAAAAATGTAGACTCGTAATCATTTTTGAAACGGTTTTAAGTACAGTCTATGCTACTTATTTCAGCTAGACGCAAATGATTTGAAATATCAAAATATATTTTATATATCACTCATGTATCATGTAACCTAGTGCAGAGATGATAAAAATGTGATGGAGTTGTAAATACAGGAATACTTAGTGTGAATTTGATCTAAAATCGATATTCCACTATTGTATGATGTGTTATATGCAAGTCATACAATGACGGCATCCTCAAACGGACTGTTAATATAGTACGGCATCATAACGTCATTCTCAAAAATATTTTCAAAAATTTTAATTTGCCAACGGGATTTGGCTACACCTAAATAATTCGATTGAATTGAATTATTGATATGAGTCTACGCTATTCGATTCAGCTAGACTAATGTTTATGAAAACTCTAAGTGTGCATTGAAAGAAATTTCCCGAACCAAATTATTTTGGTGCGGAATCCTATGATAAGACTGAGGTGAACTATGTTCTTTGGATAAATAATCCAATCGAGTAGCGTAAATATTCGCTATACATGATTAATACGTTATGCATGACGTAAGAGTACGATAGGCTAATTACCTAAAGTACTAGCAACGGTAGGTTACCTTCTTTGTGATTGTAAATCTACCAAGTAAAGTTTTACGGTATGAATACCGTTAAAACTAGGTGTTCATGGTCTATATGACCCCTTAGCACAATTTGAAAACTTTTGCTCTTGTGAGTGGTGTATTGGGTAGCATGTGATGATGTGTGAATGGTGTAAGCAGTACGGTGTAAGGTGTAACGTGAATTTCGGAGACGAAATTCTTAGAAGAAGGGGTGAATGTGACGACCCAAGAATTTAGAAAATTTATTAAAATCTTAAATGAATGATTTAAGGTCAAATAATAGACCTAGACAGAAAATAAGTGTATGCGTTTGATATTTTTGGGAAGGAATTTTGAAGATTTCAAAATTCTATGAAGGATTTAGGTGAATTTTTCAGAATTAAGTGTATATGGGATATGTTACGTGTTTCGGTTACGTATATGTGTTAGAATGTGGTTAAGGTTGAGGTTGACGGATAAATTTTATCAAGATCAAAACCTATGTATATATATTAAGAACGTCAACGTTAAATTAGAAAATCCTAATGATTGATAAGAAATCCTAGAAACCGGTTCTTGAAACCCTAAGTTTAGTTCTGGGAATTTAAAACCCTAATTCAAAAATTTAAAACCCTAGATTGGGAATGCAAATACTGGTATAAGGTTTAAATGTTAATAAATTATAATTTAATTAGGAAAACCCTAATGAATTACTTGAAACCCTAATTGACCATTAAAAACCCTAATACCGGATCTAAAACCCTAATTTCATATATTCGGGAATTTGAAACCCTAATGGGAATTTCAAAGATAATTATAATGCTTAAGTCTTTATTGCTATTAATTAGGATAAAACTTAATTAATTAGCAAACCCTAATTTCAAATTTTAAACCCTAATTATTAAAAGTTAGAAACCCTAATGCACAATTGTGGATTTAATTGCTAAATTAGCAATATTAATTAGGAAAATATTAATCCTAATTTGTTTAAGTCCTAATGTAATTAGGAAATTATAATATAATTAGGAAGCCCTAATTATAACTTAGAAATCATGATTTTCTATTTTAAAATTTAATTAGAAAATCTTAGAATTTTAATTTGCTAAAATGTTTAGGGCTAAAACCTAAACCCTAAGGGTTAAACCCTAAATCCTAAAGTGCTAAACCCTAAACCCTAAGGGTTTGTATCAAATGACCAATCTAGAAATAAAATGGTATGGAAATGACTATAATGCCCTTTTGTATTTTATTTTATGAAGTTGGTATGTAGGTTTTGACTCTAGGTGAGTTGTTCACCAAAATCTAGCCTAGCCATGTGACTAATTTAGTCTATATCTGCCATTTAACTTGCTAGATACATTGTATCCTATCATTTGTATGGATTAAAAGGAGAGAAAAGGCTCACTTTCATTTCAATTTTTTCTCCTAAGCTCTTCTCTCTCTAAATCCGAAATTATAGAGTGAGAGGGAGTGTAAATCAAATCCAAGATCACGTAATAACAAGCCAAGATCAGATTATCAAGGATCAGTTCTTAAATCAAAGCTTAAAAGGTATAAAAACCCTAACTTAGAAATCCTTAGATTTGATGTTTGAAGATGTAATTATTTCTTTTGCTAGATATTTGTTAGAGGGTGTCATTTGATGATCTGGGTCGATATAACTTAGATCAATATCATTTTGATGCTCAAAATTGAAGATTTCTTAAATCTAGAAATCTGGAAAATTAGTTTCTGACAGTCAAATGTCAGACCTCATAGATCGGTGTCTGTTGTTTGTTTTTGTGTTTTAACTGTTTGTATTGGTAGTATGTTATGTGGTCTTTACTCTGAAACTCGAATCAAGTCCATATCTGGTGTAGATCGAGAGTTATTGTTGGTCAAAACTCGTTGACCGTTCACGAAATCTGGTTTCTGGGTAACCCAGAAACCCAGATTTTTCTGACAATTATTTTTCAGGCCTTGAATCTTGCTTCTGTTAAGTTCTTTGGTCATGTTGTCGCTTTAAGGTTGTAGTCTGACATGAGATCTACATTTCAAAGCCAGTATCATACTCAGATCTTGCTCAGAATCAAAACTATTGGTGGTCAAACCAACATTGACCGAACTGCTCAAGAACATTTCTGGGTTTTCCAGAAATGTTTAAGAATAGTTGTTGAGGCCTAGTTTGACCGACCTAGATCTTATTGTTTTAATGTTGATAAGTTGATACGATTATTAGTTGTTGTACTATGATATGTGATCTACATATATGAACCGTTAGATCATACAAAATAGACCTGTGAGGATCATACTACAAGGATTCAAGTAGCACCTTTTTCAAATTGTTTGAATTTCGGGGACCCATAAATTCAAGAACGTGTCTGACAAGAGGTTCTGAAGCTTTAATCTAGCTGCTAGGATGTGTATTGGACATGAAAATTATGTAGAGTTGTAGTACTATATCAGTACTACAACATTAACCCAAATTTTAACCCAAAAACATGAAGATCACAAATTTATCTGTGGTCAAAGTAAGCCCCACAATGACTGACATGAAGATCTGGGTAGGCTCAAGAACATCCCAAGAACACCATTGGCGACGGTTTTGTCGCCTATTGTACCTTTTAGTGACAGTTTACTTAAAAAATGAATAAATTAAATAAATAAATAGAAATAAATAGTTTTTAATAAAAAAAATACATAATAAATTATGAAAAATAGTTTTTAATTATTTTGGGTATATTTCAAAAATATTTAATATTTTTGGGATATAAAAGTTATTTATTTATTTAATTATTATATTAAAAAAATTATTTAAAATGATTTTAATTCATGAAAAATCATGAAAAAATATATTATGGTGTTAGAAAATATTTTAAGTTATTTTTGATGACTTTTAATATTTTGTGATGAATTTTATTAATAATTTATTATTAATGGTAATTAATTTATTTAATAAATATATTAAATAAATTATGGAAAAATAAAATTAATGATTTAAAAATTATATGAAAATAATTGAAGTGTTATAAAAATATTTTAAGTTATAAAGTATAAATTTTTATATTTTGTCATGAAAATATTAATATTTTAATATTAATATCAGTTATAAATATTTGGATTTAAGTGTTTAAAAATCATATAAATATGATTTTAAGGTATTAAAATACTTTGATAAATTATAATTATATTATAATATTATGTTATGATTTTAATTAATATTTAATAATAAATAAATATTAATGATTAAGGAATTATGTGGTATTTAATTCATTTAAATACGATATAAGTGATTGAAAATTTTGATAAATGATATTAATTATCGAAAATTATTACAAGTCTATGAAAATTGTTTTGTTGATAATATGATTATCTAAGATATTGTTTAGTGTTTAGGCAGAGTATAATTGAACTTAAACTCGATATTTGTCCGACTAGACCGTCGGGATGATAGAATTGTGTCGGTTTCAACTCAGACTTAAATAGTTTGATTTGATGCCAAGTCTTATTTGTATTGTAGGTCGATAGGATTATACGTTTATGTGTTTAGGTTATTCTATGTGTATATATATAATAGTATTATATTTTGATGATATTATTCTAATATTGGAGATCTATATTACTAATATTAGGTCTTGAGATAAAGCGTTATAAATTGCGTAGCTTGGTAATCAATGCAGTTCGAGTAAGTTTTACTTAACTCTACTAAGAGTTGTTTCATTCAGATATGCTTATGGTTAATCATTGCTGATTGCCATGGATAATTGTACTTTGTACATATTACATGTATAAGTCAGGTATGAAAGGCTGATCACCTTCATTACTAGTTGGTCCAGATATATTTGTTCATGTTCAATACTTGTTCAGTCAAAAGTTTTGTTCGTGCTAGTTCTCAATTATATTGATGAATTATAGCGAGCTTATTATTCAGATTCTTTCAATCATGATATATCTTTAAATTGTATTTAAACTTGTTGGGTAACTTTCATGCTCACCCTTGCTATATCATGATAAACATTGCAGATAAGGCGAATGCGTTCGGATACAAGAAAAGGTTAATGCCAAGTTCAGCTTGGGATAAAATGTGCAGTTAGTTTGTAATAGTATTTTTGGATAATAATGGTATATGTTAGATATTTTATGATTTGTGTATAAGTTAAGGTTACTCGATTTTGGGGAATAGTGTGTAAAGTGTACTGTATAAACAATTTATGTTTATATCTTCCGCAATAGTGATAGAATGATTGAACCGAATCCGTGGTGATTTGGGACCCAGATTTGGGGCTGTCACAGGGGCTCCCCACGGTGACACACTTGGCTGAATATACTTCTTGTCTAGCAGCTCCTACCATTGCACCATTAGTTCCTTCATTTCTACCGGAGCCATTCTGTACGGGGCCTTTGATATAGGAGCGGTTCCTAGCACTAAGTCGATCACAAACTCGATTTCTCGATCAGGTTGAAGTCCTGGTAAATCTTCTAGAAACACGTCCATGAACTCCCTAACCACTAGTATTTCCTCCAATTTCATACCCTTCTCTTTTTGAGTATCAACTATGTAGGCTAAGTACCCTACACAGCCTTTACTTAACAACTTCTTAGCCTGCATCATCGTCAGACATTTCATTTGTCTAGGCGATTTGCTACCATGAAAAACTACCTTTGACGAAGTCAAAAGGTTTACACACTTCTTTTGGAAGTCAATTATCTCTCCATAATTGAATAGTCAATCCATTCCCAAAATAACATTGAACTCTCCGAGTTTTATCAGAATTAAATCTACTTTCATAACATTCCCCTTAATATTCACCCTACAGTTCTTGTATATGAACCTAACAGGAATCACTTCCCTATTCGCAATTTCCATGTTTAAAGGAAATTTCAACTCTTCATAAGGTATTTCTAACTTCTTAGCAAATTCATCAGATATAAACGAGAAAGTAGAACCCGAATCAAATAATACATATGCATCTATATCATTAATTGGGATAATACCTGACACGACATCTTTTGCTTTCACCGCGTTCTGCACCGTCATGTTGAAGGTTCTGGCTGTGGGCTTATTTGTTGATGGTTGCCCAGCAATAGCCAATGCTCCTCCACTAGCATTTCCTTTGCTCACATTTGTCTCACCAGATCCCTTCTTAGGGCATTCACGAGCAAAGTGATCCTTGGATCCGCACGCGAAGCGCACATTCTTCTTAGCTTGAGTACAATTTGGGGCGATGTGACCCTCCCGGCCACAATTGAAGCATACTCATTTCCCCAATAAACACACTCCATTATGAAACTTTTCGCACGTAGCACATGCTTCGAACTTCTTATTTTGCTAGTTTCTTTGTTGATTTCTAGCTCCCCCATTCTTATTCCACTTCCTCTTCAAATTGTTGCCATTTCCACCATTACCACCACCACTATTCTTAGTTTCACCTTCATTTTTCTTCTTCCTCTGCTCTTGATTATGTTTTTTTACTGCCTCGCCTGCAATTTTAGCGAGAATCGCCTTCTCCATCACTTCTGCAAATGTCTTTAACTGGAATAGGGAAACCCTACTGTACAACCAAGGTTTCAGTCCCTGCTCAAACCTCTTCGCCTTGCGCTCGTCTGTGCTGACTTGATATGGCGCAAACCTCGCCAACTCATTGAACCTTGTGGCATACTCAGACACCGACATTGTTCCCCGCTTCAATTCCAAAAACTGTACCTCTAGCTGACTCTTCGAAGTTTTTGGGAAATAAGTCTCAAAAAACAGCTCCTTAAACCTATCCCAGGTCATCACTCCTGGCCCTTCCCGAGTTTTGTTGGCCTGCCACCAATAACTAGCCTCCGCTTTCAACATGAATGTTGCAAAAGCCGTCTTCTAATTATCCTCAACCCTAGCAACATCAAAAACCTTCTAGATTTCCATGATCCAAGTTTGTGCTTCAACTGGATTCATGGACCCTTGGAATTCTAGTGGTCCAACCGCCTTAAAGTCCTTAAACGTAGTACCTTGATTCTGAGGTTGATTCTATAAAGCACCCATCAGTAACGTCACTAGTTGATGAACTGGGTTTCCTTCCACATTATTATTATTGTTATTGTTGTTGTTTTCCTCAACGGTTCTTCATCGTGGTGGTTGACGTCTTGAAGCCATTTTCTGTTAACGTCACTAGTTGATGAGCTGGGTTTCCTTCCACATTATTATTATTGTTGTTGTTGTTGTTTTCCTCAACGGTTCTTCATCTTGGTGGTTGACGTCTTGAAGCCATTTTCTGTTAAAATACACCCATTAGCTTCTATTCAATCTCTTAAGTATTATATACTTAAGTCACACATCATAACACTTTATCACGTAACACTTAACACTTTGAATAAAACAATAACTTTTATTCATTCATCATTAAAAAAAAACATCAAAACAATAGCATCACTGCTATTTACATTACTATCCTGAACTATAACAGTTACAAGTCAACATCATCATCATCACATCCCATTGGTTAAATCATAATTGGGATTTACATTTCATTTATTATCAAACCACTTATCAATTACATTTTCTACAATGTTCTACTAAGATACTGCGTAGCCTTACGACGCTCTTCCTCCATAATTCAGAACATTGTTCGGCGATCCGATACGTATGATGGTAGCCTCTTGAACTGAACCGGATAACTCATGACTCGATCTTGAGCTCGATTGACCACGGTGTTGAATACGTTGCTCATTTCTTCCATCTTTGTCCTCTTGACTTGTGCATCACTCTCTGCTATTCCGGCTCGTTGATAAGCTTCACTGTACACGTCTTTGGCTCTTGCCCTTTTTGTAGATTCTTCTTTCAGCTTATTCTCCAGTTCTGCAATCTTCTCCATCATTCGCTCATTCTCTCCTTCAGTGTGGACCAGCTTCTCTTCAACGTTGTTCAGTCGTTCTTCTTGATCCTGGATCTAATCGTCTTTGTGTGCCATCGAGGTTTGTTTTTCAGCTACTATCTCTTGTAACTCCTCGACAGTATCTTGAAGTTTTACATTGTGATCATACACCTCGTCGTACATACGGGCAGCTATCGAGTTAAATGGAAGCTCTTCCTCCTCATCCTCTTCATCCGACTATGGCAGCTCCACGGGATCCTCCTCATCCGCCTCTATCTCATCATCCTCGTTAGGTAGCCTCTCCTGCTCAACTACTGTGACCGACGGAACTATTTCCTGTGGCAGTAGTTGTTCCCAACTCACCTGAATATCCCGAGACTCCTCCTCTCTATCCTGACTAGATCCTCCTATAATAGTCATCCTATCGATCAAAGTTTAAATTTTAATTACTAACTATTACTACTCGACACTCACGAGCACATAAGTTGTAATCACATAAGCACATAAGTGTTTTATTACTTTCTCTTTCCTAAAACTCGATAAGAGTTCATCAACACTATCTTTTCAAAGGTTACTTCCTAAGGCTTTTCCCCCACCTAAAGTTCATAACCTAAGGCTTTGATACCAACCTGTGACACCCCCAAATCTAGGTACTTTATTCCCACAAGATTTGGTGCTCACTAAACAAGCATTCATATTATCTACCCAAATAAAATAATATTTGAATTATAAAATCCTTCCCTTATATAGGGTTACATCATTAAGTTCAAAAACATCCCAGGTTATCTAGCCTTTAAACATCATTCGAAAGAAGAATTAATTTATTACATTACATCATTAAAACAAAGTCTAAGATCATCATAATAAATAAGAGTACAAATCAGCATCACTTGTACAATTTTCCCTTTCCTTTGCTAGTTGAAGGTTCATCTACCTTCTCTACTTTAGCTGCAATGAATTTATAAATATGCAAGAGTGATCAAAACAATTGCTCACTGGATATAATAATGGATCAACAGGAGAATAACAATAATATCTGCCAATAAATAGGCTCATCAAAAACTGGATAGTACTCTAACAATGATAATCAAGAACTGAAATCCAAGATATGGAATAAACATAACTGAGGGTCATAAGTCCATGAACTCTATTCTAGGTTTTCAAGTATTTCTACTTTAACCTTTAACAATCTTGAAGACTATAATCATCATCTATGTCCTAGGTTCACATGTGTTTTTACTGTAACCTTTAACAGTCTAAACGACTATATGGACCATCATTCCGTACTCCAGGTGATCAGCCCTTTGTACTATGTATTGCGCAAACATCTTAACGCTATTGCGTAGCTCTAAAATAATCCCCTGATATAGGGTTGTTCATCTTAGTATTTAGAGTACGAGTCCACACCAACGAAATTTTGGTTTGGATAAGCTTTCAAGGGTAATTTGAAGTTTAACGAACATCAACTAGAGGACTAGTTGAATCAATAGTGTTTGATAATACAACAGTTGATCAATAATAATATGAAACAATGCATAAGTGTAAGCGATCTGTCTATACTTGATCTCATGCTTAGAAACAACTACAAAGCATAAGTATTGAATGACAATAATAAACCTTGCTTGAATAAAATTAAGCTAGGACTATGAATTATTGAATAAACATTAAGTAATAGTAAGCTGAAAATAAAGCTCACTTATCATGAGAATGACTTGTGTCAAATAAATGAACTATAATGATTCAACATTTGAAATTAGAATTCAAGAAAACTGCATTCATAATATTCGAATAACAATAATGAAACTTGTCTAACAATAAACAAGTTAGAATGCATAAATAAGTATTGGACTTCAAACTTGGTTGAATACAATAATGTCATAGCTAGATTGTTCAAATCATGATTAAGAGTACAATAGTTCGTTTAACGAAACTTTAAAGTAAGAACTAGCTCAACAGAAATGTAAGGATAAAAGGCTTGCTTAATGTAAAAAAGAGAAGTTTAGAAACTTGTTCAATGTAAATATACAGTTAGAAAACATGCCTTGAGCGTAAGCTATAAAATTAAACTCACGATCACCTACACATAATTTTAGAACCACAATACCTATTAGATACGCCAACATATCATAACATGATCATTACCATTCACATTTTAGAAACTCTAAGTGTTCTACTTCGCAACATTTAACTAACATTCATTGTCCAACTAACTTGCAACATAACACGTTCTCGACTTACTAAACATTTTTGCAACTTTGAACTTACTAACCACAACTCACTATGTTATGTGAACCTTAACATTACCCATTTAACATGCTAACACAATTTCAGACCACACCATGATGTTATCCCAAGACCTATGATAAACAATGAAGCGAGAATCTCAAACTGAGGGTATAGCAGTGTTGCACCATACATAAAAAGGCTTGGGACCGGTAGCAATTGCTGGTTTTTTTTGCAGCTTGCTATGGCAATTTGCCAAGTCTTCGATAGACGCAGAGAGGCTAATGGACATTAGCCGACTTTAGCCCAACAAACACAAATTTCACCCACCAAACAGTGAAATTAACACGTAAAATAAATATACCACAATCATAAACATGATTGCTCACATTTACAACCAATTGGAACAATTTAACACCAAATAAAACTATTTTAATTTCTCAAAATTCATATTTTCACATAAACTCAAATTTCTTGATATTCATTCTAGAAATCATCATTGTGAATTCATTATTTGGCCAAATCACTCCATATCAATTACGTTATGCTCATATCTCAATGAACTACCAAATATAAGTTTCAATTTATGATTTTACATACGAATTGGCCACTAAAATCGATACTTACCCAAGCTATGTATGAAAACATATATATAAACATACACTGACGAATATTTCTTCTACTGTAAACCGAAATTAGCATGCAATTATTGTCTAAACATAACATATAATCATCATATATGCATGTAATCATCATAACTAAGTTACATAACAAAATTCAGAAGAAATATAATTCACAGAGCATAGTAAAACTTTGTCGTAGTTCACATATGTGGACCTATACATATATAATAGGGTTTTATAAGAAATACCTTCAAATTAGCTTGCACAATCTTGCAATTACAGACAATCCTTCTCAATCTCTCTCAAGCTTTCTCTCAATCTCTCTCAACTCTCAATTCTCTGAACTCTAGGCTAGCAAATAACCAATTGATAATACTTATGCGTGAACTCAATATAAACCGATATAGCCATAATACATTATACTAAATATATCGATTACCTAATTAATAAGCGTATATAATATAAATATATTATATTTATTAAATTTATTTATCTATATTATTTATTTTAAATTTCAAAGATTAGAAATATCAAAAGCCATAAGGCTTGTTTGGCAAACCATTTAAATTTTAAAGAATTAAAATACTTAAGCCTTGTTTGATAAAAACTAATTTTAATCCTTTTTAATTTATTTTAATAAACACTTTAGTTTATAATTATAGTCACATACTATATTTTAATTAAATATAGTATTTTAGCAAATATCACCAAATTATAATTTCCATTATAACTTTATTAAATAATTTAACATACCATCTAAATTATTAAATCAACACAACAACATAACACCTCATGTTATAATACAAACCTCTATATTAAAAATTAATTTAATTTAGAAAATTCTCTAATAAATATTGATTCATTAATTCAACAATAGACACATCAAATAAATATTTATTATTCAATAAATATTTAATATTACACTTTGAAATTTCAGATCATTACAAGTCCTAGGAAGCTTGCTAGCTCATTTGTTAGTTGTTAGATTTTTATCCAATTACTCATAACTTATTGGTTAGAGAGAATAAGTGAGAATAAGCTACAAAAGCTAGAACAAGTTACCCTTTGAGAATTCAAGAAGCAAGAAGGAGATTAAAGATTAACCAAGTGATTATCAAGGGTAAGAACTTAAACCATGAATCTCTTTCTCTTCCATTGTTAGAGAAGTGGGTAGTGGTAGAACATGTGTGCTAAGGAATGATGAGAATGATCAATCAATGGATTTCAGCCATATAAGTCATGAATAAGTAATTCAAACTTAATTAAGTTATGAATTTATGAAGAGCTTATATGAACTACTCATATGTTTACTTTAATAAGATTGTAGGATAATAAGAAGTAAGAATGGTGGGTAAAAGACTTAATTTATAATAAGTCATTAGAAAGGAAGTCATAAGTAGTTTATAATTTTATAAGTTATAAACTCACAAAGAACAAGTAATAACTTATTATGTTTATAAGTTAATGAGTTATGTATGTCAAGATGTTAATATGATGGATTGAATCCATTTAAAGCGAAGAACAAATCTTAAGTAATGAAGTTAAGGTAGAATTCACGAGTTTGGACGATAATCGTCGAATTCGTGAAACTCTCGGAATGGAAGTCGAATTTTGATATTGAGCTTGGAAACATTGGTTTTAAATGGAGACAAGTCTTATTTGACATTATAGAGTTGCAAACTCGAGAATGACCGAATTCTGACTTAAAACAAAGAAACGAGCGTTAAACGTTCACGAACGTTTATCGTTTTCGTTATAAATGGACTAATAGGTGAATTTTTAGCAAACGAAGTCAAATAGATAAAATTCTTGCATGAACGCGTAGAGTATGTAATTTGTGAACCGTAGGCTTTTGAACGAGCCAATTCAAACTTATAACGAAGAAGTTATGCGTCCAGGAATCTCACAAAAATAAAAATCTGTCAAATTTTTTGAGGCACGTAGTCCATGCGCCGCAATGTGACTCAAAAGCCTGAAAGGCATGTTGGCAGTTATGTGAGGCAAGAGATAGGGTACACTGCTAATTGGCGTACGCGATGCGACCATAACAAAGGAGGATGGCCGCATGTGCCAAAGTCGAGGAATGCATTGCTAAGTCACGCCGCGGCGTGACATAAAAAAATGTCTTGGCGTATTGGCTGACTTTAGGGATTGCATAGAGATGAATGATTATGAAGATAAAAGGAAAGACAAATGAAGTAACGCAACCTTAACAAACATAAGTTGGCATTATTAAGATATTCTTAAACCTTAAGTATAATACTAAAGGTCGAAGATAAGTAATTGAACGTGAATGATATGCAGTAAGTGTACTTAACCAATGACGATCAAGTTTTGATTAATAACGTAAGAAAGTTAGTAAGCCGTGAGGAAGGATGATTAACTAGAAACGAGTTGTATTAATATAGTAAATCCAAGTAAGACATAGAAGAGAAAGAAGTTGGTAAGAATGATGTAAGTTATAACGATAAGCCGGAACCAATAAATAACAAATCTAATACATGATTAGATTGAGAAGAAGGGTAAGATTCATTAGGAACCATGTATGTTCATTCATAACCTAATGTGGTATGTTATGTGGTTATGTGTTGTAGAGACCGTAAAGACTGAAAGGAAAAGTTATTATCTTTGTGGCGGGACGCTAAAGGCAAGTTTTTCTTAACGCGCATCTAACCAACCGTGTTAGCCAAGTTTTCTGTGATTCATGTTATGAGATGCATGAAGTGTTTTACTAAAGGGTTGATGCCAGTTTTATCTCGGCTAGATTAATCTTAAAGAGTTGATTGATTTATTTACAAGTCTTTCAATATAGAATTGTTAACGCTATCATACGCCAATTGTTTGGTACGGATTCAAGGTAAGCCTGAGTATGAATAAACAAATGTATTTTTCATCGATTATTCGATGGGCACGTGAGGTTGCTAAAACTTAAACGTACACATGATTAATGAATGTAGTGTTGATCAACATAGAGTACTATGGGCTGATCATCCAGAACTGCTCGTAAGATATATCAGACTTACGGACTTAGTGTCGGGTTGTCCTTTTCAAAGAAATTATGAAATGCTCATGGTCTTTGACTAGGATAAATGTTTTACTGAATATTGTCATGGTAAAACGTTTTGAAGGAAAAGAAATGCTATTTTGAATTATTGATAGTACTTCGTAACTATTGTTCAGTTACTGAAGATATACGATTCCTATGTTTCAAGCATGTTGTTTGAAAGAAATTGTTGTACTTGTTGAGCTTGTTATGCTCACTCTTGCTTGAACCATATGAATGCAGTTAGGACCGAACGAACCGAGGGATACGACAAGGTTAAAGGCAAGACGAAGATGAACGATTAGTTTACCTTGTAATAAACTAGTAAGTTATATATATTATAGTATGATGAACAAAGAATATAATGGTTTTAGAACCTGGGGACGGGATGTAATATTATTAATGTAATAAGAATGTCGTTGATACACACATTTTGATGTCGTTTCAATAGAATGAATGTACATTTATAAGTACTGTGTAGCACTATCTGTCGGGTTGGAAGATACCTGGATTTTGGGGCGTCACATAGCATACAACGAACTATATGGCTTCGACATTAAGAAAAAATAATGAACGTGGGGTTCATATAATGGATAACGAATGAAAGCAATTAAAACCTTGGGTAAAGGTTGAATGAGAGATTAAGAGACGAAAAATACGAACGTTGAATACGTAAACGATTATCGTTAATCGTATTCGTGTTGAACGAACGTTTTAAGTATACATTGGTTGTATGACTTAGACGTTGATGAAAGTAGTAAGTAAGATATGAATTATCAAGAAAGCCATAACGAACGATGATAAGAATTAAACCTGTGAACGGTGAAGAACTGAATTAAGGATAATAAGGTATAAAGAGTTAGTAATTATAACTTGGATGACGTTCCGAGTCGAATGAACCGGATGTTGTAAGATATGAATAAGGTAATGTAAAATGCTTAACACTATGAATGCGTAGAATTAATATGGAGTGATCGTTCTAATTATACAAATGGCTGTATGACTTAGACGATAAAGAATAAATCCTGAGGTATGACACTTAGTTTCCAGAAAGCCATAAGGAATAAGAAATTGACTTAATAAACATTATAGTCTTAATGGTTCAGATAAGTTTAGGTTGTGGTACAATCGTAATCTTTAATGGTTGACATATGGGAGCTGGGCTAAACAATTCCTTCAGATAGCGGAGGTATATACGAAACTGGCAACCGATCTAACTCACTGTGAAAGACAGTGTAGACGAGACGAAAACTTATTTGTTGGTTGTTTGTGGGAAACCACTCAGAGTTCCATATGGACTACTAGTAGAGACACGATGTGTGCTGAGTCCAAGAAGAGTTATAAGAAGAAGATAAAAATGCAAATCATCAAAGATGATGATCGTATGAGTAAGACATCTCCGTATGTCATGAAGCCGTAAAGTGGTAAAGAAAGTTATCGCGTAAACATAGATTTTAAGAATGCCAACCCTAAGAAGTAAAGTTAAGTAAACCAATCCGTAAAGTCAAATATATGGCAAATTGGTGTATGTGTTATTTCTTTATGTGCTATATAGGAATTGGAATGAGCAGTTCGGCGTAAACTATAAGTTATAGCTATGCGTAAGGCAAGTTTCCTAACTTCATTCATATTTTTAAATGAATGCTAGTTTTCTTAAACTTTCTCAGATGTTGAACATGAGAAGTTTTATCTATGTGCAAATGTGAGATATTTGTAAAAAGTGGTAGAATTTATGAGGCCTTGTGCCACAATTTTAACACTTCGGTGTTTCTATGAGATGAACTGTTCTGTGATTGAACTGTTCAATATGAGAATGTTCTGTTTATATATGAATCGTTATTGTTAAGTCTGTGCTAATGATTCTACCCAGACAGAATGTGTATGAAAAAGGTAGAAGGATGAAATTATTTTAAAGTGAATGTGACTAATGTTTTAAAATGATAGGAATCAAAGTTTATTCCTATTATTCAAGTTGCTTCCTAACTTTTGTTCGGTTATCAAAGTTCTAAAGGAATGTTTAAATTCTTGAAGTTGTTTATTCAACTGCTGTGACTTATTGAGCAATTGAATGTTCACACTTGCTTTAAATGAAAAAACATTTTTAGTGTATGAGTAGAAGAACTTAAGGATCCCGTAAAGATTAAGCTGATCAGTATCCAAAAGAAGTGTCATTCAGTATATGAATGAGCATGAAGATCAAGCCAAGACTTGTATTGTAGAATAGTTTAATTAAACTGTAGAATAGTTTAATGAACTGTTATTTATCCTTGGTGGAAAATAAAAGTCACTCTTGTAAGATGTAAAGAATAATGTAATTATCATTATTTGTAATGAACGATATTATAAGGTATTAGAACATGAGATTTGAGAATGTACGTTGTTATATTTAAATATATAATGATGTATGTTTGGAAAGAAGTGGGATTGCGACGTACGGAATCCAGGTGTGAAGATAAACCAGACTTCAGGGCGTTACATCGCATATGAAGTAGCCTTATCTCCTGTGCTAGATAATGTCCACAATGTCTTCCTTGTTTTAGTTTTACGACCCTACAAACCCGATTATAAACATGTGATTGAATATGAACCCCTAAATTTAGAGAAAGACTTATCCTATAAAGAAATTCATGTTTAGATTGTTGACAGGAAATAGCAAGTTCTCAGAAATAAAGTAATACCTTCTGTTAAGGTAATTTGGAAGAACCACAACGCTAAAGAAGCTACGTGGGAACTCGAAGAGCATATGATGAAAAATTATCCTCATTTATTTGCTTAATTTGTGTAGCGATTCTGGGGATAGAATCTTTGTAAGGGGGAATGTAACTAGATGAATTGATTGAGTCGTGATTCCGGGGACAAAATCCTTTTAAGGGAAGAAAGATGTGATGAACGAGATTTTTGTAATTTAATTTTAATATTTATTGAATTAAATAAATATTTTTGATGATGTAATTATTGGGTTAAATAACTAATTGATAAATTTGTGGTAGATTAATTTAATTATATGTGTTACATTGATTAAATTAATGTGGAGAATTTATTATTCAAAGTATGTATTTAATTAAGCTTATTTGATTAAACAAATTATTTAATAAGTATAATATTATTCTAATTAATTTAATAATTAATTAGAGATTTAACGATTTCACATAATTAATAAATAAGAATTTAATTATGTTATTATGTGATCTAATGTGGAATTATTCTATTTTATTTAATTAATTGCTTAAATGGGTGTGACATTATTAAACTATATGATAAGAGTTTAATTAAAATAATTGAGAAAGAGCCTTTTAAAGGCTAGCCAAACATGGCCCTAAGAGGAGTTGGCCAGTTAACCCACTAAGGGATTAACCGACCACAAAAATGCTAGTATGCGCAATATATTAGCCCTTTTTCTTTTGTTATGAATGTTATTCGTAAAATACTACTACAAAATTGTAAATAGACAACAAAAAAGTAAATAGGCAACACTTAAACTACAACATTTTTTATAAAAATATTGTGATATTTTTTTTTCACAACGTTTTTAAAAAAATATTATAGATATATATGCAAAAACGTTATTTATTTAAAAGGGCATTTTTTTGGTTTTAACTAGATAACGTTTTTTTTTTAAAACTTGTCTATTAAAAAAACACGGAGCTTGAACACTTCAAATTAAAAGACGTATAGTCTTTTTCTCTCCTAGCCTTCCAACATCTGAAGTAGTTCTCTGCTCTCCCAAATCCCAATCTCTACACCCTCCCCTATCTCTCACTCATCATCCCTCTCTCACCTAAATCAGATCGGAAAACAACATGGTAGGCTTTGAAATCGGTGTCGTCCCCTTCAACCCCGACGGCTGGGGACCGGTTAAACCCTAGAAGCGCTCTAACCCTGCCGACTCCACCTTCGACTTCATTGGCGATGATTCCTTCACCGGTAATGCAGACGATGATGCCTCCTTCCACCTCATCGACGGCAAACTACCTCCCCGCCCCAAATTTGGACCCAAGTGGCGCTCTTGATATGAAATTCCTGGTTATTATACTTACGTCATATGTATTGCCCGTGATAGCACCGCCGTTTTCGCCTGGAAAGGGGAGACCCTTCAGTGTATGATATCTTATCTCTTTAACTACATTTTTATGATACCTTATCTCTAGGGTTTTGCTTGGAAGAAATTTAATAATTAAATGATGATTACCTGTGCTCGTTTGTGTATTTTTGAAGATCTATTTGTGTTTTGTTATCTTAATTATTCGACATTCAGTTGACAAATTATAACTCTGTAAGTATTTTCTTGACCCACCCATTGTGTAACATTTCCTTCTGAAATTGTTTTCCATTGTTCAAGTTTGTATCTTTAATGAATTTGATCAATTCTAAAATTATTAATGTTTTTGTGGCATCCATTATTGGCCATAACACTATCTGTTATGCTAATTTAGCCATTTGCATGTGCTGATGGAAGATACACTACAGTAACTATGGAACAAATTGAATTGTAATATTGGATTTCAGCATTATAAGGGTAAAAGTTTAGTCCTTTTGCTTTCTGTATCTTCATAAAAAGTTGTTGCGGCAAAGGATACAAGAAACTTAAGTATACAATTGGATTTTTTTGTATATACCATGATTTTAACTGAATTGCCCAGTGCAATTGGATTTATTTTGTTTCATTTCCAGCACATCTTTTGATTCATCTTATTATTATTATTATTAATGTTGCTGTCTATGCTAGATATGGGAAAAAGACTCCTTAAATTAATAGTTAATTCGTTTATAATATAACTTTGTTTTGCATGCTCATATGCATGATCCATCGTATTTGAACAAAGTCTTAGCAGTTGTATATATATGTTCTTCTCTGAAATGTTTGATCCGCATGGATTGAAAATTTTACCTCAAATCTCAATGAATCTAAAAAGGGTGTGCGCGATTGCGTTCCTTGAGGATTGTAGTTTCATCTTTTGATTAATTTATTAGGAGCATATGTGAGTGGACTACCCACATGTACACGATTTTAATACGCAATTTTATAAAATATGGATTGTGTTCAACTCAAATACGCCTTTTATGTAGGCGTGTTTCAGTTAAAGTATTTTTCCAAGTTTTTCTTCCACGTAACTGTAAAAATACTAGAATTACAAGTCATCTCATTTTTTTTGCAAAATAATCCTTTCTGTTGTTATTTGTGGCATCATTTGGTGTAGTTAAGCCACATGGATCTTATTTTTGGTCCTGTACTCAATCTCGACATCCAAAGAGAAGATGAGAGTTAAAATTACATGTAACCGGTCTCGTTCTGGCTATTATTATCTGATGATACCTAACTTTTAAGTCTTTATCTAAGGCAGAGGAAGTGAATTCTTTGGTGGCTGAAGTTGCAAAAGTGAGTGGGAAAGAGCGGGCTTTGCTGGAACAATGCAAAGATTTCTTGTCCATGTTAGCAGCCACGCATGTAAGTGTTGCTGCCTTTTGTTTTCTCCCTTTGAACATTTTCCATTCCATCCACTGATTGTTTGTTCTTGTTGCCTGCCTTTTCTTTTCTTTTCTTCGTTTTTCCCCATAAAATTGACAGGTTAAATATTGTAGTTTGAGAACGCATGTGTTACAGAATAACCATGTGCCGATGATACGAGTGTAAAAATGCCTTTCATGCTCTTTTAAAGTTGTTAATTCCAACACTCGGTAAAATCACAAATTTTACGAATAAAGATTTAAATTTCTCGTTTTTTTTTTAATATTATGGTGTGGATTTAATATAATGTTATAGTTGTGGGTAATATTTATAAATTTTGCAAAGTATGCAAGTTTTTATATTATATTCGATTGGTCGGGGAATATTCTTTTGTTTGGGGAATATTAAAGACGACGACACAATCATAGTGGACCCTACAATGTAATTATTGTCGGATTGAGAAAACGACAAAAATATTTTTATGAAAATAACGGCGGAAGTTTTACCGTTAATCTTGTTGAACTACTCCTCGGTAGTAAAAGTACGATGAATACGTGTGGTTGCATAAGAGTATATCTGGTATTGATTATTGATGTTTATGTGAGAAGTCACTCGCTTTTGTTCAATTATTGCTACGAGAGAGTTCCGCTTGAGTATCTCACATTATTTGATTCAATTATTGTTGATTGTTATATATATATATATATATAAGTTTTGTTTTTTATTATTATTATTAATGTAATAAAAGCGTAAAAGTTTTTTTATATAAAAATGTAATATTTTTATAAAGTTATTCTATTAATAGAATATATTATATTCTATTACGCATAGTGTTTTGTATAGTAAAATCTTTTTATATAAAACAAAATACTTTTTATAAAGTTATTCTATAAATAGAATATATTATATTTTATTATGCATAGTGTTGTATAGTGTACGCATAGTGTTTTGCATAGTAAAATCTTTTTATATAAAACAGAATACTTTTATAAAGTTATTCATTTTATTAGATTATAAATAAAATATATTATATTTTATTAAAAAGATTTTACTTTAAATCTGGATTGTCCGATTAAAAGTAAATCAATCTGGACTGTTCATGAATTAGTTACTATGTAGTCCATTCTTCTGTAAATAGAAGCTCATTCCTTCATTATTTCTTACGAATTCACTGAAACTCTAGAGAGAGAAATTGTAGAGAGAATTATTCTTCTATAATCTTGAGCGTATTTCTTTAGCGTTTAAGAAAGTTTTAAGCGTAGTGCAAGTTTCTTCAAGTATATCTCCGCCCTACCATCGGAGTACTCTTCTTTATAAGGTAAGGGATATTATTTGTTGTACTCGTAAGGGGTATTATTTTTTTTATATTCATGAAGAAAACTTTTGTTATTCCAGTCTTTATTATTCTGTTGGAATAACCAGTATTCGCGGGCTACCCTATACTTGGTGAAATTCTTCTATTATTTCATTCTTTATTATTACATTGGAACATCCCGTCGTCTTGTAATTTTTACCGACACGGTTCCATTCTTTATTATTCTGCTTTAATATTATGTGCATGCATTTACGCCTTAGGACCTAGTTCTATTATTTATTATTTTGTTGGAATATATCACGCCTCATGCGTTTATTGGGACCGATTCTCGTCTTTTTATTACATTTGAATATCACATGCATGCGCTTTTACGCATGCATTCGGGTTCCGTTATTTACTATTCTCATTGGAATAACCTCGTCTACATCAAGCACCGCATGCATGGTGATTTTGTTGTTATTTCATTCTTTATTATTTTGTTGGAGCATCCCGCCGGTGCTTAATTTACTTTGACTCGGGTTCCGTTATTTATTATTCTGTTGGAATAACCTGTCTATTCGAAGTACCGCATGCATGGTGATTTCTTTTGTTATTCCATTCTTTATTATACTCAGTTGATTAAAGTTTTGACTTCTATACTCCATGAACTTAGTGGAATATCCTTGATATTTGTGTTTCATCCAGTATCTTTTCATTCTTTTGAGCATTCTTGAATTTTACTCTACAAAGAAGTATTATGTTGACAATTTGGACGTTATTAGTTCATGAATAATTTAATTCTTGAACTTGTTTTATTGAATTCTTATATCATTGTCATCATCCTAATGTTTATATTTTGTTGAAAGTCATCTGTGGCCTGTAGTGCATAGATGGACTTGGTATGATTATGACCAGGGATTATTCGGTATAATCATGACCGTAATGTTACAAATGATGCGGAAAAAGTCATCATTGCAAAGATGAATTGTTTTATGGCATGATCAGGACCGTTGATGAAAACACGATTATCTTTGGCCCGTAGTGCATGGATAATTCGTGGTCGTGATACTAAATAATTTCCTTGGCCTGTAGTGCAGGGATGATTTGATGATGTGGATTATTTATTAAGCTGAGTCTCAGCGATAATAGTGATGAAAAATTTTTTAAATCATAAAAGATAGTAGATTTTATTCTCTACTTGACTCTTTTAATGGATTGCTTGTTCCGCTGCAGTTAACCTTGATGTCTATTGTATTTTATCAGTTTAACATTGTTGAGGACTAATGATAAATTATTCTGCATTATCTTAGTCATAATATTTCTTACTGGGCTAGTTGAGCTCACCCTTTCCTTCATTGTTCTCTTCAGAAATGAGAAATATAAATTTGGGACGAGTCTGGGAGCGGATTGACAAATCCGGATGATAGCATTAGTAGTCTTCACTATTCTGTTAAATAGTGTGACAATAAATGTAATGAGGACTCCTTTGAGTGTGGATATTGTCTAGATGACAATATTCTTATTAAAACTTTCAATTTATGTTTTGTCGTATTGTTTACACGACAGCTGTATTATTAAGTTGTATTTGAATTTTGTACCATGTATTTGGCGACTCAAGATGGGTGATGTATATCTATTTTGGGGCGTCACACACTCAGTTTGTTGTTTTGGGCTTGAATGATTATTAGCTAGATTTAAACTATTCTTGTTTCCATTGGTGTTTAAAAATTTGTGGTATATATTCCATGTATACGGTATACTCTATTACAAAAAGTGTAATTAAATACTCAATCAAGGAAATGCATTTACATGGATTTGTTTTATGGGCTCTTCTAAATGTGGGAACTGTTCTCTATTACTTGTCAGTAGGCAAGTGTATCAATTTGCACTTGACATGTCTTGTTGAATATGCACCCAACAAATGTTTTATTGTACGCCTTGCTCGCATTCCATGTTAAGGGAAGTGTTAAAACACTTGGACTACCATTTAATCCTTGCATTTGGGTTTACATCGATCAAATGGTTAGAGTTACTGCCTAATCCTTAGAGTAAGTATGATTCTGGATCCTGAATTGCAGTTGCACAAGAATTGTACTCTATTGTTAATTATATCTAAAAATTCAAGTATATTACTACTAATCTGTCTGTTCTATATATCAGTTCCACAACTGTGTGCATTATTAACCAGCTTCCATAATCTCTAACACCTCATAGATCTAGTTCTTTATATGATACAGTTTTTGATGGGTAATCCCTCCTTATTTCTATGTGATCTTCCTTGGGTTTGCTACTGGGCTACAAGGCCCACAGTTCGTACTGTACCAAGTACTCGACTGGACTTGAGATTAAAATATCATGAAAAGTATTAGATGTTTTAGACTTTTAGTTACTTCTAGTTTCGTACTTTCTCTGGCCAACTAGAAGTTAGTATGTGGTCCTTTCCTGTTCCGTTTGTATTATTCTAGTTGGCTCGAATTAGTAAAGATGTCTATGCAAGCATCAATTCGTAGGTTTGTTTTTTACTGTTCAGCTCAGTTATTTATTGTGCATATCATTGTCTTCACTTGTGTAGTTATGTTGCAGTATATATTATTTACTATTTGCATTTGGCAGTATGTGCTCAGGACTTGTAAGATATCCGTGCAGCAAAAACAGCTTGACCGAATTTATATGTTTCTGGACCAGTTGATAGTATTTGAACACCCAGTGACTTAATGAATTTTCTATGACGTTACATGCTATCCATATTATCGTCCATGATATTTTTTTTTGTGTTTGCTATTAGTTGTCCCAAGTGTAAACCATGGACTTACCTTTTATCCTCTATAACATATGATTCTTTGCTCATGGCATATACTGCAATTTTTGTTGTTGTTGCAGAGGGCTACTCCTATTGTGCTGGAGAGATCATTTGATTTTTTTAAGTTTTTCCTAGCAATGCTTTAGCACTACCTACTATTCTGCAACAATCTTTATTGAGGAGGTTAAGAATGTCACTCTAGCTTCAGTTCTCTAAGATGTGGAACAAAGGGCAAGTTTTACATATTAGCATAAAAATCTGTGATAATAACTGTTCACAAAATCTCCACAATCCTCCTCTTAATACTGACATAAATTATTCATTTTTTTATGAAGTAATAATAGGCAACTCTTTGCCTTTTGGTAATGTTATTCGTTGTTTGTTGTACAGGGTGCACAACTTCAAAAACACATTGATGCTACCCTGGGTAGCGGCAACTTGAGGGAAGTTGTTCGCCTACCCCCTGGAGAAGATCTTAATGAGTGGCTGGCAGTAAATGGTAAGATTTCATACTTAAGTCGTTTAACTATTAGAGTGTTTAATTACGAGGATCTCATGATACTTTGTTGAAGTTTTAAGTCATAATTTGCATGTGCTAGCCTATGATGTCAAAGTCTCATTTTATATAATGTTATCATAAGTGCAATGATGTTGTTTGTTATATGCTATAAATCATTCTTTATTATCCTTTATGAGCTTTGTTGGATGGCTTGGCCAGTTCTATTCTGGATTCATCACTGAGACCTAGAGAGCTATTTTTCTTGAAGGATATAGATTGTTTTAGGATTTATCAAGATACTGAAAATACATGACTGGGTCAGTAATAATGGCTTATCTGTTTTAGCACAAATTGCAGACGGAAAGGAAAAGGAAGAGGAGGAGGAGGCTGAATGCAGGCTTATTAAAAAAAAAATTTAGGCAAAACAGAAACCTTTCAAACCGTGGAACGAACAATCTTTTACAGAGAAAGAGCTACTGGGATGTACTCACCCTTGGCATATGCATTTACTCAGGTAATTATTTAATTGGTCAGTACATGTATGTCCTATATATGTTACATAGTAAGGAGTAGTAGTGTTAAGTAATTTGATTTTTGTTTTGCAGGTTTTGGTGGAAATACCATACATATTTGTGCAAGCTGTGGTATATGGTGTTATAGTATATTCAATGATTGGATTTGAAAGGACAGTAGCAAAATTCTTGTGGTACTTATTCTTCATGTAGGCCACTTTATTAAACTTCACATTTTATGGTGTAAACTTATTGTATGGTATTAATATTCTTTGTAATTGGCATTACAAAGAATTATTGGGATGTAAACGTATTGTATGGTAGTAATATTCCTTGTAATTTTTGCTATATATCAGGCATTAGCATATTACAGGTGCATTGGTAATATAGGTGAACCACAACATTTTTTTTTCTTTTTTTTTAATCTACAACATTTTAAAAACGTTGTGTGAAAGTGCTTAAACGTTGTGTGATATATTAAACTACAACGTTTTTATCCAGAAAACGTTGTGGAATCATACATTTTACAACGTTTTTAAGCATCTGTTAATTTATGGAAAACAAATCTACAACGTTTTTTTCTTAAAAAATGTTGTGGAATGTGCTTAACTACAACGTTTTAAAAACATTGTGTAAGGGTATCAAATAGATGACACCCTTAACCACGACGTTTTTCTGACTGAAACCACAACATTTTTTTCGTGTTATCTATTTACTGTTTTGTAGTAGTGAATCTTGTTGTTTATGTGACTCAAGATGTTAAACGTATGCTAAGAATATCATTAAATGTTTCTGTTAAAGTTTAGAACATATGGGTGAAATTGTTTTCGTTGTGTATGTGAAGTTTTGGCCTAAATTGGCTTTGTTCTATGTTCTTCACGAACTGAAAGTTTAGAACATATGGTTGAAACTGTATTCGTTGTTTGTGTGAGATTTTAGCAGAAATTGGCATTGTTCTGTGTTCTTTGTGAACTGCAGAAACTGAATCTAGGTAACCCGCCTTACGTGAAGAGCATTACCAAGTTAAATTACCACCAAAGCAAGCAAAAAAATTAAAAATAAATAATAATAATAATTAATTAAAATATTTATTAAATAAAATGAATATTTTAGTTAAAATATTTATGGAATAAAATTAATATTCGAAGGAAATTATTATTAAAATATTTATAAAATAAAATTAATATTTTTAGTTGAAATATTTATGGAATAAAATAAATATTCGATGGAAATTATTATTAAAATATTTATCAAATACAATAAATATTTAGTGAAAATATTTATGGAATAAAATAAATATTCAATGGAAATTATTATGGAATAATTTATTCGAGTGTAATAATAGTGAGGGAATGAAAATATTCTAATTTAATTAAGTAATTAAATTAGAAGCGGAATGATTTGTTAAATAAAGTGGAGTTTATATTAAATAATTAAGTGAAAGCGTGACTAATGGGCAACATAATAAGAGAATCATAAAAATAAATTAGAAAAGGTCTTGTGACCTTATAAATGCTATGTTTTATAACTGGTTAAACCATGTTAAAAAAAAATGATGTCCATGAGATGATATGATGTTGTTTAAACTTAAGATTTGAGATTTCAGTCCTGTATATGTGCAAAATTTAGACCAAGATAACAAGTTGTATTAAAAGAGAGAACTAAACCTATAAGGTTAGTATTAATGTAACAAACGAATGTCGTGAATACATATGGTATGTGCGTATGACTTGTGGTGAATGTGAGTAATAATCGTTTAGCCTACGCACGAGGCAAGTTTCCAAACCCTATTCTTACATTGAGCAAGTTCTTAAATCTTATTATTATTGAGCAAGTTTCGTATTCTTATTTTGAACTGTTCAATGCTTAATTATTCAAGTTCAAGATTCAAAATGAGATGTTCTAATTCTTTTGAAGTATTACTTCTATTGTACAAAATTCATTCAATTATGTAGAATTAAGATTCAATCTTTGATTTGATTATTGATTTCGATATTGCATTGAAACTTTGAATAGATAATGATCCCTATTGATTCAACAAATCATTAGTTGATGATTATTGAACTCTAAATTACCCTTGATGCTAATCCAAACCAAACTTCCTTTGGTGCAGACTCTAATGTTAAAGCTGAGATGAACAACCCTATTACAGGGGATTATATTACGCGATAGCGTTAAGATGTTGTGCACATACATGGTACATAGGGCTGATCCCCCTAAGTACGAGAATTAAGGTCCATATAGTCTTACGACTGTTAAAGGTTTAAAGTGGAAATACTTGATAACCTGGGACATAGTTCATGGTCTTATGACCCTCAGATGTACTTTTGATTTCTGTTCTAATCTTGATTCAAATGCCAAGACTTCTTTTGGTTCAGTACCCATTGTTTATTCGCATGTTATTATTATTATTCTATTATTAAACTTGTGGGCAATTGTTGCTCACTCTTGCATAATAACATTGTCGCTAAGATTGAGAGAGTTGATGAGCCATCCACTAGTAAGGGCAAAGGTAAAGCAAACAAATGATGAAGATTTATTTATTAGTTAAGAATGTTTATGTTAAGACTTATGATGTGATGTTTAAGACTTATTTGTATATGAAGTTTCCACACTAATGTATTAAGGTTAGATGACCTAGGATTGAATTGTTTTAGATGTTGTAACCCTTTATTGGGAAGATTTTATTGTTATCATTATTATATGTAGTTAGATGTTAATTATTTTGTTGAGTGAACACCAAATCTGAGGGAAGTTTGAGTACCCGGATTTGGGGGTGTCACAGGTTGATATCAAAGTTGTATGTTATGGACCTTAGGTGGGGGAAAAACCTTAGGTAGTAGCCTTATAGGAGATTGAGAACATAGTGGTGAAAAACACTTATCAAGTTCTAAGAAATGAATTTCTTAATTCATTGATGATAATAAAATACTTTATGTGCTTATGTGATAAATTTATGTGCTCGTGAGTATTGATTAGTAACTAAAACTTAAAACTATGTTGTCAGGATGTCAGATGTTAGAGGATCTAGTCGAGATGGGGAGGAGGAACCCTGAATACCTAGAGAGGAGGAACCCCATGACATCCATGTTGTCTGGGAGCAGTTGGTACAGAGAGAGCCATCTCCATTGATCACTGTTGTGGGTCAGGAGCATGAGCCTGAGACTGATCCAGAGGAGGATTCTGTGGAGGGAATGGAAGAAGATGAGTTCCCACCGAACTCTATTGAAGCTTAGATGTATGACGAGGTGTTTGACCGTAACATTGAGCTTCGAGATAGAGTTAGAGAATTGGAAGGGTTGGTAGATAAACGTCAGGCCACTATAGGTTAGAAGAATGAGGAAATTCAAGGTCTTGATGCACGTCTTGGAAATGTGGAGTGGAAATTAGTTCACTTAGAGGGTCACAATGAGGAGCTGGTGTCAGAGGTTGAAAAGCTAAAAGATTATCTGAGAGAGGAATCCGCTAAGCGAGCCAGAGCTAAAGATGCTTACGAGCAGGCTTCCCAACGAGCAGATGTAGCCGAGGAAGAGGTGCAAGAAAAGAAGGTTAAAATGGTGGAGATGGATTGTGCATTTAACACTATGGTGAACAAAGCTTAGGATCGAGTTATGTACTATCTAATTCAGTCCGAGGACTTATCTTGGTACATTTTGGATCGTAGGATGATGTTTCGTATCATGAAAGAAGAGCGCAGAGAAGCTGTTTGACGTCTTAATAGGCCGTGATAGGAACAACATGAACTATGTAAATATCTGTGTTAGTTAATAATGTAAATTCCCGTGTAAATAAAAGAAATGGAATATGATGATTTAATCCTGAAGGTTCTTTATCTCGGGATAATTGATGTAAATAGTAGCGATGCTATCGTATTATGTTAAAACTTTTGATTTAAATAAGATATCAGAGTTTATTTTAGAATATGTGTTAAGGGATTACATTTAAATGTTTAAGTTAAGCCTTAAATATTTAATTTAAACATTTAAAGGATTGAATAAAGATCTAATAAGTGTATATCTTAATAGAAATATGCCGCCGAGAAGAAGACCAAACCGTTAACCGGCCCAAGAAGGGTCGACGAACAACAACAACACCACCAATGCTAACCCCGCTCAGCGGTTGGTGAACTTATTTACTGGAGTAATTAATAATCAACCTCAAGCTCTACCAAATACAACATTCAAGGACTTTAAGGCAGTGGGACAGCCAGAGTTTGAAGGTTCCATGAAGCCGATAGAAGCTCAAACTTGGATTATGGAGATGGAAAAGGTTTTTGACGTCGCTAGAGTCAAAGAGGACCAAAAAACCGCCTATGCAACGTTCATGCTAAAATCAAAAACCAGTTATTGGTGGAAAGCAAATAAGGTTTGTGGAGGAGAAGGTGTGATCACCTGGTAGAGGTTCAAGGAGATGTTCTTCGAAATGTATTTCCCGAAAAGCTCACAGAACCAAATGGAGGTTTAATTTCTGGAATTGAAGCAAGGCAATATGTTCGTACCAGATTATGCGGAAAAATTCAATGAGTTGGCTAGGTTCACCTCGTATCAAGTACACACGGATGAGAGGAAAGTAAAAAAAGGCTTGAACAGGGATTGAAGCCCTGGTTATATAGCAAAGTGTTAATGTTTTAGCTATACAATTTTGCTGGAGTACTGAAGAAGGCCATCCTCGCTAAAGGTGGAAGCGATGCGGTGACCAAGTACAATCAGGATCAAAAGAAGAAGAAGAGTGAAAATAAAGGAAATAACAAGGCTAGTGGCAGCAACACGGGAGGAAGTAACAATCAGAAAAGAAGGTTGATTCACAACTCATCAACTGGAAATCAACAAGGAGGTCAGAAGAAGAGGGTCGAAGCATGTCTGACCTGCGGGAAAGCTCACTTGGGTGTCTGTATGAAAGGGAAAAGAGTTTGCTACATAGAACCTAACTGACCTAATCCAAAGAAGGGCGCCTGCTTCACATGTGGGTCGAAGGACCACTTGGCTGTGGACCCGTCCCACCCAACTTATTATAAATAAAATTGAATTTCCTCTATTCATTATCTTGAAATAATAAGGAGTTAATTTGATATAATGCTTTGGTTATGGGTGAAATACATGCAACCGAAATTTTATCAAAATAAGCAAGTGGTTATAAAAAATATTCATTATCTTGAAATAATAAGGAGTTAATATTGGTTATGTGGTGAAATGGTAAGAAGTGGTTATAAAATATTCATTTTGTCGGGGAATATTAAATAGTAGAAATATTGTATGGCATGCAACCATTTGTGGGCCCCATAATGGAAAATAGTCGGATGAAGAAAGCGATAAGTTTAAGTTTTTATAAATAACGGCGTAATTATTACGAATTAACTTTGTTGGATTACACGGTGGTTAAAATATCTGATGTCTGGCGTGGTTGCTTGATGTAGCACACGGTATTGCCTGATATTTTTGAATTATTGATTCTTACGTAAGAAGGCACTTTACTCAATAATTGTTATAGTAATTCTTGTTCAATATTTTATTTTATTGATTTAATAATTATTTGCGTTGATATTTTATATTATTGTTGTTTGATAATTGTCTTTGCATGATATTTCCATTATCGGATCAATAATTCATATTATTTGAATAATATTATTAGATAGCATTATTGGCAATGTCTAAGGAAGTTACATCAGAAAGGGGTTTGGTCACCTAATTTATTGCACCGATAAGGAGAAATCCTTATCGGAAAGCCCCCTCTTTCACGGGAGCGACTGGTTGTCATAATTGTGATTACGTAATATTATTTGTGAATAATTAATTATTGATTTATATGATAAGGAAATATTTATTTTATGTGGATATAAATGATGGAAAAAAATTTATTTTGTGTGGATATAAATGAAGGAATTAATCTTTGAGGTGTTTTATTAGTATTTTTGTCGGAATGGAGGTATTAAAAATTATTCGTATGTGGATTTCGGGCATTTTTCGTTTGGAATTTGGAAAAACGTAAATCTACAAAGTTGTAGAGAATTCGATTTCCTATGAAATGGACATAAAATTCAGTATTTTTTACGATAAAAGGGCTATTTATTATGAATTATTGAAGTTTTGAAATAAATGTTTTTATTTAAAAACATGGTGGGCCCCTTTTTTTGGTTGGTGTAGAAAAGAAAATCGATCTTGGTGGGCCCCACTAGAGGTGTCTTGAAATTTTTGGGCAAAGATGGTGGGCGTAAATTTTTTTTAATAAATTAATATTTTATTAATTTAGTCTCCTTTGGCGTTCTAGCATTTTCTATAAATAGGGTGCTTAGTTAGAATTGAAAATCACACCAGAAACAAGTTTTCTCTCTCTATATTATCGAGTGTATTTTGTGAGTATTTAGATACTTTGAGAGTTGTTATATTCAGTGCAAGTTTCCTTCAGCATTATATCCGATATTCCATTCAGAAATACTGTTCTTTTGAGGTAAGGGATGTTATTTTCTTCGTAAATGATATTATTTCTTTCAATATCATTATCTTTGAAATATTAGTATGAATTTTATTGTGGAATTTCTACCTTTTTGTGTGGGGTTACTATTCATATATATCGACATTATTACGATATACGACCTTTATTCACGAATATGACACTTTATTCATAAAAAAAATAAATTTTTTTCTTCTTTGTCCCGGATGTCTATTATGGTTACTATCTTTGATTGTATCCATGTTTTGATCTTCATTCTTGAATTTTACTCCATTATGGTTTATTATGGAGTATTTTTAAACTTGAATTATCTAAAGTCTGAATCTCTAATCTTTGTCCTTTTATCTCTTTGGATTCGTTCTCTAAAATATTTTTTTCATCATCCTCGGTCTTTAATGGTGATACTTGATGAATATCTTTTGGCTGTAGTGCAAAGATGAATGATTACGATGAATATCTTTGGCCGTAGTGCAAAGATGAGCAGTGTGTTGAGATGACATGACCCATTTGGTGATACAAATGAATATCTTTGGCGTAGTGCAAAGATGAATATTTGATGCAAGATGTATATTGATTGATGTTCTGAGGATAAAATATTGATGATGGACTTTTAAATTCATAGATGATAGTAGATTTCATTCTCTACTTAACTCTTCTAATGAATTGTTATTTCATTTATGAATATTGATCTAAAAGCTTGGTTGTCCATTATATTTTATCGATTTGTTGAAGGCTAATAACGATAATTTTTTGTTCTTTATCTTAGTCGTAATATTCTTTTTCTTGGGCTAGTTAAGCTCACCCTTTTTCCTTTTGTTCCATTTTTCTTCTCAGGAGGTGAGAATATAGCAGGATCTAGCCGGGGTATGGAGTTATGGTTCTAGAAAGTTGTTTTAGCAGTCCTCACTATTTTTGTAAAATAGTGTATCAATAATTGTAATGAGGACTCGTTTTGAGTTAGAATACTGTCTATTAGACAATATTTGTATTTAAACCCACAGTATATGTGTTGTCGTATTTTGCACGACAATTGTATTAATGAAGTTGTAGTTATTTTTACATACCATGTATTTGGCGACTCGAGAATGGGTGATGTATACCTATTTTGGGGGCATCACGGTTAGTATCGAGCTTAGGGATATGGTCTCTGGCGGAGATGGGGAATAGAACTAGGAGGGAGAGGCAGAGTAAATCCTTCGCTAGTAGTGTGTCCTCTACTAAGCTTATTTGTTGTTGGTCGGTCGTAATATAGGGATATTATGTGATATGTTAATTTGTTTAATTAACCCTTGTTTTATGGCGGTATTTGAGAATGGCGGTGAGAGCGTTAACAATGGAGTGTATGAGGCCTAGTGGAGAACACCTTCAATCACCAACGAGGAGAGCGTGCAACAGGAAGGCAATATTCCTCTGTAAACAACACTACTAGAACAAAGCGATGAATGATGGGATGTTTAGAAGCTTTTTGCGAGTTCATGCAAAAATAAGACGAGGGAGACTTCGTGTACAAAATCTGGGTGGAAATGATAGCAACGTGCGGTTTGTCACTGACAAAGCGATTCGAGGAGTTGGGACCACGAATTTCAGGGAAGCGGATCCGATTAAAAGGAAGCGTGGGTTAAGAAAATTACCAAGATATTCGATGTCTTGGGATGCGGAAGAACAGAAGGTTCCATTCGCCACCTTTATGTTCCGTGGTGAAATGATTCTTGGTGGGAATCGTGAAGCGTACTTGACCGGTAGCACTCAACATGTCTTGGGAAAGATTTGAGAATTGTTTCAATGACAAGTACTTTTTACGAAAGTATTCGTCATATATGAAGGAGGTAGAGTTTATTAGGTGGAGCGAGAACAACATGGCGGTGTGTCGATGCGAGGCGAAGTTAGCGGAGTTATCGAGTTTTTACCTCTCATTTGGTAGAGAATGAGGAGCGTATGGCATGGATGTTTACGAGAGGTCTAAACCCGAGATTCGTCGATATACCTTATCTCTCACAAATTTTCTCTATATTCGGATGTTGTCAGCATGGCTCAATTATTAGAGCGAGATAATGAGTATGTTCAATTGAGGGACCCTGACGAGGTCATACTGGGTGGAAATGATCATCGGAGCGATGATAACCGGTGAGGAGGAAAAATCTGGACAAAAGCGGTAACCACTCGGGTGGTAATCGTGGCCATGATAATAGGAGAGGTGAGTCAGTGGAAATTTCAAAAAGAGGAGATTCAACAATGGCGGGAAGACATCAATGGACAACACCAACAACAAATTCTGGGGGAGGAGACGGCCTTGGTTAGATCTTCTGAGATGCGGAGAGGAGGACACATAAGTCCAAGCTATTCATGACCTTCAAGGTGTGTTTGGTTATGGAAAAGAAAGGTCATATAGCCTGGTTTTTTTTGTCCGGTAGCGAAGTCAAGTCAATTTGGGATGGTGACACCAAAAGCGACTTCTGAGACAAAACAAAAGTCGGTGGTTCGAGGGAGGCGTTTGTGTGTGGTGGCCAAAATGCGAGAAAACGAGCGAGGTGATCACGGGTAAGCTAATCTTGAACTCTTTGAAGTTTATACCTTACTAGATATCTGGGTTCTACCCATTCTTTTTATCTCTCTGCTTGTGCTCAGCGTTTAAACTTGACTCACGGAGAAATTAGACTTTGACTTATCTGTGGAGACTCAGTTAGGAGAAACTTTCATTACATCCACTATTTATAAATCTTGCTTGATCAAGTTGGCACCATCACATTACTTGTTGATCTTATCTCTTTAAAGATACTTGCATTTGATGTGATTTTAGGGATTGATTGGTTAACCACTCATCATGCTAAAATTGATTATTTTTCGTAAGGTTGTTAGTTTTCATATTCTAACCAACTTTGTTATGCTAATTCAAACAACCAAACCACTAAAGTCAATCTTTGTCATATCAAGCCATAAAGCCATTCGTTTATTAAAAAATGGATGTCAAGCTTTCTTAGCCCATGTTATGGACTTGAACAAAAACACGTCGATTTGAATAATATTTACATTGTTAGTGAATTTCTGACGTATTTCTGAAGAAGAACTTCTGGTCTACCCCGAGCGTGAAGTTGAATTCTTTATTGATCTTGAAGCGGGTACAAAGCCCATTTCTAAAACCCCATATCGAATGGCTCTATTGAACTTGAGGAGTTAAAAGTCCAACTCTAGGAGTTGTTAGACATCGGTTTCATTCATCTAGTACATCTCCTTGGGGTGCTCTGTTTTATTTGTAAAGAAGAAAAAAAGCGGGAGTATGCGACTTTGTATTGACTCTCGGGAATTGAACCATGTCACCATCAAGAATAGGTATCCCCTACCTCGCATTGATGACTATTTCGACCGATTGCAAGGAGCACAATTCTTTTCAAAGATCGATCTTTCGATTACGGATATCATCATTTGAAGATTAAAAGCGAGGATATTCAAAAGGCGCCTTGAGAACTTCGATGCGGGCATTATGAATTCTTAGTCGTGTCTTTTGGATTGACTAATGCTCCTCTTTGCTTTCATGGATATGATGAACCGTGTATTCAAGGAATATTTGGATCGGTTCGTTGTTGTCTTTATTGATGACATCCTCATCTATTCAAAAGTCGTGAAGATCATGAGCACCATTTGAAATTTGGTACTTCAAAGGCTTCGTGACAACAAGCTATATGCCAATTTGAAGAAATGGGAGTTTTGGCTTGAGGAAGTAGCATTCCTTGGGCGCGTGGTGTCAAAACATGGAGTATCTATTGACGGCGAAGATTGAAGCAATACAAAGTTGGGAACAAGCAAAAGTCGGTGGTGAAATCGTAGCTTTACGGGCTTATTTGGTTATTATCGGAGATTCGTGGAAGGATTTTCTCGAATCGCTACTCAGATTAACTCGGTGACTCGGAAAGATACAAAATTCGTATGGGCGAGGAATGCGAGAAGAGTTTCCAAGAGCTCGAGAGGAGACTCATTTGGCACTGTTCTAACAATACCATCTGGTTCGGATGGATTTGTTATCTCTGATGATGCTTGGTGCAAAGGGTTAGGATGTGTTCTCATGCAACATGGGAAAGTCATAGCCTATGCCTCATGATAACTCAAAGAATATGAGAGGAATTATCCTACTCATGATGCGGGTTAGCGTGATCATTTTCGCATTGAAAATCTGGAGACACTACACGTATGGGGAGAAAGTGGAGATTTATACGGATCATAAAAGCCTCAAATATTTCTTCACCCAAAAGGAACTCAACATGCGGCAATGGCGTTGGCTCGATTTGTTGAAAGATTACGACCATAACATTGATATCATCACGGAAAAGCAAGCGTTGTAGTTGGCGCATTGAGTAGAAGATCGTATGCGAATGCGAGTGCGATGTTGTTAACACAAAGACCCATTTTGTACGACTTACAAAGGATGGAGATAGAGTTAAAAGCTCCAGTACCCCGTGATGATATCAAACATCTGAGTAGAACCAGGACTTTAATCGATAAAGTTAAAATTACTCAAGCCACGAGACCGAGAGATGATACGTATGATGAAGAAGAAAGTCTGAAGGTGTTATTCGAAGCAAGAATCGATGAAGAAGGAATACTTGAGTCGACTCCGGACTTTGCATTCCTAACGATTACGACTTGAAGCATAGAATCATGATGGAGGCACACAACACACCATTTGCAATCCATCTGGGAGTACCAAAATGTATCATGATCTTCGACATACATTTTGGTGGAGCAATATGAAGAGAGAGATCGCGGAGTTTATCTCGAGGTGTTTAACTTGTTAGCGTGTAAAGGCGGAGCATCAAGTGCCAAAGGGTCCATTGCAACCACTTGAGATTCCAAAATGGAAGTGGGAACACATTACTATGGATTTCGTTACGGGTCTTCCCAAGGTTTCTCAAGGCATAGATGCGATTTGGGTTATTGTTGATAGATTAACCAAAAGTCTGCTCATTTCTTGCCTATCGTGAGACTTATTCCTTGAACGTCTTGCTCGTATATACGTAAATGAGATTGTGAGATTGCATGGCATGCGAGTATCCATAGTTTGGATCGTGACCCAAGATTCACTTCACGATTTTGGGTTAGTTTGCGAAGAAAGCTATGAGCGCAGTTTACGATTGATTTGGCATACCATCCTCAAGCGGACGGGCAATCGAGAAAGGACTATTCAAACTCTTGAAGATCTATTAAGACTGTGTCCTAGATTTCAAAGGGAGTTGGGATAAGTACTTACCATTGGTGGAATTCTCCTCTGACAATAGTTATCAAGCAAGTATAGGCATGGCTCCATTCGAGGCGTTGTATGGACGAAAGTGTTGTTTCTCGTATATGTTGGGACGAGGTGGGTGAAGCAACGTTGTTGGGACGAATTGAAATGCATGACTACTGAGAAAAGATTCAAATGATCCGGCAGCGTATAAAGACCTCACAAGATGACGAAAAGAGTTATGTTGATCTTCATCGAAAGGGCGTGGAATTTAATATTGGAGATCATGTATTATTACGTATTGCTCCATGGAAGGAGTTACAAGATTGGGGGAAGAGAGAAAGCTCGATCCACGATTTGTTGGTCCATTTGAGATTCTTGACCGAATAGGAAATGTGGCCTATAGACTCGCATTACCTCCAAGCATGTTTTGTGTTCATAATGTTTTTCATATATCTATGCTTTGTAAATATGTGAAAGACCCAAACCACATTATTTCAATAGAACCAGACAAGATAGCCGAAGATTTAACGTATGAGGAGGTACCTGTCAAGATCTTGGATAGAAAAGAGCATGTCCTACGAACAAAGTTTATACCACAAGTCAATGTTTTGTGGAGGAACCATGCTATGGAGGAAATGACATGGGAGTTGGAATTAGAAATGAAAGCGAGGTACACTCACCTTTTCGAAACTCCAGGTACGTACATTAATTTCGAGGATGAAATTTTATAAGGAGGGGAGGTTGTAAGACCCCAACTTATTATAAATAAAATTGAATTTTCTCTATTCATTATCTTGAAATAATAAGGAGTTAATTTGATATAATGCTTTGGTTATGGGTGAAATGTGCAAATTTTGCAAAATAAGCAAGTGGTTATAAAATATTCATTTTATCGGGGAATATTCGTTTGGTGGTGTGGAATATTCTTCTTTGTTGGGGAATATTAAATGCGACAGTGCTTGACCATTTGTGGGCCCCATAAAGAAAAACGGTCGGATGAAGAAAATGACAAGTTTAAGTTTTTATAAATAATGGCGTAATTATTACCGTTAACACTGTTGGATTACCTGGTGGTTAAAATACAGTAATACGCGTGGTTGCACAGTAGCACACGGTATTGCACAGTATTTTTGAATTATTGATTCTTACGTAAGAAGGCACTACTCAATAATTATTATAGTAATTATTGTTCAATATTTTATTTTATTGATTCAATAATTGTTACGTTGATATTTTATATTATTGTTGTTTTAATAATTGTCCTTTACATAGTATTTCCCATTATCGGATCGATAATTCATATTATTTGAATAATATTATTAGATAGCATTATTAGCAATGTCTAAGGAAGTTACTATCTAGGAAAGGGGTTTGGTCACCTAATTGCTTGCGCTTGATGAGGAGAAATCCTTATCGGAAAGCCCCCCTCTTTCTGAGGAGCGACACTTTGGTTGTCATAATTGTGATTACTATAATATTATTTGTGAATAATTAATTATTGATTTATATGATAAGGAAATATTTATTTTATGACATGGATGGATAGGAAATATTTATTTTGTGTGGATATAAATGAAGGAATTAATCTTTGAGGTATTTTATCAGTATTTTATCGGAATAGAGGTATTAAAAATCGTTCGTATGTGGATTTCGGGCATTTTTCATTTGGAATTTGGAAAAACATAAATCTACAAAGTTGTAGAGAATTCGATTTCCTGTGGAATGGATATAAAATTCGTATTTTTCTCATAAAGGGCTATTTATTATGAATTATTGAAATTTTAGAAATAAATATTTTTATTTAAAAACATGGTGGGCCCCACTTTTGGTTGGTGTAAAAAATCTTGTCTTGGTGGGTTTTTTTAGAGGTGTCTTTGATAAGTTTTGGGCAAAGATGGTGGGCGTGAGAAATTTTTTAATAAATTAATATTTTATTAATTTAGTCTCTTTTGGCGTTCTAGCATTTTCCTATAAATAGGGTGCTTAGTTAGAATTAAAAATCACACGAAAACAAGTTTTTCTCTCTATATATTATCGAGCGTATTTTGTGAGTATTTAGATACTTTGAGAGTTTTTATTCGGTCTGCAAGTTTCTTCTTGACATTACATCGATATTCATTCGGAAATCTTATTCTTTTGAGGTAAGGGATGTTATTTTCTTCGTAAATGATATTATTTCTTTCAATATCATTATCTTTGAAATATTGGTATGAATTTTATTATGGAATTTCTACCTTTTTTGTGTCGAGGTTACTATTCACGTATCGACTTTATTCACGTATCGACCTTTATTCACTGACCTTATTCACAGAAAAATAAAATTTTCTCTTTTTTGTCCCGGATATCTATTATGGTTACTATCTTTGATTGTATCCATGTTTTGATCTTCATTCTTGAATTTTACTCCATTATGGTTTTATTATGGAGTATTTTTAAACTTGAATTATCTAAAGTATGAATCTCTAATCTTTGTCCTTTTATCTCTTTGGATTTCGTTCTCTAAAATATTTTTCATCATCCTCGGTCTTTAATGGTGATACTTGATGAATATCTTTGGGCTTGTAGTGCAAAGAATGAATGATTACGATGAATATCTTTGGCCGTAGTGCAAAAGATGAGCAGTGTTGAGATGAACATGATTATTTGGTGATATCTGAATGAATATCTTTGGCCGTAGTGCAAAGATGAATATTTGATGCAAGATGTATATTGATTGATGTTACATGGATAAAATATTGATGATGGACTTTTAAATTCATAGATGATAGTAGATTTCATTCTCTACTTAACTCTTCTAATGAATTATTTTTTTCATTGCGAATATTGATCTAAAACTGGTTGTCCATTATATTTTATCGATTTATTGAAGGCTAACGATAAATTATTGTTCTTTATCTTAGTCGTAATAATATTCTTTCTTGGGCTAGTTGAGCTCACCCTTTTCCTTTTTGTTCCATTTTTTCTTCTCGGGAGGTGAGAATATAGCGAGGATCTAGTCGAGGGGTGGAGTGATGGTTCTAGAAAGTTGTTTTAGCGATCCTCACTATTTTTGTAAAATAGTGTATCAATAATTATAATGAGGACTCCTTTTGAGTTTGAATATTATTAGACAATATTTGTATTTAAACAATATTTGTATTTAAACTCACGATAATTATATGTGTTGTCGTATGTATTTTTGACGATAATTGTATTAATGAAGTTGTATTTATTTATTGATATCCCATGTATTTGGCGACTCAAGAATGGGTGATGTATACCTATTTTGGGTAGAGTGTGTTGCCAAATGTCTGACATGTCAGAAAGTGAAAGCAGAACATCAGAGGCCGAGTGGGTTGCTATAACCTTTAAAAATCCCAAAATGGAAATGGGAACATATTACGATGGATTTCGTGGTTGGCCTTTCGACAACTCATAAAGGCTATAACACATTATGGGTTTTTGTTGACCAATTGATGAAATCCGCACACTTCCTTTTAATCAAAATCAAATTCAACTTAGACCAGTTGGCAAGGTTATATGTGAAAAAGATTATTTCGAGGCACGAAGTTCTGGTTTCAATTATTTCCGATAGGGATCCATGTTTTACATCAAACTTCTAGAAACGACTACAGGAATTTATGGGGACGCAGTTGAGAATGAGTACGACATATCACCCTCAGATAGACGGGCAGAGCGAAAGGACAATTCAGACATTGGAGGATATGTTGAGAACGTGCATCGTGGATTTTAAAGGAATTGGAATAATCACTTATTGTGACGCCCCCAAAATAGGTATACATCACCCATCTTGGGTCGTCAGATTCATGGTACAAAAATACAAATACAACTTAATAATACAACTGTCGTGTAAAATATGACAAAACATAAACTGAGAGTTTTAATAAGAATATTGTCATCTAGACAATATCCACACTCAATGGAGTCCTCATTACAATTATTATCACAATATTCCGTAGAATAGTGAGGACTACTAAAGCCATTTATCTTGGACCATCACTCCGTTCCCCGACTAGTCCCGGCTATGTTCTTATTTCCTGAAGAGGGCAATGAAAGAAAAAGGGTGAGCTCAACTAGCCCAGTAAAAAATATTATGACTAAGATAATACAGAATAAATTATCATTAGTCTTCAACAATGTTAAACTGATAAAATACAATAGACATCAAGTTTAACTGTAGCAGAATAAGCAATCCATTAGAAGAGTCAAGTAGAGCATGATATCTACTATCTTTTATAATTTAAAATGTTTTCATCAATTTTTATCGCTAAGACTCAGCTTAATAAATAAACCACATCATCGAATCATCCCTGCACTACTTGCCAATGATATTAATTAAATCATCAATGGTCATGACTATACCGAATAATCCCTGGTCATAATCATACCAAAAAATGACCATCAATGCACTACAGGCCACTGAAGACTTTTACTACATCGTTTATAACATTACAAGTCATGATTATACCGAATGATCCCTGGTCATAATCATACCAAGTCCATCTTTGCACGTAATCCAAAGATATACAACTATAAAACCAATAACCAACAGTCCATCTTTGCATGTAAGCCAAAGATATACAATTCAATAATCAACAGTCCATCTTTGCACGTAAGCCAAAAATAACTTTCATCACCATATAAGCATAAGGATGATGACAATGATATAAGCATTAATCAAGCAAAAATAAGGATAAATATTAAAGACTTTAAATTTATCCAAATATTATTAATAACTTAATAAACTAATAATCTAATATTATTAATATTATAACAATATTTTAATCACTTTTTAAACTTATAAACAATTTATTTCAATTGTTTACACTTTACCAAATAATGCATTTAATCATTCAAAAATGCCATACTCATAAGATTTCATCACCAATGATCAAATCCCTTATCAAAAATATGCATATACCCTATATAGGATTCCCAAGCCATAAAATCCTATTTTCCAATTTTGTTACTTCACATAACATATTTAACTCATTTACTCATAACTAGATTATTTTCATGAAAAATATCAATCAGTCCTAAAAATATTTCTTTTTTGGTATTTAGTAGAATATAGTCCCATATTGAACATATATTTTTCTCGGAATTTTTAAAATTCATTTACTATTTTTCAAAAATCAATTTCTAATTAATTCTTTAAGAAATTAGCTACCTCAAGTTTAACTCAAGAAATTCCCAAATCTTGGCAGGATCTTACACATGTTAACGTGAGCTTCCATTTTAAATTTCATGGTCATCGGACTTATAGAACTCCGGTTATAGCGTTTTTCGTCGAAAAAACCTAAATATTGAAATAGTCATAACTTGCTCATTTTAAGTCGGAATGAGCTCATTTTTGGATAGTAGATACTTTATTCCATATATTTTCATGTCGCAAAAGGCTGGAATTTATTTCACAAACTAAGTGGCTGAAATTGCCCTTTTAAATTTTTTGACAATAGCTTTTTAATACTTTACAACTTTTGACTCCTTTGCTAAAATCAGTCCACACGAAAATCTACAACACCTTCTCCAGTGATTCCACTTGGATAAGTTAGAAAACTCATAGATCTAACTCTAAAACTTAACCACACTAAAAATTCGAAATATAATAGGAGATATGGTCAATTGAATTTCATGTTCCATTTTTACCAAAATCTGATTTTTCAACCCTTTGCGATTTCTAAGAAACATTCATGTTTTCACATAATAACCAACATAACTCATCATAACACTTACTAATACTACACACCCATGATTTTCATTAGTCCAATGCTTTTATTATGACTTTCATCATAATCAACAGTCCAATACTTATATTATAACTTTCCAGAATTTTTGAGGGTCAGAAAAATTACGAAACTGCAAATGGATTTTCACCCGCCATGAGGTAATCCACGTAGAGAGATCATTACCACAATTTAATAAGGAATGAAATAAAAATGTTCATTCACCATGCATGTGGTAATCCACAAAGACAGGTTATTCCAACAGAATAATAAAGAATGGAATAACAGAAGAATTCACCATGCATGCAATAGATCGCACATACAGGTTATTCCCAACAGAATAATAAATAATGGAACTAAGTCATGCGTAAACGCATAGACAGGATATTCTGACAGAATAATAAAGAATAGAACCAGGTCATGCGTCAACGCACAGACAGGATATTCCGACAGAATAATATAGAATGGAATAATAGAAGAATTTCACCATATATACGGTAATTCGCATAAATAGGCTATTCCAACATAATAATAAAGAATGGAATAATGACTCTTACGAGTATTGAAAGAAAATAATTCTCTTCATGAATACGAAAGAATAATACCCCTTACCTTAGAAAGAAACTGGATACAGGAGTAGAGAGGTAGCAGACTTCTCTTCTTCTTTCTCTCTATAATTTCTCTCTATAAATAATTGCTCTATAGCTTTAGTGAATTGGTGAGAAATGAAGGAAGAATGAACTTCTATTTATAGAAAAATATAGTTTCAATAATTGCACGTTTTAGGGCTCGAAAAATTACAGTATAATACCTCCAACTTTTCTTTCATTTTTAATTTAGTCCAACAAGTATTAACAAACTTACACCACCTCCCCTAATAGTAAATAATGTGAATCAATAGTTCAATCATGTGAAACAATAGTTACAATCATGTGAAAATATGAATTACGGTATAGTACCTCGATCTATACGTCCATCTTTAATTTAATCATGCATGTATTATCAATCTTGCACCAACTCCCCTAATAGTATAAGAATGTGATTCAATAGTACACACATGTGAAAAAATAGTTATATAAGCATGTGAATTAGTAGCAATTAATTTCTCATTTATTCGATAAATTCCCCGATTTATCAATATAACCCCAGACATCAATTATCATCAAAATAGATGTCGATTTCCACTAACACTAATAATCCCAACACAATGAAACTATCAAATTCATCTTTAATCAACACGAACTTATTCATCATTAATATTATAACTCACAATATTAAACAACCAGGTCGTTCCCAGGAAAGAGGGGCTTTCAATAAGGATTTCTCCTATTAGTAGCCTTGATTAGGTGACCAAACCTCTCCTTGGCAGAACTTCTAGACATTGTAAATATTATAATTTAATAATATGAATAACTTTGTCGTCTCAATTATTGATTTAATAATATATCATATTATGCAGATGATACTATGACAATAATCGAATCAATAATATGAGAGATATGATGCAGCAATTACTATAGCAATAATTGAGTATAACTGAGTGACTTCTCACGTAAGCATCAATAACCAATACAGCATGCTACTATACAACCACGCGTATTACTTTACTTTTATTACCGGGTAGTTTAATAGTTTTAACTGTAATACTTCCGCCGTTATTTTTATAAAAGATAATTACATGCGTTTTTCTAAATACGACAATACTTAGATTAATGGGTTCGCTTAATGATTTATAAATAAATACGGATATTCTCGACAAAAAGAATATTTCCCTACCAACAAATATTTTATAACAACTTGCTTACTTTGCAAATTTATAAATATTACCCACAACTATAACATTATATCAAATCCACACCATAATATTAAAAAAATATTTCTAGAAATTTAAATCTTTATTCATAAAATTTAGGATCTTACAATCTCCCCTCCTTATAAAATTTTGCCCTCGAAATTTACGTACATACCTAGAATACTGAATAGGTGAGGATACCTTGACTTCACTTCAAATTCTAACTCTTGAGGTATAACCTTTGAGTGTCGAATATAATTCTTCTTATCCACGTATCTCCTCATACATTAAATCTTCTGCTATTTTGTCTAATTCCAAATCAATAATATGGTTTGGGTTGTCCACATATTTACGTAACATCGATACATGAAAAAAAAATGTTATGAACATGCGACATACTTGGCGGTAAAACGTGTCTATAAGACATAGTTCCTACTCGATCGAGGATTTCAAATGGGCCAATAAAATCGAGGGTTGAGATTTCCTCTCTTCATCAATTCTTGATTCTAGAATAACGCCCTCTTGAACCTTCTTCTTCACATTCATCAGCTCCGGGTCTGTAGCTTTAGCAACTTTAACATTATCGACTAAAGTCAGTTCTAATCATATATTCGTTATCTTCATGTAGGTTCATATATTCGCATTCGTAAACGCATACGATCTTCTACTCAATGCGTTAGCTACCACGTTCACTCTTCCCATGATGGTATTGAATGGTTTGATCATAATCTTCAACAGCTCGAGCCAACGTCTTTGGCGCATTATACGTTCATTTTAAGTAAAGAAATATTTGAGGGTTTTAGAAATGGGTTTTGTACTGAGGTCAATACAAAATTCGATTTCACGCTCTAGGGGTAGGCTAAGAAGTCTTCAAGAATACATAAGGAGTTTATTAACAATAGAAATATCATTCAAAACTGTGACTCTCATCCAAGACTTGGATAGCACATGTAATGAAGGCTTCTCCTAATGGAGTTTCAACCGATAAGTCAAAGTCTAATTTCTCCGGAGTCAAATTTAAACGTTGAGCGCAAGAAAGAGAGATAAAATAATGGGTAGAACCTGTATTTAATAAGGTATAGATTTCACAAGAATTTATAATTAACTAACCCGTGCTAACTTCGTTCGGGTTACTCTCTTTTTGAGAAGTCGCGAAAAACGCTCTCCCTGAAACCACTGATTTTGTTTTGTCTGTATCCGCCTTTGGTGCCACCGTCCCAGCTGGACTTGACTTTGGTGCACGATAAAATCGGGCTAGGTGACCTTCTCTTCTTGAAATTTCCACTTCTATTATCTTGGCCATGATTACCACCGAAGTGGGTACCATTCTTGGCATGATAATTTCCCCCATGATGGTTATCATTGTTCTGATGGTCGTTGCCACCCGTACAATTATTATCGTGTTGTTGCTCGTTGCCTTTTGGTTGTGCTGACTCATTATCGCGCTCCAATAACTGACCCCTATTCACAATATCTGAATACAAACACTGTCACAAAACAAGGGTTAATTGACATATCCCATATTATCCCTATACTCTGACCGACCAATTGAAATACCAAATAAACTTAAGTAGGTCATACTAACGAAGGAATTCCTCGTCTCTCCCCTCCTAGTTCTGTTCTCACATCTCAGCCAGGGATCATATCCCTAAACTTTGATACCAACTGTGACGCCCCCAAAATAGGTATACATCACCCATCTTGGGTCGCTAGATTCATGGTACAAAAATACAAATACAACTTAATAATATAACTATCGTGTAAAATACGACAAAACATAAACTGAGAGTTTTAATAAGAATATTGTCATCTAGACAATATCCACACTCAATGGAGTCCTCATTACAATTATTATCAAATTATTCCGTAGAATAGTGAGGACTACTAAAGCCATTTATCCTAGACCATCACTCCATTCCCCGACTAGTCCCGGCTACGTTCTCATTTCCTGAAGAGAACAATGAAAGCAAAAGGGTGAGCTCAACTAGCCCATTAAGAAATATTATGACTAAGATAATACAGAATAAATTATCATTAGTCTTCAACAATGTTAAACTGATAAAATACAATAGACATCAAGTTTAATTGCAGCGGAATAAGCAATCCATTAGAAGAGTCAAGTAGAGCATGATATCTACTATCTTCTATAATTTAAAATGTTTTCATTAATTTTAATCGCTGAGACTCAGCTTAATAAAAAAACCACATCATCGAATCATCCCTGCACTATGGGCCAAGGATATTCATTAAATCATCAATGGTCATGACTATACCGAATAATCCATGGTCATAATCATACCAAAAACTATCCATCAATGCACTACAGGCCACTGAGGACTTTTACTACATCGTTTATAACATTACAGGTCATGATTATACCGAATGATCCCTGGTCATAATCATACCAAGTCCATCTCTGCACGTAAGCCAAATATATACAACTATAAAATCAATAATCAACAATCCATCTTTGCACGTAAGTTAAAAGATAACTTTCATCACCATATAAGCATGAGGATGATGACAATGATATAAGCATTAATCAAGCGAAAAAAGGATAAATATTAAAGACTTTAAATTTATCCAAATATTATCAATCACTTAATAAACTAATAATCTAATATTATTAATATTATAACAATATTTTAATCACTTCTTAAACTTATAAACAATTTATTTCAATTGTTTACACTTTACAAAAAATGCATTTATTCATTCAAAAATGCCATACTCATAAGATTTCATCACCAATGATCAAATCTCTTAAAAAAAATCTGCATATACCCTATATAGGATTCCCAATCCATAAAATCCTATTTTCCAATTTTGTTACTTCACATAACATATTTAACTCAATTACTCATAACTAGATTATTTTCATGAAAAATACCAAATCAGTCCCAAAAATATTTCTTTTCTGGGATTTCACATAATATAGTCCCATATTGAACATATATTTTTCTCGGAATTTTTAAAATTCATTTACTATTTTTCAAAAATCAATTTCTAATTAATTATTTAAGAAATTAGCTACCTCAAGTTTAACTCCAAAAATTCCCAAATCTTGGCAGGATCTTACACATGTTAACGTGAGCTTCAAGTTTAAATTTCATGGTCATCGGAGTTATAGAACTTCGATTATAGTGTTTTTCGTCGAAAAAACCTAAATATTGAAATAGTCATAACTTGCTCATTTTAAGTCAGAATGAGCTCATTTTTGGACAGTTGGTACTTTATACCATATATTTTCATGCCCCAAAAGGCTGGAATTTATTTCACAAACTAAGTGGCTGAAATTTCCCTTTTAAATTTCAGGACAGTAGCTTTTTGATACTTTGCAGCTTTTGACTCCTTTGCTAAAATCAGTCCACACGAAAATCTACAACACCTTCTCCAGTGATTCTTTTTGGATAAGTTAGAAAACTCATAGATCTAACTCTAGAACTTGACTACACTCAAAAAATATTGAGGCTCAGAAAAATTACGAAACTGCAAATGGATTTTCACCCGCTATGAGGTAATCCACGTAGACAGATCATTTCCACAATTTAATAAGGAATGAAATACAAAGGATCATTCACCATGCATCTGGTAATCCACATAGACAGGTTATTACAACAGAATAATAAAGAATGGAATAACAGAAGAATTCACCATGCATGCGATAGATCGCACAAACAGGTTATTCCCAACAGAATAATAAATAAATGAACTAGGTTATACGTAAACGCACAGACAGGATATTCTGACAGAATAATAAAGAATGGAACCAGGTCATGCATCAACGCACAGACAGGATATTCCGACATAATAATAAAGAACGAAATAATAGAAGAATTTCACCATGTATACGGTAATTCGCATAAACAGGTTACTCCAACATAATAATGAAGAATAGAATAACAACTCTTACGAGTATTAAAAGAAAATAATTCTCTTCATGAATACGAAAGAATAATACCCCTTACCTTAGAAAGAAACTGGATACTAGAGTAGAGAGGTAGCAAACTTCTCTTCTTCTTTCTCTCTATAATTTTTCTCTATAATAATTGCTTTATTGCTTTAGTGAATTGGTGAGTAATGAAGGAAGAATGAACTTCTATTTATAAAAAAATATAGTTTCAATAATTACAAGTTTTGGGGCTCGAAAAATTATAGTACAATACCTCCAACTTTTCTTTCATTTTTAATTTAGTCCTGCGAGTATTATCAAACTTGCACCACCTCCCCTAATAGTAAATAATGTGAATCAATAGTTCAATCATGTGAATCAATAGTTATAATCATGTAAAAATACGAATTACGGTATAGTACCTCCATCTATACCTCCATCTTTAATTTAATCATGCAAGTATTATCAATCTTACACCAACTCCCCTAATAGTATAAGAATGTGATTCAATAGTACACACATGTGAACAAATAGTTATATAAGCATGTGAATTAGTAGCAATTAATTGCTCTTTATCCGATAAATTCCCTGATTTATCAGTATAACCCCCAGACATCAATTATCATCGGAATAGATGTCGATTTCCACTAACACTAATAATCCCAACACAATGGAACTATCAAATTCATCTTTAATCAACACGAACTTATTCATCATTAATATTATAACTCACAATATTTAACAACCAGGTCGTTCCCAAGAAAGATGGGGCTTTACAATAAGGATTTCTCCCTATTGGCGCGCAATTAGGTGACCAAACCTCTCCTTGGCAGAACTTCTAGACATTGTAAATATTGTAATTTAATAATATGAATAACTTTGTCGTCTCAATTATTGATTTATTAATATATCATATTATGCAGATGATACTGTGACAATAATCGAATCAATAATATGAGAGATATGGTGCAGCAATTACTGTAGCAATAATTGAGTATAACTGAGTGACTTCTCACATAAGCATCAATAACCAATACCGTGTGCTACTATACAACCACGTGTATTACTGTACTTTTACTACCGGGTAGTTCAACAGTTTTAACGGTAATACTTCCGCCGTTATTTTTATAAAAAGATAATTCTGTCATTTTCTAAATACGACAATACTTCCGTTGTGGGTTTGCCAATGATTGTGCCGTCGTACGGATATTCCCGACAAAAAGAATATTTCCCGACCAACGAATATTTTCTAACAACTTGCTTACTTTGTAAATTTATAAATATTACCCACAACTATAACATTATATCAAATCCACACCATAATATTAAAAAAATATTTCTAGAAATTTAAATCTTTATTCATAAAATTTGGGGTCTTACACTTATGGCTCGTTGAATTCGGTTACAACAACAGTTACCACGCTAGTATTGTTATGCCTCCTTACGAAACGTTGTACGATAGGAAATGCAGAACTCCACTTTATTGGGATGAATTTGGAGAGAGATAGTTACTCGGACCAGAATTGGTACAACAAACAGCAGAGATAGTCAAAGTAATCTGGAAAAGACTGGTACCAGCTCAGGACAGGTAAAAGAAATACGACGATCCACACCGTAAGAATGTTAAGTTCAAATTGGGTAGCTTTGTATTCTTGAAAGTCTCTCCCTGAAAAGGAAAAATTAAATTCGATAAGAAGGGACAATTGAGACAAAGGTTCATTGGACCCTTTGAGGTTCTGCGAAGGATTAGAGAGGTCGCATATGAAGTAACCTTACCTCTAGTGCTAGAGAATGTCCACAATATCTTCCATGTTTTATTTTTACAACCCTACAAACCCGATTACAAACATGTGATTCAATATGAACCCCTACATTTAGAGAAAGACTTATCCTATGAAGAAATTCCTGTTCAGATTGTTGACAGGAAAGAAAAAGTCCTCAGAAATAAAGTAATACCTTATGTTAAGGTAATTTGGAGGAACCACAACACTGAAGAAGATACATGGGAACACGAAGGAAATATGATGAAGAATTATCCTCATCAATTTGCTTAATCTGTGTAGCGATTCTAGGGACATAATCTTTGTAAGGGGGGAGAATTTAATTGGAAGAATTAATTGAGTTGTAATTCTGGGACAGAATCCTTTTAAGGGGGGAAAGATATGACGAACGAGATTTTTGTAATTTAATTTGAATATTTATTGAATTAAATAAATATTTTCGATGATTTAATTATTGGGTTAAATAACTAATTGATGAATCTGTGGTAGATTAATTTAATTATATATGTTACATTGATTAAATTAATGTGGAGAATTTATTATTATTCAAAGTGTATATTTAATTGAGCTTATTTGATTAAAGGAATTATTTAATCGGTATAATGTTATTCTAATTAATTTAATAATTAATTAGAGATTTAATGATTTAACATAATTAATAAATAAGAATTTAATTATGTGACTATGTGATCTAATGTGGAATTATTCTATTTTATTTAATTAAATTAAATAAGATATTTAATTAATTTCTTAAATGGGTGTGACATTATTAAACCATATGATAAAAGTTTAATTAAAATAATTGAGAAAGAGCCTTTTAAAGGCTAGCCAAACATGGCCTTGAGAGGATTTGGCCAGTTAACCCACTAAGGGATTAACCAACCACGATAATGCCAGTATGCACAATATATCAGCCCTTTTTGTACGTTATTCGTAAAACCTAAGTCTCAGAAATAATAGAGAGAAAAAGGGAGAGAGTTTTGAGAGAATTGAATTTGGGGAAGGAAATTTGAAGAATTATAGGAGGAATTTCTATCATCTAAACAAGAATTAAAGGGTGAGAATTCAAATTCTAATCTTTGTTAATATATTCTTAAGTTTTTCCATGAAAACCTCTTTTAGTTTTTTGTAATTGAATTTTCATGGCTAATCGTTAAATCTATGATGTTGTATATGTTTATTAACATGTATAGTTCAATTATATATGATTTATATGTGTTTTAGAGTAATTAATCCATGAAATTAAGATTAAGTTGGAATATTGAAGGTTACCGAGAAATAATGTTTGAATGTGGCCCATATGTACAAAAATTGGTGCCTTAATTGTATGTTAATCGATGAATTGATAATTGATTTATGTTTATACATGTGAAAATGAAAAGAAAGAAACTTAAATAGACTGATTTGGTGTTATAACGAATCTGTGATTAGTGATTCCATGAAATTTGACGAAACTTTAAAAAATAACAAGAACATGAAAATTATGGCTTTAAATCTTGTTGTTTATGTGACTCAAGATGTTAAAAGTGTGTTAAGAATATCATTAAATGTTTCTGTTAAAGTTTAGAACATATGGGTGAAATTATTTTCGTTGTGTATGTGAAGGTTTGGCCTAAATTGGCCTTGTTCTGTGTTCTTCACGAATTGCAAGTTTAGAACATATGGTTGAAACTTTATTCGTTGTTTGTGTGAGATTTTAGCCTAAATTGGCCTTTATCTGTATTTTTTGCGAACTACAGAAACTGAATCTGGGTAACCCCTCCCCGGCGGACATTGCCAAGCTAAATAACCCCGCCCCGACGGGCAAATAAAAAATTAAAAATTAAAAAATAATAATAATAATAATTAATTAAAATATTTATCAAATAAAATGAATATTTTAATTAAAATATTTATGAAATAAACTAAATATTCGATGGAAATTATTATTAAAATATTTATAAAATAAAATTAATATTTTAGTTAAAATATTTATTGAATAAAATAAATATTCGATGTAAATTATTATTAAAATATTTATCAAATAGAATAAATATTTTAGTTAAAATATTTATGGAATAAAATAAATATTCGATGGAAATTATTATGGAATAATTTATTCGAGTGTAATAAAAGTGAGGGAATGAAAATATTCTAATTTAATTAAGTAATTAAATTAGAAGGGTAATGATTTGTTAAATAAAGTGGAGTTGATATTAAATAAATAAGTGAAAGTGTGACTAATGGACAACATAATAAGAGAATTGTAAAAATAAATTAGAAAAGGTCTTGTGACCTTATAACTGCTATGTTTTGTAACTGGTTAAACCACATTAAAAAAAATGATGTCCATGAGATGATATGATGTTGTTTAAACTTAAGATTTGAGATTTCAGTCCCGTATATGTGCAAAATTTAGACCAAGATAACAAGTTGTATTAAAAGAGAGAACTAAACCTATAAGGTTAGTATTAATGTAACTAACGAATGTTGTGAATACATATGGTATGTGTGTAAGACTTGTGGTGAACCTGAGTAGTAATCGTTTAGCCTACGCAGGAGGCAAGTTTCCAAACCCTATTCTTAAATTGAGCAAGTTCTTAAATCCTATTATTATTGAGCAAGCTTCGTATTCTTATTTCGAACTTTTCAAAGCTTAATTGTTCAAGTTCATGATTCCAAATGAGATGTTCTAATTCTTTTGAAGTATTACTTCTATTGTACAAAGTTCATTCAATTGTGTAGAATTGAGACTCAATCTTTGATTTGATTATTGATTTCGATATTGGATTGAAACTTTGAATAGATAGTGATCTTTATTGATTCAACAAATCCATAGTTGATGATTATTGAACTCTAAATTATCCTTGAAGCTAATCCAAACAGAACTTCCATTGGTGTGGACTCTAATGTCAAAGCTGAGATGAACAACCCTGTTATGGGGGATTATATTACGTGATAGCGTTAAGATGTTGTGCACATACATGGTACATAGGCTTGATCCCCCTAAGTATGAGAAGTTAGGTCCATATATTCTTACAATTGTTAAAGGTTTAAAGTAGAAATACTTGATAACCTGGGACATAGTTCATGGTTTTATGACTCTCAGATGTACTTTTGATTCTTGTTCTAATCGTGATTCAAAAGTCGAGACTTCTTTTGGTTCAGTATCCATTGTTTATTCGCATGTTATTATTATTATTTTATTGTTAAACTTGTGGGCAATTTTTGCTCACTCTTGCATAATAACATTGTAGCTAAGATTGAGAGAGTTGATGAGCTATCCACTAGTAAGTGCAAAGGCAAAGCAAGTAAATGATGAAGATTTATTTATTACTTAAGAATGTTTATGTTAAGACTTAGGATGTTATGTTTAAGACTTATTTGTTTATGAAGTTTTCGCACTGATGTATTAAGGTTAGATGACATGAGATTGAATTTTTTTAGATGTTGTAACCCTTCATTGGGAAGATTTTATTTTAATTTTATTGTTATCATTATTATAGGTAGTTAGATGTTAATAATTTTGTTTAGTGAACACAAAATCTGAGGGAAGTTTGAGTACCCGGATTTGAGGGTGTCATAATCATTGTTGTACCTCTTGTGAAACCTTACTATCTTGCCCCTCACTAGCACTACCAAACTCCCCTTGGCTGAGGCATTGGCATAGAATTCTTTCACCAAGGCAATGACTGGGGAAACGGGCTGGCGACTGAAGTGTGTCCAATTCCTATCAGCAATCATTTGGAATATTTTGCCATCAAGCTGTGCATAAGGCCTAAGGCCTCTCTCGGGCACTAAGCTTTTTCAAGTCAAAATGGTGTAGAACTTGTTAGATGCCTCCCTGCTAATGAACCTTGTGTGATCCCAGTGCGATAAGAATGAAGAGGATCCGCCCACACTCAACTTTTGCTTCTTTGGTGCCATTTCAGAATTCTCAGTCAATAATAAATCATAAGCCGAAAAGGAACTTAAATAACAAGCCACCAACTGAGCCTTAATCAACTGGCTACAAAACCTAATAAATGAAGACAATTCACGAGCCCAATGATACCACAACAGTGGAAAAATGCAATCAAATCTTACTTAGACAATTTATCAAGTAGTTGTCGTGCGCTGCCATAACCCAAATTGTTTAGAACTATTCTAAGCTCCTCGAACCCAAGTATAATAACAGTAATGACACACATCCAAATTTAATTTAGAAGTATGCAAGCTATTTCCCAGGCCAATCAGCAAATGAACAAGTTAATACCAATAATAGGTTGCAATACCCAATACCTGGAATCGAAGAACCCTAGCAGTAGCAACCTCTGGGAAGAATTGATTTGAGGCCCAATTTGATTGGTTGCACGATTAGAGCAAGAATCTTTTGATATGGTGAATTAAGGGCCGAGTTGGGTATAGGGGGTGTCGTGCGAGAAGAAGGCAGCAAAATAAGGGTTTGATAAGTAAGCAGCTATCGAGTTTCGTTTAAGTAAATCAACCAAAATTTGCTAACAAGACCGCATGACGATGTGCTTCCATTTTAAATCGGCGCTACACATGCTTGAGATTGAAATCGGTGGTTTTAAAGTGGCAATCGTAAGCACTATCCATAGGCATGATGATGGTGCTACAGTGTATATTTCCAGTAGGTTCGTGATGAAGGTGGCGCTGCAGCGCTGGATCAAGGCTATAAACTGGTGCCGCAGATCCGTCCCTGCATCAATCCAAGACAGAGTGTTTTCCTGCACATTTCAAGCTAAGTGTAAACCATCATAACTAAGCAACACAAAGACTATTAACAACCCACATGATAACTAGTTGAAGTCAACTACTGCATACTAACACACTATATACACATTAATATGCATACTAGATAAAACTATAGTAATAAACATACTGAAGCCTAATTTAACAAACTAAAGTGAAAAATTATAATGTAAACTAGACAGAAACAAAGAGAAGCCAAATTTTTTTGATATTGAGATGGGGTTGCCTCCCCACCAAGCGCTTGTTTTAAAGTCAACGGCTTGACTATTCCATTGCCGTTCAATTCGGCTTATTGTCGACGTCGGAATTTTTATTGTCCCTTTTCTGTTCTTGTCTTTTAGTGTTCTCATGTTAGGTGAGATTTGTTTGAAAAAACAAGTTGTGAAAAGGTCCGACGTGTATATGTCGACGATTGGACTGTAAGAGTCGCTAGTTGGTATTTTTAAATGGTTGCACCAACTCAACCGAGAAAAGGTTTGCACATTGACCTAGTGATGTAATACTGCTTAACTGGTCTGTGAAACCGAGATTCGTTAGGGCTTGGGGGCTTGATTATGCGGAGGGAAGGTGTTAGGCACCCCCCGACATCCGTGTTACCATGGTGACTACCACTTTTTAATGAAACTATTATATGAATGTGTGTGTGTGAGGGTCATTGTGCAATTATCTGGTAGTAGTGTTATGCCTTGTTTACACCTATATACATAGGGTTTGAATTTGTATAAAAGTTTAATTTCAACAAGATATAGCAATGATGTTTTGTAAAATAAGTTTTTCAAACCCTTATGCTTAATAGTAATTGAGGCCTTTGATACTTCCATTTTATTATGTGTTCAGCTTGATTGCTTTTATTTTTGAGATGTGAAGCATCTTCGAGAAAATAATATACATAGAAGTACTAAACTCATTGAGGGCATGGGAGCCATATAAGGAAATTCAAACACAGTGAATAATTTATAAGTCGGTTACAACTTAAAATGTCCATAACAAAAACCAAATCTAGATCCAGGAGACTGGATATGTGATCACATGATTCCTAAGCTCACATGATGTTGCAGTTTGTATGAAAGCTATAAACAGTTATATATATATATATATATAAGCAGTAAACGCACCGAATATATATCGATCCAGGCTCAGTTCGTCAATTCGATGATATATATATAAAATAAGTAAACGCTCCAAATATGAATCCAGACTCAATCGAGGCATAACTCGATATTGATATATATATATATATATATATATATATATAATATATATATACAAAAGAAATAAAAAGCCACGGACTGAAGTCCGGGCATACACACGCAACACGACTCTTAATGTGAATAATTATGTGCACAAAAGTGGAGAAATGCTTTAAGAAATGTAAGAAGTCTTACAGTGGACTACCAAGAAGACTTTAAATGGCTTTAATTGAATGAAAACTTGGTTTTCATCGATAAAATATGACAAAGCACAAGCTCACAAGTGTTAGAAAAGAGAAAGCACTCAATTTATAGTGTGTATAGAGCAAATGGATAGGGTTTCCTCGTCTTTTCTCTCTTGAAAATGGCCACCCCAAGCCCTCTATTTATAAAGGGGGAGCCGCAAGTGTACCTTTGGTAGCCGCAGGTCCACCTGTGGCTACTCAGGGTTCCCCGGGCTCCGTGGGCCCTGCTGTCTCGAAGTACGTGCACACATGCAACGTTTTATCCGCTCGAACCTTCATAACTTTCAATCAGGGAATCCGATTAAGGCGTATAATTCCTTTCCCGAATGTTATTGCCGAAAGCTACATAGTGACATGAGATAAGAGGTTGTACGAGGTTGGGAAGGTAGGGCCATGCCTAGATCATCAGGTCTTTAAATTCTATCCAGTGTGTTGTCTTGTGTAGTAGTAACTCAAAATTTGAGCTATGCTTCTTGTAGGACACTTCTGTGTAGAATGTAGGATGAAATTTTTTGGAGATGGCGTAAATGTGGGATCGAGGTGGCAAAATGATGATTTGGCCCCTCACCGGGGTTATCTCCAGTTTTGGGCAGATGTAGCAGTCATTGCTCAGGGTTATCTCTGAGATTGGGTTTCTATAAGTACTGAATGTCCTCAGGATTGTCTCTGAGGTGTGCCTGGCCTCTCGGGGTTATCTCTAGGGTTGGAATTGAGTGCCTCAGGGTTATCTCTGAGGTTGAAGCTGATTGTTGGGGTTTGAAATGAGCTTTTCCGGGGTTATCTCTGGAACTGCAACTGCATTCCTTGGGGTTATCTCCGAGGTTGGAACTGAAACTCTTGGGGTTGTCTCTGGGATTGGACTGAGTATCTCAGGGTTATCTCCGAGATGGAACTAAGGATTTTAGGGTTATCTCCGGAACAAGAACTGCTTCCCTCAGAGTTATTTCCAAGCTTGGAACTGAAACTCCTAGGGTTATATCCGGGGTTGGACTGAGTATCTTGGGGTTATGTCCAAGATGGAACTGATTGAGTATCCAAGGGTTATCTCCACGGTTAAGATGATTTGACCTCCAGGGTTATCTCTAGAAGTTAATTCTACCTTCCTACAATGTTAGTAACAGGAATACATAAATTTTGAGTGTCTACAGATGCCCCTCTTTATCATATTCATGTAATGTAATGGCATGGATATGATAAAGAATACTAGACACTTGAAATGTGACAAGATAATCATGATGCAATGTACTGCAGCATGATGCAAATGAAGGATGTATGTGGTTTGTTGGACCATTTTTCAATGGGATGTGATGACTGTTTGTTCCCACGACTTCTGATGGGGACTGCAGTTATCACTGATGATCCTGACGAACCTCTTGGATGTGTATTCCAAAGCCCTCAGGAACTTATTGGATGTTGACATTGGGGTTATCACCAAAGTCCTTAATCCTTGATATAGATTTCCCACTGAGGATGTGTTTCTAATGTATGGGAGACTCATGGGTTTATATGCTCTGTCTGATGAAGATGCGTATAACATATTCCATCATTGGTCCTCCTCGATGAGGATAATTTTCCCTGGTTTGTATCGCCAGGTCCTTCCAATGCTCTGTCAGAGTTACTGCCAATAGTTTGTGTTGTCAGGGTTGCCTGACCCTCACTGAAATGTTCTTCAATAAATACCATCATCGGACCATTCTCTGATGCTTCACTAGATTTAATTGCCAATGGATGGAATCATCAGATGCCTTTTGACACTTCGTTGGATTTACTTGCCAATAGATAGATGTCGTCAATGTTGTTTGACCCTCATTAAAATGTTCATCAACGGCTAAAATCATCGGATAGCTTCCGATGCTTCATTGGATTTACTTGTCAGTGGCTGAATGTTGTCCAGGTTGCTTGATCTTCACTGATGTGTGCATCAACGGATGAGTTGTATGAAGTTTCCACTGGGGAGAAGTGTTTTGGAGCTACGACCCCGAACTGACGGCATCGGACCTTTGTGAGGTATTGCCGAGTGTAGTTTCTAATAGTGGTGATCATTGGTATAGTGAACCCTATGTCTGGACGAATACCAAAGAGTGATGTGTAGACCCGTAGTTTGGGCTTTGAAAACCAGGATTTCAGGCTTTTTTTCTCAATCATGTAGCATCTATTTTCCTGATTTAACTTTTTCATCTTGTGAGACCTCTTTTACAACTCAAATTGGACCAAGCCAGAGCGTTGGGACCCACCTAGGGTAGCCGTAGGTACACCTGCGGGCAACCGTGGGTGGTTTTAAGTGCCCTGTTGCTCTCACAAGTCATTTTTAAGTTTTTCACATAGAGAATTTGAGAGCTCTTCTTCAGATCTGCTGAGTTTGGGCGGCTTTCTGTAAAATCTATCACCGTACAAGTGTTCTACAATATCCTGGTAACGTATGCATGTCTTCTTTTCCAGTTTTTATCCGTTGGAAAATGATTTATCACATGAAATGCTTCTAAACACATAGTACTAAATATGCATGCTCATATAACTTCATAAAAATTATTCAACACAGTAAATGTTAGTATTTAACCATGCTGAACATAAGGATGTGAAAAAATTTAATTTTTGAAACAATCAAATGGACACCTTTTTATGCTATTTCTTATCCTATTTGAGGAGAAATGAGAAAAGGTTATAAAGCAAAGTAATCCTGGTAATTAGGTTACCCTTACGGATTATGACTTTGATATTCTAATGCATATAGGATGTTTATGACTATAGGTAGGTGTGCTACTAAATGGCCACCTAGTCATGTATATGTGCATGTGGATAGTCCTGTTTACAAAGGAGACTGGAAATTTTTTTCCAAAAGTCTAGGCATTGGGTAGACATGCATTTTTAACTCTACTGTAGGCGTATGTTAAAGTAATGCATGCATGCATACAGTCATAAAATGCATTTGAAAAGCTCCAGGTTAGAATTTACTACACCCTTTCTGAGGTGATTTGGAGACTTGTGTCCAGATATATGGATCCGGATCAGCCAAATAGTTCTCGCAGGACCACTTTAGGTGTGTAGAGGAGGTATTCTGATGTGCCTTGACCCCGTTCAATCAAACAGCCTCATCGTTTGGCGGAGGTGATGATCCGTCTTATCCAAGTTAAGGTACCAGATGTTGAGGATGAGGAGGAAGTTGTACCGGTTGCGGACCCCGCTCCTGCTGCTTATGCTTGCGTCCTATTAGTGTGTTAGGTCCAGATACCTATCCACGAGGACGACGATGGCATAACTCCACACTAACAGAGGTTCCTGTAGCTGAGGTTCCTATACCATTCTATGAGCGGAATAATACTAATAATAATAACAATAATATAAATATCAAACTAAATTTATACATCAGAGTCTAATCCCTAGGTACGAGACCTTTAAACATTCATTACATGATAATTAATAAGTATCATTGTCATAATAAAGTCTAATTATTACATAAAATATCACAAATCTTATTTGGTTAGCTTTCATTTCCCTTTGTTTCGGCATGAGCCTTTTGGTTCTTCACACTTAGTTGAAAATATTTAAATTAAACAAGGATGAGCATTTGAGTGCCCAACAAGTAATAACAATTATAAACATTAGCTGAAAGGGTTTTCTTTGTACTACCGTTCTACAACAAATCAATAGTTGTGAAGTAATCTGAACCGATAACAATAACATAATAAATCTCTATCAAATTTTTGAAACTACATATTGACTATAAATAGGGTTAAGGTGACATACTATGAACATTGTTTTCTATTTTCAAAAAGGTTAAACAAAACTTCATCTGCAAACCGTCATAACTTACGGGCACGTGGGGTGATTAGCCCATTATGCCCTGTATTGATCAATACTACATGCAAGAACGATGGTATCATTCACTCTGTCCGCCTTGGGTGCATAAAAGTTTTCCCTTGATCGGGATGTTCATACTTAGTTTGGAATTCGAACCAAAACAATAGGGTTAATAATCTAATACAATAATAATATAATTCTGAAACTTCTTACTCATGTCCATTGCATAAAGGAAATGCAAAGGTAAGATACTTTCCTGGTACGCTGCTTACAATTCGCAACTTAGTTTTATCTTGTATGTAATCACCTATCAGTAATAAGATCATTTTACTAATTAGAATAACATATCGTAACACATAATACTGTCTATTGCAGACATAACCTAATCATCTTGTCACACATATCCAACAGTCATTGAATCACAAAAAATCATTAATACAGTCAAAATATCTAAGTCCGGATCAATTTCTGAAACATGTCGGTGTACCGATAGCTTTATCGGATAATTATCGAGTCCAAGACTCTATCCACTAATTCCATAACTGTAAATATCAGTCATATTATTTTTAAATGACTTATTATAATTTATCATGAATTTTTAAACATCGGAATCATTATTAAATGATTTAAATATTAAACAACTCTATTATCATTAATATTTAATTAATATTAAACTATTAATGAAACCATTACCAAAATACTCAAAATATTTTGTAAAGTATTAATATTACCCTTAAATGATTTTTAAAACATTTAAAATCATTTATAAATAATTACCATTAATATTTAAATATTAATGTACCATTTATCAAAATATTAATAGTCATTAAGTATAACTTAAAACATTTTTAATTCATTTATATCCTTTTTAAATTATTTTTAAATTCATAAAACCATTTTAAACCATTTATTTAATATAATTATTAAATAAACTTAATATCATTAATAATAAATTAATAATCATTAATATTAAATTATTAATGAAATTATCCTTTAAATATTAAAAGTTATATTTTATAACTTAAAATATCTTTAAACACATTATTTTCATTTAAAATGATTTTTATAATAATAAAATCATTTTTAAACTAAATTTATTTAATATATTTATTAAATAAATTAATTATCATTAATATTAATTTATTAATGAATTTCATCACAAAATATTAAAAGTCTTTATAAATAACTTAAAATATTTTCTTATATCATTATGTAATTTTAAATGATTTTTCAAATATTAAAATCATTTTTAAATAATTTATTTAATATAATAATTAAATTAATTAAATACCCTTAATATTTCAAAATATTAAATATTTATGAAATATATTAAAATAATTAAAAACTAATTTTTAGAATTTAAAATAATTTTTTATAATTTATTTGGTATTTTTAATAATTAAAACTAATTTTTTATAACTATTTAATAAAAATATAATTTTTATAAATAATCTGTCGCTAAAGACCACCTATAGCAATAGAACTATCGCTATAGGTGTTCTTCGTGTTCTTCATGCAACCTAGAAATTCAAGTGCAGTTATCGAGTGGGAGGGTTTGACCAGGTGTATCTGACAGATCATATAGCTTCTGGGTGTAATATGACTTCGATCTTGTAGTATTAATGCAATACTACAAGTATCAGTAATAATCAACATCAAACAACATAACACAAATGAGATCTGATCGCCCAAAGTAGCTGTCAGAGGTTGTTCTTCATTTTTGGGTTGCCCAGAAATGAAGAACAGTTCGAGCATAAACCTTTGGGCTTCCACAACTTATAATTCTGTTAATGTTTAAGTGATCTAAGGGTTCCAGGTTGTAGAACACATGCAAGACAACATATTTGATAAATAATATTGATATAACAACATCACAAAATCAAGATCTAAGCTGGTCAACCATTGTCAGAAATCATGTTCTTGATTTTCTGGAAATTCCAGAAAACCAAATCTGTGATCATCTGAGCTGGTTTGACCATCCATAGAGTTCAATCTGTTGATGATTTCAAGGATCTAAAAGCATGAATATAAAGTTAACATAACATACTACAACTTAGACTCAAGATCCATAACAGAACATCAAAGTACTGTTAGATCTAATGCTTAGAAAATCTTGTCAGACGCTGCAAACTACTTTATGGGTTACCCAGATTTCCTCTGGTCATGCCCGGTCAACGGGTTTTGACCAATAATAACTTACGATCTAGGCATGTAATCACAGTGGTTCCACTTCCAGATAAAAGACCACATAACAAGCTATAGATTACAACTTTAAAACATAAAAAAATCAAAAACATGCAGAGATCTACAGCGACTGACATTCATTGTCAGACCATAAAACAAACTTTTTCCAGATTTTCAAAACTTCAAATCTGAGCCTCTAGATGTTATGGATCTAACATCTAGCAACCCAGATCATCATTATATACCATAAACAACATATTTTCACACTTAATCATAACATCTAACAACATATCAATGGTCAGATTTTCAAGTTAGGGTTTATACCTTTACTTTGATCAATCTTGATCTTAGGGTTCTGATTTGATATAGATGTTAGTGGGGGCTTTGATATGGGACCGATATGCTAATAAATTTCGTGGGTTTTTGAAAGAGAGAGCTTAGTTGAGTGTTTGTGCTAAAATGGCTAACAAATGCAATCCTTTCTCTCTCAATCTTATTTATAGAAGTCTAAGATGCATGTATGGTTGAGCATAGAGGTTGAGTGCTATCAATTTTAAGTCAAAAGAGTTGTTACAATAGGTCACCAACTTCACCTATTGTTAAAACCTACTTGATAGCTTCAATAATGCACAAAAGGGCAATTTGGTCAATTGCTACATAATTTTAATGGCAAAAGTGTCATTTTAACAAACCCTTAGGGTTTAACCCTAAGGTTTAGCACATAACACTTGTAGGATTTCTAATTAGGGTTTGTATAAAATAAAAATTTTAGTTTCTAAAATTTGCAATTAGGGTTTTCTTAATTTGATTAGGATTCTAATTATACATGAGCATTAGGGTATTATTTACTAATTATAATTATCCTTGCTAATTTAGCAATTAGGGTTTATAATTTAATCATTAGGGTTTCTAGAAATTAAAATATCTAAATGTTAATTAAGGTTGACCTAATTAATCATATAAAATCATATAACATAGTTATATAATAGTCTTAAACTCACAATTGAGTTTCAAATTAGGGGTTCGCACAATAAAACTAGGGTTTTCAAATATTGCACCATAATTGACCAATCATTGTCAGCTCACATACATACAGTACATATTTATAGCACTGAAAATCAAAATATAATTAATATTATATTATTATTCTCATTCTTTGATCAAAATCCAAAATTAGGGTTTAGATTCCATATCGATTTATTCGCTTATACTTAATAAAGTATTAATTAAGTTAAAATAATTAACTTAATAAACTGTACTCAATATTCATATAACAAAATAATTATTATAATTATTCTAAAAATCATTTCATATCATATATTATTTAAATAATATATACTTATATGTTCATGAAAAATAATTAATAAAAACATTTCTACTATAAAATTAATTATTATAAGAATATAATTTATAATAATCAATTATTCTAAAATAAAATTATTTGCAATAATTCATGTAATAAATATATCTTATTTATCACACATATATACATACTTGATTTATACACATGCCATATATTTATTTTAATAAAAAAAAAAATTATACGCAAAATTTCTGATTTATTTGTATAGAAAATATCGGGTTGTTACATTCACCCTCCCTTATAAAGATTCCGTCCCTGGAATCACCATTTTAAAACCTATTCATACAAGGGTACATAATATACACAATCATTTCAAGTAGATCTCGATCATAATTTGATCGAACTAATCTTTAACTATTCACATAAAGCTTGTCTATCTGATTAAACGGAACTAATATTTAACTATTCACATAAAGCTTGTCTATCTGATTAAACGAAAATTTGATTTCCAATAGAACTCAAATTTCTCCTTCAAAATTTCTTTATAAAGTAATTTACTATATATATGAAAATCATGCATAATAACATAAAAGTTATACGAATAATACCTGGAGTTCCATTGTCAGCTGTCGCCATATCCTGGACCGTCATGTTGTAGACCCTTGCAGTAGATTTTGTTGGCTTGCTCGATGACGTAGGTCCCGTGATTGCTAAAGTCCCGCTATCCTTGCTAGCATTCACACTCCCTGCCTCCGTCCTCCTCTTCGGACAATCCTTCACCTTGTGCTCAGTCGACCTGCATAGAAAACATCCACTATTCATCCTAGGATTGGGGCAGTTGGGAGAGATATGGCCCTCCTGCCCGCACTTATAGCATACTAACTTTCTCTTCAAACATTCTCCAGAGTGGTTCTTTCCATAGTTTCCACACTGCACCGCTTGCTTCTTAACACCTTCATGCTTGATCTGAGCATTTCCAAAGTTATTCACCTTCCTCTTTCCATTACCACCCCTACTCCCACTATTAACTTCCACCTTCACAGTTCCTTCAATCTTACCCTTGTTCTTCCTCTTCTTGTTGTAGAGGCTCATGGCCTCACTCCCCTCCTCAACAATTATAGCCTTTTCCATGAGTGCTGCAAATGTAGGAATCTGCAACACCGCCACCTTATTATAGAGCCAGAGTTTTAATCCTAGCTCAAACCTTCTAGCTTTCCTAGCCTCCGTATCAACTTGATGCGGAACAAACCTAGCTAACTCATTAAACTTTGCGGCATACTCCACAACAGTCATATTCTCCTGCTTCAACTTTAAAAATTTTACCTCCATCCTAGCCTGCATACTAGATGAAAAATAGTTTTCAAAAAACAGTGTCTTAAACCTATCCCATGTAACTACACCTTCTCCTGCCCTCGTCTGATTTGCTTCCCACCAAAAATTTGCCTCACCCTTCATCATGTAGGTGGCAAAGCGGTCTTTTGCCCCTCAACTACCCTAGCTATCACGAATGCTTTTTCAATCTCTTTAACCCAAGTCTGGGCTTTAACAAGGTCAGTTGTACCTTTAAATTGCGGCGGTTCCACAGCCTTGAAATCTTTAAAGTTCGCTAAGCGGTTGTCCGGATGGTTCCCTGCGGCGGGCATTCCTTGTTGCATAGCTTGTGCTACCATATTTACAAAGTGCTGGCAACGGGTCTGCTTGTTGTTGTCCCTCAACGTTATTGACATACTCTTCTGCCCTTTGGTTTCGAGTTTGATGTCTTGGCGGCATTATCTGGTTAAGTAAAACCATAAATTATACTTTATTAACTTACATTCTAAACATTATTATATAAGTTTAATATATTAAACTTGTTTCATCACTCAAACATAGATTAATATTCATTTAGCGAATACTTTACATAGCATAGCACATACTGCTTTAAACATCAACTATCCCTTTGTGACTACAAAAGTCGGGATTTACAGCCTTTGTAACGCCCCAAAAAAATCGGATTTTATGAGAATTAAATTTTTATTTAATTATTGGGATTAAATAAATTTAATTGATTATTTATGGGAGTAAGCTATTTGAAGGTCGTTCAATGACCTAAACATATCAGAACATCATAGTATTTTGGCTACGTGATAGAATTAAAGTATTTAAATTTCCAAGACGAAAATAAAAGCTTTCTTAGAAATTTTCTGAAAAACACTATTCACACATTTTTGATCGGGAATTATTTTTGAACTTTCGAGAAATACGTAATTATAGAATATCGAGGTGAGATAGAATATCCGATAATATTTCAGTTATGGCAAACATAGTTTTTTGTCTGCAGACTTAAAAACTAACGGTTAGGGAAAATGATTTCCGAGAAGGAAATGAGATGCGTATAATAAATTAAAGCGATGATTGTATAATACGTAGGTTTTGTACGAGGTAATGAATACGAGTATAATACAAAGTATTATATGAGTAAGTATGAATGATGGTATGTCATATATATAAATAAGTATACAAGTTGGAATATGAGATTAATACGTAGATTATACATTATAAGGCTTTAAGCCAAATGTATTGAATTTGTAGGAATGTATAGGAAATTGTATTGTCCAATTGGAATTATAATAAAGCCCAAGTTTAGGAATGTATAAGTCCAATAGAAATTAATGTGTAAGCCCAAGTGCAAGCTACTAAGATTTGTTAATGCAAGCCCAAAGTATAAGACGAGATTAATTAAATTTAAAGTCCAAAGCAAGGTTGATCAATGGGGCAACCCATGATCACATGGATAACCCAAAGTAGTGGCCAAGTAAAGTACTTGGTGGCTAAGTAAAAGTAGTGAGCAAGTAAAAGTTGTGATCAACAAGCAAAGGATAAGCTATGTGCTTAACAAGTTAACTTAATGGCTAAGTGTTGTGATGGCCAAGTATATGTGGTGATCAAGTTAACTTAATAGCTAGGTAATGAATAGTAAGGAGGTGGGATGCCCTAAAAGACTAAACTACCCTAACATAGCAACTCCTATAAATAGAAAGCTTGGATTTTATTTTGTTGGTTATTCATTTCATCCAACAAGTTGAGAGCTTATTGGTTAGAGATAATAAGCTAGAAAAGCTAGAAAGCTAGTCTTTCATATTTCAAGAAGCAAGAAGAAGATCAAAGATTAACCAAGTGATATTCAAGGGTAAAAAATCTTAAACCATGAATTTCTTTCTCTTCCATTGTTAGAGAAGTGGGTAGTGGTAGAACATGTATGCTAAGGAATGATAAGAATAATTAATCAATTGACTTAAGCCGTATAAGTCATAAATAAGCTATTCGTAATCATATAAACTATGAACTAGAGAAGAACTTGTAAGAACTTCTAATATGTTTACAATAATGAAATTTATATGATTAGAAGATGAGTGAATGATGGTTAAAAGATTTAGACCATGTTAAGTCAAGTAAAGTAAAATCATAAGTAGTTTATAATTTTATAAGTTATAAACTCACAAAGAACAAGTAATAACTTATCATGTTTATAAGTTAATGAAGTATGTATGTTAAGATGTTAATATGATGGATTGAATCCATTTGAAATGATAAACAAATCATAAGTAATGAATTTATGTCGGAATTCACACGATTAGACGATAATCGTCGAATTCGTGAAATTCTTGGAATGGAAGTTGAATTTGGATATTGAGCTTGGAAACATTAGTTTTCAATGGAGACAAGTCTTATTTGGCATTATAGAGTTGCGGACTCAAGAATGACCGAATTCTGACTTAGAACGAAGAAACGAGCTTTGAACGTTCATGAACGTTTATCATTTTCGTTAAAAATGGACTAATAGGTGAATTTTTAGTTAACGGAGTCAAATAGATAAAATTCTTGCATGAGCACATAGAGTATGTAATTTGTGATCCATAGGCTTTTGAACTAGCCAATTCGGACTTATAACAAAGAAGTTATGCGTCCGAGAATTTTGCAAAATTAAAAGTCTGTAAAATTTTTCTTAGGCACAGAGTTGGCGCCTGCAAGTACAACCCAAGGTTAATTAAAGTATTTGCGGCTCAAGCATAGTGTCACGACCTACTAAAGTTTTGCACGCAATACAGCATAATGTCTAACGACTTCATGGCCATGGCATGCCGAAGTCCGGAACCTTGACCATCGATGTTTCATATACAGCATGCTTAGAGAGAAGCAAAATGCAGCATTTCAACTGACCTAAAAAATAAAGATAGTCATGAATGCTTATAAGCATAAAATGAATGTCAAGTGATTAATTTAAGTTAATTTACTTTAAAGAACTTAAAGAAACATCCTTACAAGACATTAAAGACCTTAAGTATTATCACTGAAGGTCGACAAAAGATTAATTGGAGGTAAGAACAACGTAATGTACTAAGCCGGCTATAGAAATTTATTGACCAAGTTAATGATGAATCCAATGGTTTGCAATACCAGTATGGGTCATTTAATTTCTTAATGAACATAATAAGACCTTTCCTAAATCACTTTTATAGTGATGACTTTAGGAATTTAATGTTGTTTAATGAATAATTAAATGAAGAACGTAAAATATAAGAAAGTGACATGTAGTCGATGATGATGATGACTATAACGTTGAGAGTTACAACTAAAAGTTGTTAAGTAATGCATAAACGTGAACGGTATGCAATAATTGTACTTAACGTTCGAGTTTCAATTAATAACGTAAGAACGTTAGTAGCTGTGAGGAAGGATGATTAACTCAAAACGAATTGTATTAATGAAATAATTTTAGTTAAGTTATAGAAGAGAAAGAAGTTGGAAAGAATAATTTAATGGCAAGTCGGAACTAATAATAACAAATCTAATACATGATTAGATTGAGAAGAAGGGTAATATTCATTAGGAATCATGTATGTTCATTCATGACTTAATGTGGTATGTTATGTGGTTATGTGTTGTAGAGACTGTAAAGACTTAAAGGAAAAGTAATTTCACTGTAGCAGACGCTGAAGGCAAGTTTTTCTTAAATGCTTGTCTAACCCTCATGTTAGCCAAGTTTTCTGTGATTCATGTTATGAGATGCATGAATTGTTTTACTAAAGGGTCGATGCCAGTTTTACCTCGGCTAGACTAATCTTGAAGATTGATTGATTTATTTACAAGTCTTTCAATATAAAATTGATAATGCTATCATATGCCAATTATTTGGTACGGATTCAAGGTAAGCCTGAGTAGGAATACATAAATGTATTTTCATCAATTATTCGATGGGCACACGAGGTTGCCAAAACTTAAACGTACATATGTTTAACGGATGTAGTGTTGATTAACATAGAGTACTATGGGCTGATCACCCAGAAGTGCTCGTAAGATATTCCGAACTTACGGACTTAGTGTCGGGTTGTCCTTTTTCAAAGAAATTATGAAATGCTCATGGTCTTGGACTAGAATTGACGTTTTACTGAATATTATTGTTGTAAAACGTTTTGAATGAAAAGAAGTGCTATTTTGAATTATCGATAGTACTTTGTAACTATTGTCCAGTTATTGAAGATATACAATTCTTATGTTTCAAGCATGTCGTTTAAAAGAAATTATTGTACTTGCTGAGGTTGTTATGCTCACTCTAGTTTGAACCATATGAATGCAGCTAAGACCAAACGAATTGAGGGATCGGACAAGGATAAAGGCAAGACGAAGATGAACGATTAGTTTACCTTGTAATAAACAAGTAAGTTATATATATTATAGTGTGATGAACAAAGAATGTAATGGTTTTAGAACCTGGGAACGAGATGTAATATTATTAATGTAATAAGAAGGTTGTTGATACACACATTTTGATGTTGTTTTTATAAAATGAATGTACAGATATGAGTATCGTGTAGCACCATCTGTCGGGTTAGAAGATACCCAGATTTGGGGGCGTCACAGGTTGGTATCAAAGCATTAGGTTATAAAACTTAAGGGGGGAAAAACCATAGGCTAATAACCTTGTTAAGGAAGGAAAAGTCCGAAGGAAGTAAACGTAAGTCGAATGAGTTAATAAGGTATTGAGGAAACTCAGTACCAAAAAATTTAAAAAATGAAAATTAATCCTAAATAAATTAAATGTGATTTATGCTTATACTATTGTGTATTATATACTAATCAACATGTTATGTGTTAATGTAGATGTAGAACGATAGCTGGATGTATAGAGATTTACACGCAATGATCGAAGAAATTGTGAATAGAGTAGAGCCTGTACCTATGCCAGTGGTGGAGGTACCATTAGTAATTCTAGAAGAGTTGGAGCCAGAGGAGTATTTTTCTAAGGAAGACTACTCCAAGGGAGAAATGGATATAGCATAATATCTTAATATGATGACAGATGAGGAGGAGGAAATGGAGGTGGCATCGGTTAATTCGGTGGTACCTACCTCAGGGTCATTGCCTCCAGATGCAATGAGATCATTATATCTGGCAGTGCTTGACAGGAATGTGCAACTGAGTACAGTTGTGCAGAATCAGAATGAAGAGATTAATGCTCTTTATGTAGCGAAGGAGTTTGCAGAAGCAGATTTTGAGTCCGAGCATGACGAGAAGGTGCTCATGATAAATAAGGCTAGGGATTTTAAGAAGGAGGCTGATGAGCTTCGTAAAGAATTGGGGGAGAAGGACTGGAAGATAGCACGAATGTCTTACATCCATAAGAGTGCACATGAGAATTTCAAGCTGAAAGTTGCTTGTTATTCTAGTGAGTCGGGACATACTCGAAATACTATTAGTCGGGATACTGTAGCGATAATTGCGAATGAGAAACACGAGGATGTTGTTATGTATTATTAGAAGTATAGAGTTATAAATATGTGTTTAGTGACGTAAAACCCTCTTTTGTATAACAAGGTAGTCTTTTTGTAAATCCCAAATTTTGAGAAGTTCGATTGTGGGAAAGAAATGTACTAGCCGTTGGCTATGGAAGCAAATTGTAAATAGTTTTGACTGTGAAGAAGCATATGAATATAATGAAGTTTTCATTTAATATGCTTTATTATGGTATGAGTTGTTGTTTGGTAAATAATAACAAAGTAAGTAAATAGATAATAATGAAATTCTATTTATTTAATCAGAAATTTCCGTCAAGAAGAAGATAACATAATTAGGAAGCGGAATCACGTAATGATAATTTAGGGGGTCAAAACAACCCTATGCAAGAGTTCGTTAATTTATTAATGGCTGCATTTATCCAAACCGGGGGTAGAGTACCTGCAGAACCTAGGGTAGCTAGAACGACTACCTTTAAAGAATTTAAAAGTGTAGGTCCGCAGGAGTTCAAAGGAACGACGGACCCATTAGGAGCCCAGACATGGGTAAAGGAAATAGAGAAGGCGTTTGTTATTACAAATGTAGGTGAGGTACAAAAGACTTCTTTTGTGGCTTATATGATGAAAAGGGAAGCCAACTTTTGGTGGGAGGCTCACAGGGTGGGCCTAGAATAAATGTAATAATGTGTGAACAATTCAAGAAGGTTTTGTAAGAGGGGATGAAGATTACGTTCTTAGAACTTAAAGTAGGGGACATGACGGTTCCCTAGTACGTGGCTAAATTCAATGAATTGGCAAGGTTTGCTCTACACCAAGTGGACACTGAGGAGAGGAAGGCTCGTAGGTTTGAGCAGGGTTTGAAACCCTGGCTCTATAGTAGGATTTCAGTGTTTTAAATTATTTCCTATGGGACCATTCTGGAGAAGGTGATTATAGCAGTGGATGGTAGTGAGGCGTTGACTCAATACCACAAAGAGAGGAAGAATAAGAGAAAGGGAGAGGGAGGAACCAAGGCAGAGAATGCCAGTGGTAGTGGCAGTATGCCAAAAAGAAAGAATTTTAACTCCGGGAATACGGGAGTGGGTCAAGGGGATCCCAAACATAGGATCAAAGCATGCAAGACATGTGGAAAGACTTATTTAGGAGTCTGTCTGAAAGGGAAATGGGTTGGTTATAATTGTGAACAGGAGGGTCATATATTACCCAATTGTCCTAATCCTAAGAAGAGCCAAGGTTGTTTTGTATGGGGGTCGTTGGACCACATGGCAAGAAATTGCCCAAAGAAGGGGTCAGAGGAAAGTAAAGGTGTTAGTAGTGGTAAATTAGCAATTACTGAACCACCATCGTCGAGTAGACCTATGGGCCGTACTTTTAATATGACGATCCAAGATGCGGTTGCACCAGCGGATGTAGTAACAGGTATCATTATAGTCAATACAATGAATGCTTATGTGTTGTTTGATTGGAGTGTTACTTGTTCTTTTATAGCATGAGAATGTTTTTAAGTGATTATGTTCATTCCCGAAAGGATTATAAATACCTTTATACATTAAGGCAGAGAATGAGGGAAATAACTTTCGTAGATTATATTCGTTGAAATGGCTTCATGAATAAAGAATGTAAGTAAGTATCGGTAGATAAGTTGTAAGACCCCAACTTATTATTAATGAAATTGAATTTCCTCTATTTATTATTTTGAAATAGTAAGGGTTGATTTGATTAATGTGGTTAGTTATGGGTAAAATGCACAAATATTTCAAATAAGCAAGTGGTTATAAAATATTCATTGTTATCGGGGAATATTCGTTTGGTCGTGGAATATTCTTGTTGTTGTGGGAATATTAAATATTTACCAAGACACTGACCTTGTGTGGGCCCCATAACGAGAAGCGATTGGATGAAGAAAAGCGACAAGTATAAGTTGTTTATAAATAAGCGGCGTAGTTATTACCGAATTAAGATTGTTGGAATACCGGTGTTAAAACACAAGTAGCATTACAGTATTGCACCAATTATTGATTCTTACGTAAGAAGGCACTACTCAATAATTATTAAAGTAATTCTTATTCAATATTTTATTTTATTGATTCAATAATTGCTACGTTGATATTTTATATTATTGTTGTTTCAATAATTGTAACTACACAATATTTTCTATTATCGGAGCAATAATTCATATTATTTGAATAATATTATTAGATAGCATTATTAGCAATGTTTAGAAAGTTCTTTCTAAGGAGAGGTTTGGTCACCTAATTGCGCGCCAGTAAGGAGAAATCCTTATTGGAAAGCCCCCTCTTTCCAGGGAACTGCCTGGTTATCGATATTGTGATTCTGTAATATTATTTGTGAATAATTAATTATTAATTTATATGATAAGAAAAATATTCATTTTATGTGGATATAGATGAAGAAAATTTTTAATGTGACAATTGTTGAAAATTGTTATTTTATCTTTTTTTGATAAAATAATTCATTTAAATATATTATTATATTTTAATAATATAAAATGGTGATATTTTTTACAATGAATGTGTGATATATGATTAAATGAGGAGGAAGAGTATTTTTGTTACTAAAAATATTTAAAACATGTTTTTCATGTTTGTAGACCCCATTTCTTGACTGAAATTTGATTATAGCATGTAAAATCGTCCCTATGTGGATTTCGGTAAATTTCTGTTTGGAATTTGGAAAAACTTAAAACTATAAAGCTGTAGAGAATTGAATTTCCTATGGAATGGACATAAGATTCGAATTTTTCTGATAAAAGGGCTATTTATTGTGAATTATTGAAGTTTCGGAATAATTGATTTTTTTTATAGTTTTAAATGATTTTAATATGAAAAACGTTTTTGGTGATGTTGGCATTGGTTTGGCTGATGTCTAGACCAAAAAAAGTGGGTGTAGAAATTTAAGAAAAAAATATTTATATTTTATTAAATTTTCTGTTTTGGTGTTCTAAGTATTTTCCTATAAATAGGGTGCTTAGGTTAGAATTAAAAATCACACCAGAAATAAGTTTTCTCTCTCTATATTATCGAGCGTATTCTTGTGAGTATTTTGATACTTTGAGTGTTGCTATACGCTGCAAGTTTCTTCAGCACTATATCCAGTATTCTAGTCAAAAGTACTGTCTTTTCGAGGTAATGAATATTATTTTTTTTAAAAAGATATTATTTCTTTCAATATCATTATGCCAGAATATTGGTAAGATTTTTCTTGTAAAATTCTTGTCTTTTAGTGTCGGGGTTAGTATTCACGTATATGGCACTATTCACGTATACGGCACTATTCACAAAAAAATTAAATTTTCATTTTTTTCCAAGATATCTATTATGGATACTAGCTTTGATTGTATCAATGTTTTGATCATTCTTGAATTTTACTTCACTATGGTTATTTATGAAGTATTTTTGAACTTGGACTGTTTAAAGTACGAATCCTTAATATTTGTTCTTTTGTTTCACTGGATTCGTTTTCTTTAAAACATTTTTCATCATCCTCGGCCCTAAATGATGATATATATTACTGAATATCTTTGGCCTGTAGTGCAAAGATGGTTGATTTTCTTATGAATATCTTTGGCCCGTAGTGCAAAGATGTATAGGTGTTGAGATGAACATGACCCGGTGATGAATATCTTTGGCTGTAGTGCAAAAGATGAATATTTGATTCAAGATGTATATTGATTGATGTTACAGGGATAAAATATTGATGAAAAACTTTTAAATTCATAGAAGAAAGTAGATTTCATTCTCTACGTAACTCTTCTAATGAATTATTATTTCCGCTGCGAATATTGATTTAAAACTTCTTGTCTATTGTATTCTATCAGATTTTTCCCTGTTGAGGACTAAAGATAATTTGTTCTATGTTATCTTAGTCATGATATTCTTTACTGGCCTAGTTGAGCTCACCCTTTTCCATTTTGTTCCATTTTTCTTCTCAGGAGGCGAGAATGTAGCGAGTACTAGTAGGGGTATGGAATGAAGGTTCTAGAAAGTTGTTTTAGTAGTCCTCACTATTTTGTAAAATAGTGTATCAATAATTGTAATGAGGACTTATTTGAGTGTTGATATTGTCTAGAAGACAATATTTATTTTTAAACTCACAGTTTATGTGTTGTCGTATTTTGCATGACAATTGTATTAATAAAGTTATAGTTATTTCTGTACCACGTATTTTGGTGACTCAGAATGGGTGTTGTATACCTATTTTGGGGGCGTCACATAAGTACCGATAAAGTTGAGAGAATTTGAAGTAATTCTCGGTATGAATGAGTTGATTAACCATAGAACTTTAATAAGTTATTAGAATAAAAGTATGAATCTTCAGTTTTCTAAGAAACCCAAGGTAGTAATTTGCGGTAATAAATCATCGGGACGCTCTTGTTGTCTAAGCATGATGCAATTTAGAAGGATGTTAAGATAAGTTTAGGTTGTGGAACAATCGTAACCTTTGATGGTTGACATATGGGAGCTGGGCTAAACAATTCCTTCAGAGAGCGAAGGTATATACGAAACTGGCAACCGATCTAACTCACTGTGATGGCAGTGTAGATGAGATGGGAACTTGTTTGTTGGTTGTTTGTGGGAAACCACTCAGAGTACCATATGGACTACTAGCAGAGAATCGATTTGTGCTGAGTCCTGGAGAAATAATAAGAAGAAAATAAGAATGTAAATCATCGAAGATGATGAGCATATTAAGTAATACATCTCCGTATGTCATGAACTTACAAGTTGGTAATGAAAGTAGGTCACGTAAACTTAGGACGAAAGAACGTGAACCCTAAAGAAGTAAAGTTAAGTAAACCAATACGTAAGTCAAATATATGACTATTTGGTTAGTGGTTAAGAATATATACCCATTGCCCAGGATCGATGATCTATTTGATCAGTTGAAGGGGCAAAGTATTTTTCTAAGATAGATCTATGTACGGGGTATCGTAAGATAAAAGTAATGAGGAAACAGGAAGTACCTAAGAGGACTTTCAGAACTCATTATGGCTATTACAAGTCTCTGGTTATGTCGTTTGGGTAGACTAGTGTACGGAAGTTAGACTTTCCGTAAGGAGCGCTTAGCAAGTCGGTGACAAATTGATAGGTACCCTTGTGAGGTGCTATGGTTAAAAGTACCATTAGCGTCACAGGTTGGTATCATATAAAAAATCTGAAGATAGTATTTTATACGGGGAGAAAGGTGAGATATACACGGACTCTAATAGTCTGAAATATATCTTCACACAGAAAGAGTGGAATATGCAGTAGAGAAGGACTGTGATATCTTGTATCATATAGGGAAGGTAAACGTAGAAGCCGACACATTAAGTAGGAAGGGTAGGGAAAATCTATCGATGTTAACCACTCAGAATGCGTTAATAACGAATATGACGAGAATGAAGTTAGAGGATTAAATTAAGGAATGAAGTGGTGGAAATGTTATCCACAATGTAGACTTAATCCACAAAAATGGAACAAGTTAAGTATGTATAATTAGGTAATGAGGAATGCAAGTGAATGAAGAAGAAGATGCAGGATGAAGAGAAGATCAAGTATCATCTCGTTTTGAAGGAGGAATTTGAGTTTTCAATAAACCTAGTTAAAAGAAGAACTAATAAAAGAAAGATAGCGTAATATGTTAGTAAGTGTTTAACTTCCAACTCATACTATTGATAGGAAGGGGAGAGTCTCGAGAAATAAGATAATACTTTCGGTAAAGGTGAAATAAAAGAACCTCAATGTCGAAAAAGCATTGTGGAAACATGAAATTAAAATGATGGAAAATTTTCCTCATTTGGTTATGTAATTGTAGTGAGATTCTGGGGACATAATCCTTATAAAGGGGGAAGAGTGTAACGGCCCAGAAAAATCAGATTTTATGAGGATTAAATTTTTATTTAATTATGGGGATTAAATAAATTTATTTGATTATTTATGGGAGTAAGCTATTTGAAGGTCGTTCAATGACCTAAACATATCAGAACGTCATAGTATTTTGGCTATGTGATAGAATTAAAGTGTTTGAATTCCAAGACGAAAATAAAAGTTTTTTGAGAAATTTTTCGAAAAACACTATTCACGCATTTCTGCTCGGGAATTATTTTTGAACTTCTGAGAAATACGTAATGATAGAATATCGAGGTGAGATAGAATATCCGATAATATTTCAGTTATGGCAAACGCAGTTTTTTGCCTGCGGACTTAAAACCTAACAGTTAGGGAAAGTGATTTCCGAGAAGGAAATGAGATGCGTATAATAAATTAAAGCGATGATTGTATAATACGTAGGTTTTGTACAAGGTAATGAATACGAGTATAATACGAAGTATTATACGAGTAAGTATGAATGATGGTATGTCATATATATAAATAAGTATACGAGTTGGAATATGAGATTAATACGTAGATTATACGTTATAAGGCTTTAAGCCAAATGTATTGAATTTGTAGGAATGTATAGGAAATTGTAATGTCCAATTGAAATTATAATAAAGCCCAAGTTTAGGAATGTATATGTCTAATAGAAATTAATGTGTAAGCCCAAGTACAAGCTAATGGTAAAGCCCTAAGATTTGTTAATGCAAGCCCAAGTTATAAGATGAGATTAATTGAATTTAAAGTCCAAAGCTAGGTTGATCCATGGGGCAACCCATGATCACATGGATAACCCAAAGTAGTGGCCAAGTAAAGTACTTGGTGGCTAAGTAAAAGTAGTGAGCAAGAAAAAGTTGTGATCAACAAGCAAAGGATATGCTATGTGCTTAACAAGTTAACTTAATGGCTAAGTGTTATGATGGCCAAGTATATGTGGTGAGCAAGTTAACTTAATAGCTAGGTAATGAATAGTAAGGAGGTGGGATGGCCTAAAAGACTAAACTACCCTAACCTAGCAACTCCTATAAATAGCAAGCTTGGATTTTATTTTGTTGGTTGTTCATTTCATCCAACAAGTTGAGAGCTTATTGGTTAGAGATAATAAGCTAGAAAAGCTAGAAAGCTAGTCTTTCATATTTCAAGAAGCAATAAGAAGATCAAAGATTAACCAAATGATATTCAAGGGTAAACAATCTTAAACCATGATTCTCTTTCTCTTCCTTTGTTAGAGAAGTGGGTACTGGTAGAACATGTATGTTAAGGAATGATAAGAATAATTAATCAATGGACTTAAGCCGTATAAGTCATGAATAAGTTATTCGTAATCATATAAACTATGATGTAGAGAAGAACTTGTAAGAACTTCTAATATGTTTACAATAATGAAATTTATATGATTAAAAGATGAGTGAATGATGGTTAAAAGATTTAGACCATGTTAAGTCAAGTAAAGTAAAATCATAAGTAGTTTATACTTTTATAAGTTATAAACTCACAAAGAAAAAGTAATAACTTATCATGTTTATAAGTTAATGAAGTATGTATGTTAAGATGTTAATATGATGGATTGAATCCATTTGAAATGATGAACAAATCATAAGTAACGAAGTTATGCCGGAATTCACACGATTAGACGATAATCGTCGAATTCGTGAAATTCTCAGAATGGATGTCGAATTTGGATATTGAGCTTGGAAACATTAGTTTTCAATGAAGACAAGTCTTATTTGGCATTATAGATTTGCGGACTCGAGAATGACCGAATTCCAACTTAGAACAAAGAAACGAGCTTTGAACGTTCACGAACGTTTATCGTTTTTGTTAAAAATTGACTAATAGGTGAATTTTTAGTTAACAGAGTTAAATAGATAAAATTCTTGCATGAGCACATAGAGTATGTAATTTGTGAACCATAGGCTTTTGAACGAGCCAATTCAGACTTATAACAAAGAAGTTATGCGTCCGGGAATTTCGTAAAATTAAAAGTCTGTAAAATTTTTCTAAGGCATAGAGTTGGCGCCGCGACGACAACCCAAGGCCAATTGTCTTGGTACAGTCTGCAATGCCAAGCACCTGATGTCACGACCCACCAAAGTTTCTCACCATGCAATGGATGGCATAATGTGTAAGGACTCATACCAAACGCCGAAAGTGCAGAACCTTGACCATCGATGTTTTCATGCATGGTAGCGGCTTAGAGAAAAAAAGTGGCGCCGCAGAGCCAAATTCTAAACTAAAGATAGTCATTAATGCTTATAAGCATAAAATTAATGTAAAGTGATTAATTTAAGTTAATTTACTTTAAAGAACTTAAAGAAACATCCTTACAAGATGTTAATGACCTTAAGTATTATCACTAAAGGTCAACGAAAGATTAATTGGAGGTAAGAACAACGTAATGTACTAAGCCAGCTATAGAAATTTATTGACCAAGTTAATGATGAATCCAATGGTTTACAATACCAGTATGGGTCATGTAATTGCTTAATGAACATAATAAGACCTTTCCTAAATCACTTTTATAGTGATGACTTTAGGAATTTAATGTTGTTTAATGAATAATTAAACGAAGAACGTAAAATATAAGAAAGTGAAATGTATTTGATGATGATGATGGCTATAACGTTGAGAGTTACAACTAAAAGTTGTTAAGTAATACGTAAACGTGAACGGTATGCAATAATTGTACCTAACGTTTGAGTTTCAATTAATAACGTAAGAACGCTAGTAAGCCGTGAGGAAGGATGATTAACTCAAAACGAGTTGTATTAATGAAATAATTTCAGTTAAGTTATAGAAGAGAAAGAAGTTGGTAAGAATAATATAATGGCAAGTCGGAACCAATAATAACAAATCTAATACATGATTAGATTGAGAAGAAGGGTAAGATTCATTAGGAATCATGTTTGTTCATTCATGACCTAATGTGGTATTTTATGTGGTTATGTGTTGTAGAGACTATAAAGACTCAAAGGAAAAGTAATTTTACTGTAGCAGACGCTGAAGGCAAGTTTTTCTTAAACGCTTGTCTATCCCTCGTGTTAGCCAAGTTTTCTGTGATTCATGTTATGAGATGTATGAATTGTTTTACTAAAGGGTCGATGCCAGTTTTACCTCGGCTAGACTAATCTTGAAGATTGATTTATTTATTTACAAGTCTTTCAAGACTAAACTACCCTAATCTAGGATTTCCTATAAATAGAAGGAGAGCTAGTTCATTTGTTGGTTGTTTTAATTCATCCAACATTATAAGTGCTTATTGATTAGATAGAAAAAGCTAGAAAAGTTAGACTTTGTTAGTCCAAGAAGCAAGAAGGAAGAACAAAGATTAATCAAGTAGTCTTCCAGGGTAAGATCCTAAACCATGATTCGCCCTCTCTTCAATTGTTGGATAAGTGAGTAGTGGTAAAACTTGTATGCTAAGAAGAAGTAGGAATGGCTAATCAATGGACTTAAGCTTTAATAAGTCATGAATAAGTAGTTTATACTTTTATAAGTTATAAACTCATGAAGAAAAAGTATGAACTTGTCATGTATATAAGTTAATGAAATATGTATGTTAAGATGTTAGTATGAGGGAATGAATCCATTTGAAACGATGAACAAATCTTAAGTAACGAAATTATGGAGGAATTCACGAGTTTGGACGATAATCGTCGAAATCGTGAAATTCTCGGAATAGAAGTCAAATTTTGACATTGAGCTCAAAAATGTTGGTTTTCGATGGAGAATAGTCTCATTTGGCATTCTAGAGTTGTGAACTCAAAAATGACTGAATTCTGACTTAAAACGAAGAAACGAGTGTTGAATGTTCTCGAACGTTTATCGTTTTTGTTAAAATGAACTAATAGGTTAATTTTGAGTTAACAGATTTGAAAATGGAAAATTCTTGCATGAACATATAGAGTATGTTATTTGTGAGCTAATGGCTTTTGAACGAGCCAATTCGGACTTAAAATGAACAATTTAGGAGTCCGGGAAATTCGTTTATGTAAGAAATCTGTCAAAATTGTTTGCTGTTGAGGTCTGGCGTTGCAGCGCCACCCAAAGCACGGTAAGTGGCGCCGCAGCACCGAGAATGTCCACTAGCCATCGAAGAGTGGCACCGCAGTGTGGCTGATAGAGAAGGAGATGGTGCCGCAGCGCCATGTCCGAGCCTTAGGCACTAAAGATTCGAGCCGCAACGCGAGTCCAAGAAGAAAATTGGCGCCGTAGCGCCAGCATTAGGTGAAGCACAAAGAAGAATGTTTGTGAATGTAAAGAGAAAGCTGGTGAATTATATCCATACAAAATCTAAAGTAACATCAATAAAGATATTGAAAACCTTAAGTTAACGACTAAAGGTTGAAAGAAAGATTAATTGAATGTAAGTTATTAATACTGAAACGATGAATGATAATAAGCCGTAAGGGCGGATAAATAATTGAAAAGAGTTTTGTTAATGAAATAAGTATGATTAAGTATATGAAATGTAAGATAGTTGATTGATGATTAATTAATTAACTTAAAGTAGCATCTTCGATGATGACTATAACGTTGAGAATTACAACTAAAAGTTGTTAATGATTATGTGAACGTGAACGTAAAAACAAGTTAATGCGATAACCGTAAAAAATCTAATGAACAATTAGATTGAGAAGAAGGGTAAGATACGTTAGGTACCATACATATCTGATTATAACCTAATGTGGTATGTTATGTGGTTATGTATTGTAGAGACTGTAAAGACCAAGAATTATTGAATATAAGAATTGGAATTAGCAGTTCAGCGTAAGTTGTAGCTGGGCGTAAGGCAAGTTTCCTAACTTCATTTATAATCTAAATGAAAGGCTAGTTTCTTAAGATTCTCGGATGTTGAACTTGAGAAGTTTTGTCTATGTGTGAATGTGCGATATTTGTATAAGGTGGTAGAACATATGAGGCCTTGTGCCACAATGTGAACACTTCTATGTTTCTATGAGATGAACTGTTCAATAAGAGAATGTTCTGTTTCTACATGAACAGTTATTGTTAAGTTTGTGCTATTGATTCTAGCTAGATATGATGTGTATGAAAAAGGTAGAAGAATGAGAGTATTTCATAGTGAATGTGATTAATGTTTTAAAATGATAGGAATCAGAATTATTCCTATTATTCGAGCTGCTTCATAACCTTTGTTCGGTTATTGAAGTTATAAAGGAATGTTTGAATTCTTAAAGTTATTTGTTCAACTGTTATGACTTGCTTGGCAATTGAATGCTCACACTTGCTTTAAATGAAAAAAAATTCAGCGAACTATGTTATAAGAACTTAAGGAAACCGTGAAGATCAAGTTGATGGTATCTAGATGAAGTGCCATTCAGTATGTGAATGAGCGTGAAGATCAAGTGAAGACTTGTAATGTAGAAAGATGAAATTAAACTATAGATTAGTTAATGAACAGTTATGTATCCTTGGTGGCGGATAAAAGTCACTCTTATAAGATGTAAAGAATAATGTAATTAACATTATTTGTAATGAAAGAGGTTATAACATTTTAGAACCTGGGAATTGAGAATGTATGTTGTTATATTTCAGTATATAATGATGTATGTTGGGATGAATGATGTACTCTTGACGTACGGAATCCGGGTGTGAAGATAGATCAGATTTCGGGGTGTTACAAGTTGGTATCAAAGATGATAGGTTATAAACCTTAGGGATGAGTACCTAATACTATAATCGCAGAGAAAAGGATAAGAAGATCATTGAGTTCAACGATTAGGAAAAAAGATCACCATGTGATCATAGTGAATCGTAATAACAGATGAGCTGTTAAACGATGAAAGATTTATAACTAATGCTATGAATGAATGGTACTACAAAGAAGTACGGGAAGAAGAACTCAGATTGAGTTGCGAGGGATAACATACCAATTAAAGAAAATTCATATTCAGTAAAGAGAAATTTAGAAGTTGTAAAATTTCAATTGAGGACTCATGTGATAGCTGAGTTGTATGAACCTTTGTTATGGGCAGAGGTTTGTGCTTGGTATAACAACTGTTTAGCTTATTACAGTGATAATCATTGGAATTGGTCGCGTTATCAAGATGTATATGATGAGAAGGTGAATCTTTTCTCATGTATATACTTGATAGGTAGAGAACGATAAGGTAGGTGCCAATTCTTGAACTCCTACTTATGGTAGGTTCGTGACTCATAATTATATGGAATGTTTTTTAACTTCTCAGCAAATGGACAGCTATGGTCTTACTGGGATAGTTCTTAAACTCATATTATTGTGGAAAGTTACTGAACTCATAATGTGTGGTAAGTTGATGGACTGTACTAAGGTATAGCGATGTTTAGACTGAAAACAAGTTATTTTCAGTAAGCTTAGTATTGAAGGTGCTAGAGAAGATTAAATATTGTCGCAAGTAAGACAATGAAGGAAGATGGAGAATAGGATATTCCAAGTCATCTAGCTATGCTAGATTTTAAAATTTATTTAAATCGTGCTTGTGTGTGCGCATTTTGAAAATGAAAGAATTGGTTCAACTTTTGGAACCAATGGATTTTAAAAGAACTATTCTTAGTATGTATATGCTAATTGTTTTGGCTAGATAGAAATTGATTTGGAATATCAAAATAAATTTTTATATCATCAATGCATTTTATGCAAGGATGTTAAAAGGATGGAGTTATTAATGCAATTGAACCTAGTGTTGGATGTGATCTTAGGATCAACAACCCACTATGGTATGATGTATAATGACGAAGTACTCAATGTACTATGAAAAGTACGGTATTATGACGTCATAAAACGTTTTGATGTATTACGAAAGGCATTTAAAGGGTAGTCGATGTCAATTAATTTGACTAGACGAATATTTCAAGTTGATATCCAATTTATTGGTATGGTCTAAGCTACTTGATTTGGCTAAGACAAATGGTATGTCATGTTTAAAGGAAAATCGAGCTTTCTTTGAAGAAGTTATGCCAAACCAATTTATTTTGATGCGGAATCTAATGATCAAGTCTGAGGTGAACACACCCTGGAATGGGGTTATACAATGGTTTGATCACCTACAAATGAAAGAGGTAGTTTACTTTCTGTGTGATTGTAAACTGATCGTGGAAGAAAGTTTACGGCGTCATGCTGTTAAACCTAGAAAGAGTTCATGGTCAATTTGAACCCTTAGTAAAAGTATGAAATGTTTTAAAGGAATTCTTATATTCCTTGTTATTCATTCTACTTCATAATTCTTGATAAGTTATGAAAGTTAGGGAATGTTTGAAGGAGAAGAACTTGTTTGAAGAAAAGTTGAGAAAAATGGTAAGCTAAAATTTCGAGAGTAAAATTATGTGAAGAAGGGGTGAGTGTGATGACCCGGGTATGGGTGTGGTTTGAAGAAATTTTGAGGATGGAATTTTTATAAGGGGGAAGTGTAACAACCTAGAGAATTAGAATTGTTCAGAATTTAAGATTGAAAGAATTAATTATTAATAAAATGAATTTTTATTAATACTATTATGTGCTATGTGTTTATTAATCGTTCTAGAACCTAGGATGATTATTAATCGGGAGGATTCAGCTCTGAGCTAGGCTGGGCGAATGTAACGCTTAGAGAAAATTGGATTTTTATGAGAATTAAATTTTTTTTGATAATGTAGATTAAAAGAATTTAATTGATTATTTATGTGAGTAAGCTATGTGAAGGTCGTTCTATGACCTCAAATGAACGGATGTGGTTAAGATTCTGGCTATGTGGTAGAATTAAAGTTTTTGAATTTCCAAGACGAAAATAAAAGTTTTCCGAGAAATTTCTGTAAACACACTATTCACTAATTTCTGCTCGGGAATTATTTTTGAACTTTCGAGAAATACGTAACGATAGAATATCGAGATGAGATGGATTATGTAATAATAATTCACGTATGGCAAACACAGTTTTTCTCATGTGGACTTAATTTGAGGAAGTTAAGAGAAGTATAGCGTTAATGAATTAAACGATGATATTGTATGATACGTAAGTATTGTACGAGGTAATGAATACGAGTATGATACGAGGTATTATATGAGTATGTATGAATGATGGTATGTCGTATATGATGAATAAGTAAGATAATTAAACTTAAAGCCCAAAGTTATGTTAAGATAAGCCCAAGATAGGCCCAATGAGAATTAATGCTAAGGCCCAAAGTAAGAAACTAAACTAGTGATTGAACCAATGGGTTAACGGATGGTTAAAACCCATGGAGTGACCCATAGGTGACCCAAAGTGGTGGCCAAGTAAAGTGCAATTACTTAGTGGTTAAGCAAAGGATACGCTATGTGATGAGCAAGTATACTTGGTGGCTAAGTAAAGTGCTTATACTTAGTGGCTAAGTAAAGGAATAGTAATAAGGTGATTAAGGAGGTGGGATGGTTTAAAGACTAACTACCCTAATCTAGGATTTCCTATAAATAGAAGGAGAGCTAGTTCATTTGTTGGTTGTTTTATTTCATCTGTGACAACCCATAAAATCGGATTGTCCAGAATTTAAGATTTAAAGAATTGGTTATTAATAAAATGAATTTTTATTAATATTATTCTATGCTATGTGTTTATTAATCGTTCTAGAACCTAGGATAATTATTAATCGGGGGGATTCTGGCTACGAGCTAGACTGAATAAGTAAGAATTTTCAAGATGAAAATAAAAAAAATTTGGGAACAAAAACAATTTATGGGGAAAAAGACGAAATAGGCACTATTCACCCGACGAAACCCTAAGGGTTAGGGTTTGAATAACCTAAGCCTTTTGGAAAATTCGGTATGTCAAAATGACATTCCATCGAAAGATTTGATGATAATATATCGTGAAAAGTTAAGTAAGCTGATAAAAGATTTTCTCGAAAAACGTGCAGAAATTGGGCAAAATAAAAATGATGAAAAGTATTGTTTTGTACTTTTCACTCGTTTAACTACGTTAGGGGAAAACGTGAAGGAAAATGTTTATCGTGGAAAAGTGTTTTTCATTTTTTCGAAGATCTAGAGAATACGTAAAAGTTAATCGGTAAAGGAAAGGAGAAATTTCCAAAAATATTTGGATTTTGAGAATTGCAGTTTTCAAACTATCGGGCGAAACTCGAAAGACGGAACCACGAAACTTCCAAAAGAAGTTTCGTGAATAGTAAGGAGGTGTATTGAGGAGGTGGGAATAGTAAGGAGGTTTGGGGCAAAATAACTAAAATATCCCTACCCTTGGTTTTCTATATAAACAAGCCTTAAGCTCATTTGTTTGTTTTGAAATTTCAACCAACACTTGGGAGGGAGAGAGAGAGAGAGAGTTTGGATGAAGAGGGAGAGAATGAGGAAAATCTAGCCTGAGTGCACGCTTTGTCCAATGGAAGAAGATTAAAGAAGAGAGGTAATCCGAAAACCTAGCTTCTAATAAATTTTTTGTAAGTTTTTGATGTTAAAACATAGCTTAATGAGAATAAGGAGTAAATGATGTTAGGAATGATTTCATATGGTTGAAATCATGAGAAATTGAAGAAATAAGAATTAGAAGTTTATTTTATAAATTTCTGAAGGAAGTGTAAGATTCGTAATGAATTTGAGCGATCGAATGAATCATATGAATGATTCAGTGAAATAAGTAAGGAATGGTGTTCTATATCATCAAATTCCAAGAAAAAGTAAAATCATAATGAAAATATCGATTAAAAATGAAGAACGAACGAAGAACATTATTGATGGACAAATTTAAAACCATCATAGGATAATTGTTGTTGATGGACAAGTTTAAAACCATCGCGTATAAGTTAGATGCTTATTGATTGGTTAGGACCGGTAGAAACGTTCATGAAAAACGAATTAAAACTGAGTTATAACGAAGTTATGGAGAAAATTTCGTAAAAGACGAACGAGAATTAGAAAGTTAGTAAATGAACCTGAACGTTTAGGGTTTCATAATAATTTAAGAAAACGTAGAAAATGTGAGTCGTGGACTCAAGAACGAATGAATTCCGAGTTCAGATGACCGAATTACGGACGAACGAACGAAGAACATTAAAACATAAAACGAACAAAGTGCAAAGATTAAGCCAATCAAATGGCATGTTAACAGATTCAGAACAAAGTTCTGTCCAAGGGGGATTAATGTAAGATAAGGATGAGAATGGCTTTGGAACGACCTCGTTCCGAGTTATAGCGAAGAAGTTATTGAAGAGGGAAGTGAACATCTCAAATTTGATTTGAGACTTAGAAAATATTTTATGATGAAGGCCTGGTGCCGCAGCGCCAGCCAAGCCTTGGGAGGTGGCACCGCAGCGCCAAGGCTAGGCCATTAGCCACTGCAGAGTGGCTCCACAATGCGAGATATGTGTAGGGAACCGGCGCCGTAGCACCGGTGCAAGACAATGCCCAATGATAAGCTTTTAACTGCTCAATTACTGGGGGATGTGCAAGAAAGAAATATGAACATGTAGTTCACCTAATGTAACACTTAATGTAATGTTTTAAATATTTAATAAATATTAAATGAAAAGAATAAATGAGATTAAAAGAATGTGAACGCGGGTTACGGAACCGATATCTGGGGACCGTAGTCGCGATAAACGAACGTTGGAGATTGCTAAGATTGTAATTCCTTAAAACTTGAGTGACGAGGGTAATGAATAACATTTTGATGTTATTTTGTGGTATGAAAGATAAGTGTAAAGTGTATAGATGCTGTGAACGTAACGCAATTTCGTTAAATGATCGGTCTTAGCATACAACAAACCGTATGGCTTCGACATTAAGGAAGAATGACGAATGGTATTAAGAAAACCGTAATGAACAGTAATAAGATTAACGAAAGCCGAATGTGAGTCGAATGAGAATGTTAGAATGAAATGTAAGCATTGAACACTTTAACTGACGTGAAGGTTGAGTGTACGCAAATATTAAATGGGCAGAACCTACACCCTGTGTATGGTTTGACTTTAAGATAATAAAGACTAATGATTAAACCATGAATGGTGAAGAAGCTTAATTAAAGACAAGTAAGCATAACATAACGAAGCCGAGTTAATGATTAACTTGAATGATCGTTCTGAGTATACAAAAGACTGTATAACTTAGACGATAAAGAATGAATCCTGAGGTATGGCATTTAGTTGCCAAAAAGCCATAAGGAATAAGAAATTGACTTAACGAACATTATAGTTTAATGGTTCAGATAAGTTAAGATAAGTTAGGTTGTGGTGCAAATGTAACCTTTGATGTTTGACGATTGGGAGCTAGGCTAAACAATTCCTTCAAAGAGCGAAGGTATATACGAAACAGGCAACCGATCTAACTCACTGTGATGGCAGTGTAGACGAGACGGGAACTTGTTTGTTGGTTGTTTGTGGGAAACCACTCAGAGTACCATATGGACAACTAGCAGAAAAGCGATGTGTGCTGAGTCTTAGAGAAGTTATAAGAAGAATATAAGAATGTAAATTATTAAAGATGATGAACGTTCAACTGTTATGACTTGTTGGGAAATTGAATGCTCACACTTGCTTTAAATGAAAAATATTTTCAACATACGATGTTAGAAGAAATTAAGGATCCCGTGAAGATCATGCAGATCGGTATCCAGACGAAGTGTCATTCATTAGATGAATGAGCGTGAAGATCAAGCAAAGACTTGTAATGTAGGATAATGTAATTAAACTATAGAATAGTTTAATGAACGATTATGTATCCTTGGTGGCGGATAAAAGTCACTCGTGTAAGATATAAAGAATATTGTAATTATCATTATTTGTAATGAAAGAGGTTATAAGGTTTTAGAACCTGGGAATTGAGAACATATGTTGTTATATTTCAGTATATAATAATGTATGTTGGGATGAATGATGTACTCGTGACGTACAGAATCCGGGTGTGAACATATACCGAATTTCGGGGCGTTACATCATCCAACATTATAAGTGCTTATTGGTTAGAGAGAAAAATCTAGAAAAGCTAGAAAAGTTAAACTTTGTTAGTTCAAGAAGCAAGAAGGAAGAATAAAGATTAATCCAGTAATCTTCATGGGTAAGATCCTAAACCATGATTCTCCCTCTCTTCAATTGTTAGAGAAATGAGTAGTGGTAGAACTTGTATGCTAAGAAGAAGTATGAATGGCTAATCAATGGACTTAAGCTTTAATAAGTCATGAATAAGTAGTTTATACTTTTATAAGTTATAAACACATAAAGAACAAGTAAGAAATTATCATGTATATAAGTTAATGAAATATGTATGTTAAGATGTTAGTATAAGGGAATGAATCCATTTGAAACGATGAACAAATATGAAGTAACGAAGTTATGGCGGAATTCACGAGTTTGGACGATAATCGTCGAAATAGTGAAATTCTCGGAATAGAAGTCAAATTTTGACATTGAGCTTAGAAATGTTTGTTTTTAATGGAGAATAGTCTCATTTGGCATTCTAGAGTTGCGAACTCGAAAATGACAAATGCCGACTTAGAACGAAGAAACGAGCGTTGAACATTCACGAATGTTTTCGTTAAAACGAACTAATAGGTGAATTTTGAGTTAACGGATTTGAAAATGGAAATTTCTTGCAGGAACATGTAGAGTATGTGATTTGTGAGCTAATGGCTTTTGAACGAGCCAATTTTGACATAAAATGAACAATTTAGGAGTCCGAGAAATTCGTTTATGTAAGAAATCTGTCAAAATTGTCTAGTGTTGGGGTCTGGCGTCGCAGCGCCAGCCAAAGCACGTTAAGTGGCGCCGCAGCGCCGAGAATGTCTAATTGCCACTGAAGAGTGGCACCATATATGACTAAAAAGAGAAGGAGGGTGGCCGCAAAGACTTCATGTCGAGTCCTAGGCATTGAAGACTTCATGTGCATATGAGTCTAACAAGAAAAGTTGGCACCACAGCGCCACCATTAGGTGAAGCACAAAGAAGAATGTTTGTGAATGTAAAGAGAAAGCTGGTGAATTGTATCCATACTAAACCTAAAGTAACATCAATTAAGATGTTGAAAACCTTAAGTTAACGACTAAAGGTTGAAAGAAAGATTAATTGAACGTAAGTTATTAATACTAAAATAATGACGATAATAAGCCATAAGGGCAGATAAATACTTGAAACGTGTTTTGTTAATGAAATAAGTACGATTAAGTATATGAAATGAAAGATAGTTGATTGATGATGAATTAATTAACTTAAAGTAGAATCATCGATGATGACTATAACGTTGAGAATTACAACTAAAAGTTGTTAATAATTATTTGAACGTGAACGTAAGAACAAGGTAATGCGATAATCATAACAAATCTAATGAACAATTAGATTAAGAGGAAGGGTAAGATACGTTAGGTACCATACATATCTGATTATCACCTAATGTGGTGTGTTATATGGATATGTATTGTAGAGACTGTAAAGACCAAGAATTGTTGAATACAGGAATTGGAATGAGTAGTTAAGCATAAGTTGTAGCTGTGCGTGAGGCAAGTTTCCTAACTTCATTCATACTCTAAATGAATGCTAGTTTCTTAAGCTTCTTAGATGTTCAACTTGAGAAGTTTTGTCTATGTGCGAATGTGCGATATTTGTACAAGGTGGTAGAACATATGAGGCCTTGTGCCACAATGTGAACACTTCGGTGTTTCTATGAGATGAACTGTTCTGTGATTGAACTGTTCAATAAGAGAATGTTCTGTTTCTACATGAACCATTATTGTTAAGTTTGTGTTATTAATTCTAGCCAAACATGATGTGTATGGAAAAGGTAGAAGAATGAAAGTATTTCATAGTGAATGTGATTAATGTTTTAAAATGATAGGAATCAGAATTATTCCTATTATTCGAGCTGCTTTATAACCTTTGTTCGGTTATCGAAGTTATACAGGAATATTTGAATTCTTAAAGTTGTTTGTTCAACTGTTATGACTTGCTGGGCAATTGAATGCTCACTTTTGTTTTAAATGAAAAACATTTGTAGCGAACTATGTTAGAAGAACATAAGGATCCCGTGAAGATCAAGCTGATGGTATCCAGATGAAGTGCCATTCAGTATATGAATGAGCGTGAGGATCAAGTGAAGACTTGTAATGTAGAAAGATGAAATTGAACTATAGATTAGTTATTGATCGATTATGTATCCTTGGTAGCGGATAAAAATCATTCTTGTAAGATGTAAAGAATAATGTAATTAACATTATTTGTAATGAAAGAGGTTATAAGGTTTTAGAACCTGGGAATTGAGAATGTATGTTGTTATACTTCAGTATATAATGATGTATGTTAGGATGAATGATGTACTCGTGACGTACGGAATCCAGGTGTGAAGATAGACCAGATTTCAGGGCGTTACACTTATGCACTTCTTTGAAACAAAAGGTAATTACCATTTTCATGGAGCTTTCAGGTTGTGAAAGTGATAAAGATAAGACCAATTATATAATTATTGAACGTTGTCTTAGTTAAAAATATTCAATATTAAAGAGAAATAAAGCTAATCCGAATTTTTTTCTTGCTTTAGTCTAAGATATGTTTGCATATAGAAGGGTGAACATGAACTTCAATTTATTTATAAACCTAATCAAAACTCAAAAGTCAATATTTTGACATTCATTTCTAACTTTTAACTTTTCTAATCAACTGTATGTGTGTGTGTGTATATATATACATATACACACACTTTATCTTAAAGAAATTACATAAATCTTATCAAGTTACAACAGTCAAATAAGTTTTCACAGCAGGCATATCAGTTAAAATGCTGAACTTATTTGAAGAAAACAGATATCTCCCGGTTAACCACAAGAATTATGATACAAAGCAAACAAATTCAGTACTTTTGTCCGAATCTCTATTGGTCTAATACTATAAAAGCAACACAGTAATATATCAATAATGCCAAGATGGCTACATTACACCAGCAAATTGCAATACAAATTATTTCATTTGACCACACCTTTTGTGCACAAAATTTTATCTGCTACCAACAGAACTCTGTTCTCTGAACCACTAGGTATATATTTGACCATAATATACTTTTCACTTTGTAGCATGCAAGAAGTAAGAATATTGAAGATGTACTCATTTTATCTGGAGATCACTTATACCGGATGGATTATATGGACTTTGTTCAGGTAAGGCACAAAATTTGATTCTCTTTTACCATGCATTCATTTGCTATCCTTTTTTTTGCCTGGATATTATGATTTATATCTTTCTTCTGCAGAATCATCGATAAAGTGGTGCAGATATCACCATCTCTTGTCTTCCAATGGATGACAGGTAGGATAACAATTGTGAGCTTACAGGTTCAAATATGAAGGTAATTACTTTCTACATAATAGTAAATATACGTTGTACAAGGCCCACCCTTCCAACAACCATGATAAATGAGGAGAAAGGGAAATGGTTAATTTTACTTACATCTTCAGTTGCTAGAAAGAAGATGTAGTTTCTGTTGACCAAATTTTGAGTTAGGTTTTGTTTATAATTTGTTGAACAATATTTTGGCTCTTAGATTAGAAGTGGTTCTGGGATGAAATCAGAAAACTATGATGATAGAGGGAAGACAAGCTTTGGAGGCAATACTAGGAGCCACTGCATATACTGAGGTTAGAAGTGAGAGTGATTGTTCCTTTGATATTAAAATAACTAGTTAACCTTGTTAGGCACCAAATAATTCATTGTTTGTTGCAGTGAAATTTGGTTCCAAGATTATTTAAGCGGATTTTTCTTTAACTATCGGAGGAAAACTCCCTTATATTTCATGAAGTGGACCTCCTATGAGAATTTCAAATTATCAAGTCTGAAATCTAATTTTCAATATAAGGCATGGCATCTTACCATAATAATCAAGGCATGAGCACATTATCAAGTCTACTTTTCAATACAAGCATTATAACTTCATGTTTGTGCTATAAAGACTATATTTAAGGTTTAAATCACAAGGGTGAAGGGCTTTAAGATTTTGGTTCAAGAGAATCCATCCACACTTTCACTTACAAAATAGAGAACAGATTTGCTAAAATAAACCCATGTAAAAGAAAAACAAGAGTGTAAAAGTTGCCATTCAAGTGAAGAAAAAGAAGAGCGTAACAATTGCCTTCATGAATATGCAATAATAAGTGTAGATATATGCATGGTACCTTCAGCATTCTCATGAATACTTTCCTCCCTTGCATGTTGTTCATCGACATGGATCTCATTATATTCATTTTCATTAATTTCTGGGCCATTGGAACAGTTAGCACGAGATCTAGACATTCTATTATACGCCATCAAAGCAACTTGAGAAACAAAAATATGAATTCAGAATAGTAAAGAATATCAAGTCATAATTGATAGATCAATTTTTAGAGGCTAGCAATAATAAAAAATTATACAAGAAACGACAGGCAAGTTGAGAAAATTATATAATCACTAAGCAAGTTAAACTTACTGTGTTACTTCTTTGTAAGAGATGGGCACTAACTCTGGTTATATTTATTTATTTGATGCAGGAAGTTCTACTGAACAATCTTGAACTAGAGTTGTTGAAACTTGATAACAAGGTTAGGTTTATTCTTGGGGCTGTAGAAGGAAAAATCACAGTGAGCAATAGGAAGAGAGCTAATCTTAATAACATAAATCAAGGAAAAGATCAGCTCTTTTCCTATTGCTCATTGTGATTTTGCCTTCTACAACCCCAAGAATAAACCTAACCTTGTTATCAAGTTTCAAAAACACTACTTCAAGATTGTCCAGTAGAACTTGTTGCATCAAATAAATCAACTTTCTTGTCGTTTCTCGTAAAGTTCAAGCCTCACAAGAATTATATAAGAACCACAAACTGTACATGCAAAGCTTGTGCCAAGATTAGGAAGCATCATAATCTGCTTCCAGTTTCCAAGTTCCACTTATATTGTAACTGTTCATCTTCTAATATGTAAACTTCATATACATATAGAACTACTTATCCAACCAGAGGTCATGAACAGTAGAGATGACCAAGGAGCACCAAGATATAATATCAGAAACAGAAGATATTATACTAATACATAAGATAGTCTAGATATTATACTAATAGATTAGATAGTCTAGATATTTCCTAATAGTACAAGGAGCACCAAGATATAATATCAAAAATGGAATATATATTATACTAATACATAAGATAGTTTAGATATTATACTAATACATAAGATAGTCTAGATATTATATCAATTGTGACGTTTATCCTCTTCATTCTTCCCCATCTTCATTTTCCTCACTATCACCCTCCTCTTCGTCTCCAGGACTCTCCTCTTCGTCTTCTTCTTAGTCTTCGACTTCGTCTTCGTCTTCGTCTTCATCTCCATTCTCATCTTCATCTTCATCAACAATATGTTCAATCATTCGTCTTTTGAAATGAGATGTATCAATTTGAGATCCTGTTTTTCGCTTACTTTTAAGTCTTTTTCATCCATTTTTTAGTAATTCAACATCAACGTCATTCCTAACCCAATTTATGTTTTCAATATCAACTTCTGCAACTGGAGTGATGAATTCTTCATTGGTATTGGGTAACTCGTCACTATCAGAATCTACTTCAGCATCTTCACAAAAATCTCTTGGCTTTGTTTGTATAATCACACGCCAATTGTTATCCCTTTGATCATCAACATAAAATATTTGTTGAACTTGAGAAGGCATTACAAAGGGCTCATCGGTTGAACCAAACTTCTGATAATTTACAAGCGTGAAGCCATAGTCATCAATTTTGACCCCTCTATCACGTGCTAAACAGTCATACCACTTACATTTGAATAGAACAACTTTGCCAGATCCACAATGATCTGATTCAACAACATCTTCCAAAATACCAAAGTATTTAACTACATCTTTCATAGGATCTCGGTCTCTAGTAGAGGAATATCCATGAGTAGTTGCTACCACATATACCCCACTATTCTGCGTTCTCCTCTTACTCTCACAACTTGTAGAATGGAATCGATACCCATTTACAAGTTCTTGAACTTCCTTTGAAGCATCGTTATTCATAGTTGCCATCTACAAAATGGTAGCGATATAAGCAAATTCCATCCATTCACCTTGTTTCATCCCCACATAGAGTACAAACTTTTGGGACATTAAGAAATTAACCTATGTTTCTGAATACAGATAAACTTGATTCACCTTGTTCATATCCAGCTTCATTTCTTCCAACTTGTTTCCATGCAGCATTGTTTTACTCAATTATCTTGAGCAAAATGTAACACATTCTTCAGCAATATACCCTTCTATAATTGACCCTTCTGGACGACTTCTGTTGCGAATATACCCTTTTAACTTGTCCATGTATCTTTCAAAAGCCCACATTTGTCGATATTTCACATTTCTAGCTATCTTCGCCTCTTCAGCAAAGTGGACACACAAATTTACCATTATATTAAAGAAAGCAGGAGGAAACACCATCTCAAGCTTGCAAAGTATTAACAAAATTTTCTTGTTCAACCGTTCATAATCTTCCGATGTGTTATAGTTAGAACATAATTCTCTAAAGTAGTTACAAAGATCAATTATTGTTGAGCAGACATGTCTAGGCAAGTTGGTACATCGTATTGCTATTGGAAGTAATTGTTGCATTAAAATATGGCAATTGTGATTTTTAAGACCTGAGATCTTGCCCCCCTTCAAATTGATGCAACATGAAATATTTTAAGCATATCCATCAGGTACCTTAACATTTTTCAACACTTATAAGAAATCATGTATTTCTTTCTTAGACATGGAGAAGCTTGCAGCCGGTAAAAGGTACTTTGAATTGCTTTCTTGGACGGGAATTGGATAGAGCTCTCTTTTTATACCTAGTGTCATCAATTCCAATCGTGCTTTTAAATTATCTTTTAACTTTCCTTACACACTCAACATTATCCCATATCAGGCTATCACAAATGTTTTTGGCAATGTGCATTCCATCTAGATTGCGGCACAACAAAAGTATCTACCAATATGCCAATTCAAAGAAAATAGATTTCTTCCTCCAATTATGTTTTGAGTCATGGGGAATGGTCTTCGTGCTAGTGGGTGTCTTTCAAAAAGTGACATTAATGGCATTAACTTGTTCAAGAATATCAAACCCTGATGGCACCACCAGAGCTTCACTACAGTCACATTCTCTGCTAAATCTTCGTGTATCAAACCTATAACTATGACCCGACTCTAGAAAACAACAATGCCCAATATAACATTCCTTACTTTCCAATCTACAAGAATGAGTGTTCATTTGACATTGTGGACAAGCCAACTTACCTTTGGTTCTCCAACAAGACAACATAGCAAGAGCAGGAAAATCACAAATTGTCCACAACAGTGCAGCACATATTTGGAACTTTATACCGGTAGATGCATCATAAGTTTGAACCCCATTACTCCATAGTATCTTTAACTCCTCAATTAAAGGTTGCATATACACGTCAATATCATTACATGGAGAGTTTGGACCAGGTATTAACAACGACATGATAAAATACTCCTGTTTCATATACATCCATGGTGGTAAGTTATAAACAACAACTGTCACTGACCATATACTATACGGTGACCCATAGGTAAAGGGACTCATGCCATCAGTGGATAGTTCGAGTCTTACATTCCGATGTTCTTGAGAGAATGTAGGGTAGATTGTATCCAAATGCTTCCAAGCTGTAGAGTCAGCTGGATGACGATTCACTCCATCTTTTCGTTGCTTTACATGATGCCACGTCATGTATTTTGCAGTTTCTATAGACATAAATAGTCTCTGCAATCTCAGAATTAACGCTAAATAATGTAATTGATTCACAACTACTTTGCTCCTCTTAGCATTTGTATCTATTTGTGCCTTCTCTGGTACAACCATCTCAGTCTGCTTCCATCTCAATGATTTACAAATTGTACAAGACTCTAATTTTTCATTCTCCCTCCAAAAGAGCATACAATCATTCTCGCATGCATCAATATTCTTATAATCAAACCCTAAATTTCCAACCATTTTCTTCATTTCATAAAAATTATCAAGCAAGTTTGCAAATGCTGGAAATGATGACTTGAACTTACGGAGCAAACCATCAAAGGACACATCAGTCCATTTGCTAATATTTTTATGATTGAAAAGCCATACAATGAATAAAAGGACAATCTCCATTTCACATCCAGGATATAAAGGTTGATTCGCCTCTGACATGTACTTTTGGTATTTTGTAGCTTCAGCCGATGATTCCACACCGTGGTCCCTAAATATATCATTTATCATCTCAGGCATACGATGATCATCTTCGAATTGCGATGGTTCATCGTGAACATCATCATTGCTCACATCCCTGACTCTCATCTTCCCCTTTATGCACCCAATTCGTGTAGAAAAACATAAATCCATCACAAATCAAATGTTCATTAATAGTTGTTCGAATCTGGTATCTTTCATTCACGCAATTCTTACATGGATAAGGAATTCTTCCCGTGACCATGCCCACTTTTTTGAAACAAAAATTAAGAAATCTTTCTAGGCCTGCAAGATATTCTCTAGAATATCTTGGTAATTTCATCCACCCCTTATCCATGATATTATGTCCCTAATTCAAATTGAACAACCATCCAATGTTAGGTACCAAACAAGAAGCATCAAGAAAGCATTTGGTTTGGACAAAGAGATTTTGATGGCGAAAAAAGATAATGAAAGTAAAAAATGAATGGATATAGACAGGGAAAATTGTTGGAGGTCAACATTGAACGAAGTTGTAGTCTTAGAATGTGGTCTGAACATCTCTTGTTAATCTAAAAATATAATTCCTCTTAGTATTGTTGTACTGTTGTTTCTATATAAGATATAGTGATCATATCTAGTAAGACCATTAAAATTTACAAGGCCCTAATGTATGATGTTGTTTGAGTCATAGCCATTGGCTTATCTCGTTTAATCTCGTTCCCTCCTACTTTTTTCTTTACCTTCTTTTATTTGGAAGACTAAGAATCTAACTAAAATCAAAGTTTTTATGTACCCAAAATAGGAAATGTGAGAAAAAAGAAGAGCAAAGCCTAATCACCCATGTGAAACACACAGGCGCACAATCCATTGCTCTTCCTAATTACTTCACTAGATTCTCACCATATATACATACATACACACACATGTATATATAGTTAATCGGATATATATATATATATGTATCCGATTAACTATGAAAACTTTTGGCGGCTCTTTTGTCTGCCACATTCATAATATGATCAAAAAAGCACAAATAAAACATCTTGCCATAATGTATGGTGTAAGACCCCGAAATTTTTTTAAATAAAAAGGAATTTCCTTTATTTATTATTTTGAAATATTAAGGGTTGATTTGATTAATGTGGAAAGTTAAGGGTGAAATACGCAAATATTTCAAAATAAGCAAGTGGTTATAAAATATTCATTTTGTTTGGGAATATTCGTTTGGTCGTGGAATATTAAATGCTTGTCGGGAATATTAAATGCGACCAGTAGCGACCATGTGTGGGCCCATAACGGAAAGCGATTGGATGAGGAAAACGACAAAGTTTGGGTGGTTATAAATAGCGGTGTAGTTATTACTGAATTAAGACCATTGGAATACCCGGTGGTAAAAAATACGATGTCTGGCGTGGTTGCACAAAGAGCATTATTACCGGTATTACACAAAGATTGTTGAATTATTGATCCTTACGTAAGAAGGCACTACTCAATAATTATTACGATGAGTTCTTATTCAATTGTTTATTTTATTGATTCAATAATTACTGCGTTGGTATTTTATATTATTGATGTTTCAATAATTGTCAACTGCGACAAGATTTCCCATTATCGATCAATAATTCATATTATTTGAATAATATTATTAGATAACATTATTGGCAATGTCTAGAAAGTTACATCTAAGGAGAGGTTTGGTCACCTAATTGCGCGCCAAGAAGGAGAGATCCTTATTGGAAAGCCCCTCTTTCTGAGGGAACATTTGGTTGTTATAAATGTGATTACAGTAATATTATTTGTGAATAATTAATTATTGATTCATATGATAAAGAAATATTTATTTTATGTGGATATAAATGATGGATTTATTTATGTGGTTATAAATGATGAAATTATTGTTGAAGTGTTTTATCAAGTATTTTATCGGATTGGAGGTGTTAAAAATCAAATCGGGGTTTTGAGATATATCATGGGGTTATAATTTTTAATCAAATAGATTGGATTGTGGTAATTTTGGGTATGTTATACATACATAAGTTGAGTATATGTCCACAAATTTTGAACCGTTAAAAATGCACGAATGATTTGTTGTGAATTTTAAGAGGTGTCGGATTCGGAAATTAGGTTTATAATTGATTTTGGTGGAAAATTCTAGAATTGAGTGGGCCCCACTTGTGGTTGGTGAAGAAATGTGCTGAATTTTATTTCAAATGTGGTGGGTGGCAATAGTAGCGAGTGTAAAGCCATTAGGTAGGTGTCAAGTCTGCCTTCCGTGGCTAACATTTTCCTATAAATAGAGGGCTAAGTTAGAATTGAAAATCACACCGAAACAAAAGTTCTCTTTCTCTCTATATTATTGAGCGTATTTTGTGAGTATTTAGATACTTTGAGAGTTCTTTCAAGACAAGTTTCATTCAAGATCACTTCCGACCTTTCCTTAGAAATCTTCGATTCTTTGAGGTAAGGGATATTTTTTTTTCAGAATGATATTATTTCTTCAATATCATTATGCTGAAATATTGGTTGGAACTTTTTATCAAATTTGGAACTTTTTCATGTCGGGGTTACTATTCATGAGTTACTATTCACGAGTTACTATTCATGAGTTACTATTCACGAGTTACTATTCACGAGTACTATTCATGAAGCGTGAAGATGTTTTTTTGTGGAATTTCTATCTTTTGGTGTTCTGAGTTACTATTCACGATACTCAAGACTATTCACGATATCAACACTATTCACGAATATTTAACTATTCAATTAAAAATGAAAATTTTTCTTTTCGTCTAAAATATCTATTCTGGATACTAGCTTTGATTGTATCCATGTTTTGATCATTCTTGAATTTTACACCACTGTGATTATTTTTGAGGTATTGTTGGACATGGATAAAACAAAGTACGAATCCTTAATCCTTAATCCTTGTCATTTTGTTTCACTTTGGATTCGTTCTTTAAAATATTTTCATCATCCTCGGTCTTAAATGATGATATTATTGAATATCTTTGGCTTCAGTAGTGCAAAAGATGAATGATTTCTCGAAGAATATCTTTGGCTGTAGTGCAAAGATGATGAGCGGTGTTTAAATGAACATGACCGATCGATGAATATCTTTGGCTGTAGTGCAAAGATGAGCAGTGTTGAGATGAACATGACCGATTGATGAATATCTTTGGCCTTTAGTGCAAAGATGAACAGTGTTGAGATGAACATGACCGATTGATGAATATCTTTGGCCCAGTAGTGCAAAGATGAATATTTGATTTGAGAAGAATATTGATTGATGTTACTGAGGATAAAATATTGATGATGGGATGTTGAATTCATAGATTATAGTAGATTTCATTCTCTACGTAACTCTTCTATGAATTATTATTTTCGCGCGAATATTGATCCAAACTTGTTGTCTATTGTATTCTATCGATTTTTCCTGTTGGAGACTAACGATAATTTGTTGTATATTATCTTAGTCATAACATTCTTTACCGGGCTAGTTGAGCTCACCCTTTTCCTTGTTGTTCCATTTTTTTTCTTCTCAGGAGGCGAGAATGTAGCGAGTACTAGTCGGGGTATGGAATGAAGGTTCTAGAGAGAGTTGTTTAGTAGTCCTCACCATTATTGTAAAATAATGTATCAATAAATGTGATGAGGATTTATTTGAGTATAAATATTGTCTAGAAGATAATATTTGTATTTAAACTCACAGTTTTATTGTTGTGATAATAAAGTTGTAGTTGTTTCTGTACCATGTATTTGGCGACTCAGAATGGGTTGGATGGAATGGACCTATTTTGGGGTCGTCACAGTTGGTATCAGAGCTTAGGGATATGATCTCTGGCGGAGATCGAGGAATAGAACTAGGAGGGGAGAGATGAGTAAATCCTTCGCTAGTGTGTCCTACCTAAGCTTATTTGTTGGTTGGTCATAATATAGGGGTATTATGTGATTTGTTAATTTATTTAATTAACCCTTGTTTTATGACAGTAATTGAGAATGTCGACTGAGAATATTAATAGTGGTGTAAATGAGACCGTGGAGATGCCTGTACTTAACAACGAGGAGAACGTGCAACAGTTGGCAATGTACTCTCCCGTGAATAACAATGCTGGCGAGAGATGATGAACGAGGGGATGTTTAGAAGTTTTTGCGCTTCGTGCAAAATCGACGAGGAGACTCGTGTTCAAAATCTGAGGAGGAGATGATAGCAATTCACGGGTGGTCATGCCCAAGCGATTCAAAGAGTTGGGACCACCGCATTCTGGGGAAAGCCAGATCCGATCATGCGGCGAAACATGGGTCAAACAAATTACCAAGATATTCGATGTCTTGGGATGCATGCGGAGGAATGAAGGTTCCATTCGCTACTTTTATGTTCCGTGGCGAAGGCAGACATCGGTGGGAATCGTGAAGCGTACTCCATCCACCGCACTCAAGATGTCATGGGAGACGCGTTTGAAGCATTCAATGACAAGTACTTCCCCGAAAGTATTCATCTATATGAAGGAAGTGGAGTTTATTAGATTGGAGCGAGAATAACATGGCGGTGTCCCAAAGACGAGACGAAGTTCATGAGTTATCCGAGTTTGCACCTCATTTGGTGGAGAATGAGGAGCGATGACGCAGAGATGTTTCTTAGAGGTTTGAAACCGGCAAGATACGCCAAGATCTCATTTCTCATAAATTTTCTCTCTATTCAGATGTTGTAAACAGGGCTCAGTTGTTAGAGTGAGATAACGAGTACGTTCAACCGAGGGACCATAACCAGGATCATACCAAAGATAGCAGTCATCAGAATAACGATAACCAGTGGAGAAAGAAGAATACGGACAAAGGCGGTAACCACTCTGGTGGTAATCGTGGCCATGAAAATAGAAGAAGCGAGTTGGGAGGAGATTTTAAAAGAGGAGATTTAACAACGACCATGTGAAGACGATAGTACCAAGTAGTAACCCGGTTCCAAGGGAGGAGAAAGACCATCTATCGTATGTTACAAATCACGGGAAAGAGGACATATCATCGCCCAAACCGCCCACAACAGTTTAAGGTATGCTATAATTGTGGAAAAGAAGGACATATCGCCGAGATTAGACGATATCGAAACCGATCCAACGGGAATGGTGACTCAAAAGGATGTCCCGAAAAAAGTCAAAGTCAACGGTTCTTGGAAGAGCGTTTGTCGTGGCCCGGTCAAAATGCGAGGAACCCGAACGAAGTTAGCACGGTTAGTTAATTATAAATTCTTGCGAAGTATATACCTTACTAGATACCGGTTCTACCCATTCTTTTATCTCTTTGCTTTGCGCTCAACGTTTGAACTTGACTACGGAGAAATTAGACTTTGACCTATTTATGGAGACTCAGTTAGGAGAAACTTTCATTACATCCGTTGTTTAGAAATCTTGCTTGATTCAGTTGGCACTATCACATTACTGTTAACCTTATTTCTATAGAGATATTTGCTTTTGATGTGATTTTAAGGTTAACTACTCATCATGCCAAATTGATTGCTTTTGTAAGGTTGTTAGTTTTCATATTCTAAGCAACCCGTTATTCAATTCAAGCAATCAAACCATTGTAATCAAACATTTTCATATCAAGCCATGAAGTCATTCGTTTATTACGGATGTCAAGTTTTCTTAGTCCATGTTATGGATTTGAATAAAGACACGTCAGATTTGAATAATATTCTTGTTGTTATTGATTTTTCCTGACGTATTTTTTGAAGAATTTCTTGGCTTACTCCCAAAGCTCGATATTAAATTTTGTATCGAATTTGAACCCGCAGACAAAACTCATTTCTAAAATCTCATATCGAATGGCTCTATTGAACTTGAGGAGTTAAAAATTCAACTATAGAATTTGGTACATGAGCCTTTATCTTGTGACTTCCTTTGTTGAATTCACTAAGCCGGACTCTCTATAGGGGACGTCATATTCGATGCGATAGTAAAGCGATAGGTGTCATTGTGACGTCTTATCCAAGATTGGGATATGAGTCACGATTGAGAGCAACCTAAGTCAATAATCAAAATACGTAGCTTTCAGGCTTAGTTGGTTATTATCGGAGATTCGTTGAAGGATATTCTCGAATCGCTATTCCATTATCGCAATTTGACTCGTAGAGATACAAAATTCGAATGGAGCAAGGAATGTGGGAAAAGCTTGAAGAACTCAAGAGGAGACTCATTTCAAACACATGTTACGACCATGCCATCCTGGAAAAGCGAAGCGTGGTGGCGGCGTGTTGAGTAGAAGATCGATATCAAATACGAGTACGATATTGTCAAAGACTCATCTCGTATAATATACAAATAATAGAGATGGAGATGAAAACTCTAGGTACCCACGTGATGATATACTGAGTACGTGATGATATCTGAGTATAATCGACCTTAATCGATAAAGTTAAAGTCGCTATTCCAAGCTACACTTGAGTGATGAATTTGAAGAAGGAGGTGCAAGAAGTTGTTCTTTTAAAAGCGAGAATCGGTGAGGTGAGGAAAGCTCAAACCTTCGATTTATTAATCCATTTGAAATTCTCGATCGAATAGGAACCGTGGCCTATAGACTCGCTTTTACCACCAAGTATGACGCGTGTTCATAACGTTTTTCACGATCGATGTTACGTAAATATGTGGACGACCAAAACACGTCATTGAGTTAGAACCCGGACGAGATAATAGAAGACTTAACGTCACGAGGAGGTACTGTCAAGATTTTGTAGAGGAAAGAACATGACCTATATGCTATCGAGGTTATACCATAAGTTAAAGTTTTGTGGAGAAACCATGCTATTGAGGAAATGACACGGGAGTTGGAAACGAAAATGAAAGCGAGGTATCTTTACCTTTTGAAACACCAGTATCGTCACGTCAATTTCGAGGACGAAATTTCATAAGGAGGGAGGTTGTAAGACCAAATTTTTTAAATAAAAGGAATTTCCTTTATTTATTATTTTGAAATATTAAGGGTTGATTTGATTAATGTGGATAGTTAAGGGTGAAATACGTAAATATTTCAAAATAAACAAGTGGTTATAAAATATTCATTTTTGTCGGGGAATATTCGTTTGGTCGTGGAATATTCAGATCGTCGGGGAATATTAAATGCGACAGTAGCAGACCATGTGTGGGCCCATGTGAAAGCGATTGGATGAGGAAAACGACAAAGTTTGGGTGGTTATAAATAACGGTGTAGTTATTACTGATTAAGGCTGTTGGAATACCGTTGGTTAAAATACGATGTCTGGCGTGGTTGCACAAAGAAAGTAGCAGACAATTATTGCAAGATTGTTGAATTATTGATCCTTACGTAAGAAGGCACTACTCAATAATTATTACGGTGAGTTATTGTTCAATAGTTTATTTTATTGATTCAATAATTCTTTGCGTTGGTATTTTATATTATTGATGTTTCAATAATTGTCACCGCATGATATTTCCCATTATCGGATCAATAATTCATATTATTTGAATAATATTATTAGATAACATTATTGGCAATGTCTAGAAAGTTACATCTAAGGAGAGGTTTGGTCACCTAATTGCGGCGCCGAGAAGGAGAGATCCTTATTGGAAAGCCCCTCTTTCCGGGAATGTACTGGTTATCATAAATGTGATTACGTAATATTATTTGTGAATAATTAATTATTGATTCATATGATAAAGAAATATTTATTTTATGTGGATATAAATGATGGATTTATTTATGTGGTTATAAATGATGAAATTATTGTTGAAGTGTTTTATCGAGTATTTTATCGGATTGGAGGTGTTAAAAATCAAATCGGGGTTTTGAGATATATTCATGGGGTTATAATTTTTAATCAAATAGTTGGATTGTGGTAATTTTTGGGTATGTTATACATACATAAGTTGAGTATATGTCCACAAATTTTGAACCGTTAAAAATGCACGAATGATTTGTTGTGAATTTTAAGAGGTGTCGGATTCGTAAATTAGGTTTATAATTGATTTTGGTGGAAAATTCTAGAATTGAGTGGGCCCCACACTTGGTTGGTGAAGAAATGTGCTGAATTTTATTTCAAATGTGGTGGGTGGCAATAGTAGCGAGTGTAAAGCCATCGTGCAGGTAGCAAGTCAAGTGCCTTGGTAGGCTAACATTTTCCTATAAATAGAGGGCTAAGTTAGAATTGAAAATCACACCGTAAACAAAGTTTTCTCTCTTTCTCTCTATATTATCGAGCGTATTTTGTGAGTATTTAGATACTTTGAGAGTTCTTTGTTGATTACAAGTTTCATTCAAGATCACTTGAGACCTTTCCTTAAGTAATCGATTCTTTGAGGTAAGGGATATTATTTTTTTCGTAATGATATTATTTCTTCAATATCATTATCTTTGAAATATGGTTGGAATTTTTATCAAATTTGGAACTTTTTCATGTCGGGGTTACTATTCATGAGTTAATATTCACGAGTTACTATTCATGAGTTACTATTCATGAGTTACTATTCACGAGTACTATTCATGAAGCGTGAAGATGTTTTTGTGGAATTTCTATATTTTGGTGTGGGAGTTACTATTCACGATACTCAAGACTATTCACGATATATCGACACTATTCACGAATCTAAGACTATTCAATAGAAAAATGAAAATTTTTCTTTTCGTCTAAAATATCTATTCTGGATACTAGCTTTGATTGTATCCATGTTTTGATCATTCTTGAATTTTACACCACTGTGATTATTTTTGAGGTATTGTTGGACATGGATAAAACAAAGTACGAATCCTTAATCCTTAATCCTTGTCATTTTGTTTCACTGGATTCGTTCCTTAAAAATATTTTTCATCATCCTCAGTCTTAAATGATGATATTATTGAATATCTTTGGCTTTGTAGTCAAAGATGAATGATTTCTGAAGAATATCTTTGGCTTTTGTAGTGCAAAGATGAGCAGGTGTTTAAATGAACATGACCGACTGATGAATATCTTTGGCCTGTAGTGCAAAGATGAACAGGTGTTGAGATGAACATGACCGATTGATGAATATCTTTGGCCTTTAGTGCAAAGATGAACAGGTGTTGAGATGAACATGACCGATTGATGAATATCTTTGGCCTGTAGTGCAAAGATGAATATTTGATTTGAGAAGAATATTGATTGATGTTACAGGGATAAAATATTGATGATGGATTGTTGAATTCATAGATTATAGTAGATTTCATTCTCTACGTAACTCTTCTATGAATTATTATTTCCGCTGCGAATATTGATCTGAAACTTGTTGTCTATTGTATTCTATCAGATTTTTCCCTGTTGGAGACTAACGATAATTTGTTGTATATTATCTTAGTCATAACATTCTTTACTGGGCTAGTTGAGCTCACCCTTTTCCTTGTTGTTCCATTTTTCTTCTCGGGGAGGCGAGAATGTAGCGAGTACTAGTGGGGTATGGAATGAAGGTTCTAGAGAGAGTTGTTTAGTAGTCCTCACCATTATTGTAAAATAATGTATCAATAAATGTGATGAGGATTTATTTGAGTATAAATATTGTCTAGAAGATAATATTTGTATTTAAACTCACAGTTTTATTGTTGTGATAATAAAGTTGTAGTTGTTTCTGTACCATGTATTTGGCGACTCAGAATGGGTTGGATGGAATGGACCTATTTTGGGGTCGTCACATATGGGATTAGAGGGTCCCCAACTACTAGATAACAGACAAAACCAGGTGCCATACATAACCCATCTGACAAAGATTGCTCAATACACGACAGCCCAACAATAAAGAAAGAAAATAGTAAAATTTAGTTAGAAAAAACTAGCATGTTATAAAGATATATTAATGGTACATCAGTTGATGCACATTCAATATTCACATAATTTAACTAGTATATGTTATGCTCAGGAATATTCAAACTAACTCCCAAGATTATTATTACCCATTAATAAAATTCTGAATAAAACAAAAAATTCAACAATACCATAGATCAATCAAGAATGCTACTGTAAAAACCATAGTAGGTGGGAATCATTCAGTGTACAAACCATACTAAGCAACCAAGCAGGCTCATTTAGTGTTGTAATTATTTAGGAACAGTAACAAACCAAATTCATCCCACCTAGGAGGCTATTGAAGATTTGTTTTTGGAATGAGAATGTATATATATACTGTTCACAAAAATAACAATGTACTCCTCTTATTCCATGCTTACGCAATCACATAAAAATAGTAATATTTCTTAGACTTGAATCTCATCAAACTTGAGCTATAACCGTTAGAGGATAAATTATAAAAGAGACGCATACAAATAAATCACTTGAACTAAAAAGAAACAAACAAATGTACAGAAGGTGGAGGCGTAGAGCTATAGCTTATTAGTATTCTTCAAATTAATCTCATCAAAAATAAATTATTAATAATCCATAATGGAAACAATAACAACATAAAAGTACCAATTTGATCTCACAGACCCACCTAATAATCAGAAACCATAACTTTAATAAAATAAACATTACTCTAGCTATGAAATAGATCTCTGACCTTCGGGCCCTAAAATTCGATTCACAACAGAAGTAGCCACCAGAACCCCAACAACCTCTACTCCTGCCACCGAAGCACCTCTAGTCGCCTAATACTACCGAATCACCTCAAGTCGCCAACGTCAGTTCGATCGACTGAGATGGTGAGAGAGGAGATTCGATCGACTGAGATGGTGAGAGAGGAGAGAGAAAGGGTTAGAGATGAGACGGTCGACTAAATGTTTGGGGCTAATGATTTGGGGGAAAATAGAAGCTCAGGATTTGTATGCGCCCAAGCTAAAGACCCGGTAATGACCCAGCCCAAAAAAACTCCCTACACCGACGGTCAGATGTAATATCCCCAAATCTGGGTCCCAAATCACCATGGATCTAGTATACTATTTCTATAACTATTGCGGAAGATATAAACATAAATTGTTTATACATTATGTCGACGTCGGGATTTTTAGCAGTCCCTTTTCGTTACTTGTTCTTTGGCGTTCTCATTGTTATGTGAGATTTGTTTGAAAAAATAAGTGAAAAAGGTTTGACATGTGTAATGTCGATGATTTGACTTTAAGAGTCGCCAGTTGGTTTTTTTAACTTGTTACACCAACGCAACCAGAAAAGGTTTGCACATTGACCAAGTGATGTGACACTGCTAAACGGGTCTGTGAAACCGAGATTCATTTGTGTTCGGGGGCTTAATTATGCGGAGGGAAGGTGTTAGGCACCCCCCGACATCCGTGTTGCCACGGTGACTGCCACTTTTCAAGAACCTGTTATATGAATGTGTGTGTATGTGTGGATCAATGTGCAATTATTTGGAAGTAGTGATATGCCTCGTTCGCAGCTCTATGCAGAGGGTTTGAATTTATATAAAAATTTAATTTTAAACAAGATATAGAAATGAGGTTTTGTAAAAGAGGTTTTTCAAACCCTGTGCTCAATAGTAATTGAGGCCTTTGGTACTTCCATTTTATTATTAGATGTTCGGCTTGTTTACTTTTTTTTCGAGATGCGAGGCATTTTCGAGAAAATAATATACAACAATGCCGAACTCCTCATAGGCATGACTGCCATCCAAGGATATTTAGACACTGTAAATAATATACAAGCTGTTTACAGCTGAAAATTTGCATCACGAGAACCGAATCTAGATTTAATAGAATAAATCTATGATCACATGATTCCTAGGCTCACATGATACCGCAGTTTATATAAAAAGCAGTATGCAGTTATATATATAAAAGTTATAAATATATATATATATATAGACATGATCAACCACCACGAAGCAACTCCATGGGGGATCAGAAATGTAAATATATAAAAGTGGTAAATATATATATAGACATGATCAACCACTACAAAGAAACTCCATGGGGATCAGAAAAGTAAATAAAGTAGTAAATGCGATCAATCGCCAAGAAGTAAACTCCAGGCGGGACTAAATGTAAAGAAATCAGTAAAGATGATCAACCACCATGAAGTAAACTCCAGGCGGGACTAAATGTAAATAAAACAGTAAAAGTCCTTGAAGTAAACTCCAAGCACGATGTAAATATATATATATATATATATATATATATATATATATATATATATATATAAAAGTAGTAAACGCACTAGGATATAAAATCCATGCTCATCGGATATGTAAAACAATAATTTTATATATATATATATATATATATATATATATATATATATATATATATATATATATATAAAGAAGGTAAACGCTTTCGGGATGTAAAATCCAGGCTCGTCAGATATATCTGATAACAATTATATATAAATATATATATATAAGTAGGTAAACACTTTGAATGTAAAATCCAGGCTCATCAGATATGTCTGACAACAGTTATATATATAAAAGCACGTAAACGCTCCAGACATAAGTCTACGCTCAATCAAGGCATAACTCGATAATGTTAGTCCATATATAAATATATACATATATAAGTATATATATAGAGACATAAATTAAAACCACGGACCGAAGTCGGGCATACGCACACAACACGACTCTCAATGTGTAGAATAGTGTGTGCAAAGATGAAGAGAATGGCTTTATAGAGTGTGAGAAGGCTTACACTGGGCTGCCAATTCAGGCTTCTATGACTCTATATGGATAAACACTCAGCTCCCACCAGTAAAAATATAGCTATATGTGAGCTAACAGATGTTTAAAATGAGGAAACCCTCAATATGGGGTGTGTACAGAGCAAATTGGACAGCGCTTCGTCGCCTCTCTCTCTTTATTTTTCAAATGGCCACTCCAAACCCTTTATTTATAGAGGGGGGAGCCACAGATGCACCTGCGGCTGCTCGGGGTGCCCTGGGCTCTACGGGTTCTGTCATCTCGAAGTACGTGCACTGTAATGTCTGCTCAAACTTGCAGAACTTCAATCCGAGCATCCGAACAAGGTATATAAGACCTTCTTCGGACTGCTTATGTCGAGAGTTATGCAATGACATGAGATTAGAGGTTGTATGAATTCAGGAAAAGGGGACCATGCCCTTGGTCTTCAAGCTTTAAATTCTATCAAGTGTGCTACCACGCACAATTGTCACTCGAGATTGGAAGTCCTTGGTTCTTGTAGGACATTGTTGTATGTATGTATGTATGTATGAAGTGTTAAGACAACGCGCAGGTGTTGAGGTGGCAAGATGACGTTTAACTCCTCACCAGGGTTATCTATGGTTTGAGTTGAAAGCAGACGGTGCTCAGGGTTACATCTGAGATTGGACTGCTGTAAGTGTTTGAATGCCGCAAAGTCATCTGTAAATATGCCTGTCTACCGGGTGTTAGCTCCATGTATGAGGTATGAGTGCCTCAGCAGGAGGTCTGAGATTGAAGCTGATAGCATGCATTTGAAACAAGCATTTCCGGAGTTATCACCGGAACTGAAACAACATTCCTTGGGGTTATCTCCAAGGATGAAATTTAAGGTTATCTCTGAAGTTGGAAATGATACTCCTGGGGTGTGTTTCGGGGTTAAGACTGAACTTCTGGTAGTATCCAGAATGGATGTGAGCTTTCTTCCAAGGTTATCTCCAAAAAGACAAATATGCCCTCCTATAATGTTAGTAACAAGTGTGCAGAAAATTTTGAGTGTCAACAGATGCCCCTCTTTATCATATTCATGAAATGCAAGGCATGGATAGGATAAAGAATCCTTGACACTTGAAATGTAACAAGATAAACATGATGCTATGTGCAGTAACATGATGCAAATGTATGATGCATGATGAAAATGATTACCGGTTCCCTGTTAATCCTGTTGGGATGACAATCAGTAATGTCTTAGATATGCGATCCAAGTCTTCAAGGATGTTGACGTTGGGGCTATCACCAAAGTCTTGAATCCTAGACACAGACTTCTATTCCATAGAGGTGCCTCTTGTGTACAAGAGATTTGTGGGGATAAAGCTTTGTCTGTTTGATGATGCGTATAACATATCCCATCATCCTGTCGGAGTTACTACCAATAATATGTTTTGTCAGGGCTGCCTGACCTCTGCTGATATGTGTATCACCGAATAGATCCCTGCTGGGTGCATTGTCAAGGCTGCTTGACCTTCATTGATGTGTGTGTCAATGGTTGCATCCCGTTGTGACCCCTGCTGAGGATACTTGGATAAGTTTGACTTTGGCATTGTAACCCCCGTCGGGGATACATAGGCATGGATAAGCTACTTCGATGGGTTTACTTGCCACCGGCTGAGATAACGTCAAGGTTTCATGACCTTCATTGATGTGTGTATCAATGGGATACGCCATTAGTTTGTAACTTCGGCGTTATAACCCCTGCCGGGGATACATGTTAGGGCTGTGACCATGCACTGATGGCATCAGACCTTTGTGAGGTATTGCCGAGCATGATTTGTAAAAGTTGAGGCCACTAATATAGTATACCTTGTATGCAGGCGAATACCAATGAGTTAGTTCTGGAGCCAGAGTTTTGGCCCATGAAACCAGGATTCTAGGCTATTACGTTCAATTGCGTAGCATTTTTATTCTTGATTTGGTCTTTTTAGCTTGTGAGACCTCCTTTGTAACACTAACTGAAGCGAGCTGGAGGCGTGGGACCTACATAGGGGTGTCGCGGGTACACCTGCAACAGCTGCAGGTGGACCTGCAGCCAACCATGGCTATGTAAAACCTACAAGTTGCTTTCATAAGTCATTTTCAAGCTGCGCCGCAAAGGAAATCTGAGAGCTCTTCTTCAGACCTGTTAAGTTCGGGCAACTTTCTACATATTCTACCACCGTACAAGTGTTCTTCACTATCCTGGTAACATATGCATGTATTTTTTTTCCAATTTCTATCCTTTGGAAAATGACTTATCACATAAAATGCACTTAGACACATAGTAGTGAATATTCATGCTGATATGATTTTACAAAAAATATTCATCACAGTAAATGTTAGTATTAAACCATGCTGAACATAATAATATGAAAAAAATTTAACTTTTGACACAGTCAAATTGGCACCTTTTACTGTCATTTCTTATCCTATTTGAGGACAAATGAGTAAATGTAGAGAAGCAAAATAATCCTGGTAATTAGACTACACTTATGGATTTTTTTACTATGATGTATTAATGCATGTAGGATGTATATAACTGTGGATAGGTGTGCTACTGAATGGCCACCTAGTCATGCCTATGTGCATATGGATAGTCCCATTTACAAAGGGGCTATGGCAAAAATTTTCAAAACGTAGGCATTGGGTAGTCATGCATTTTTAACTCTACTTTAGATGTAATCATAAAAATGCATTTTGAAAAGCTCCAAGTAAGAATTTACCACACCCTTTTTGAGGTGATTTGGAGACTTGTTGTCCAGATATTATAGATCTGGATCAGCCGAGTAGTTCTCGCGGACCACTTCTGGTGTACGGAGGAGGGCTTCCGAAGTGCCTCGACCTAGTTCTATTAGACAGCCTCATTGTTTAGTGGAGGCGGTGGTACGTCCTATCCGGGTTAAAGTGTCGGATGTCGAGGACGAGGAGGAGGATGTACCGATTGAGGTTCTTGCACCTACTGCACGTGTTCCCCGTAGGGATTTACAAGGTATTTAAGTGGCGAACCAAGATCTTCTGGGTGACTTGAGTCGGCATCCTTCAGTCTACCAGCACGCAAACGAGGTATAAAGTTAGATCTTAATCTTCCTTATTTCCTATTGAGGAGGAGCAAAGGGTTCTGATGTTGATCTGTATTTGATGTAGGTCCCCGGCTTGACACAGCCTCGACGGAACTGGTTCAGTATCCACTCTATATATCAGGCTTTGCACAATGACTAAAGAGTGATTGTACATGGCTAGGTATTTGGGATGTTCTTTTCCATTCTTCCACGTCGTTGTCCTTGGGGTTACATCAGGGCATTGTATGAGCGCTGGTTTCACCAGACTCAGTCACTCCATTTGCTGAACTGTGAGGTGATGATGACGCCGATGGATTGGCAATTTATCACAGGTATGGAGTTTAGAGGGATCCGATTGGCTCAGACGGCGGATATAACCCCCTACCGCGTCGATCCTTATTGGGAATTCCGTGGAGGCGCTCGAGGCGGGGACTGCATGCGTCTGTGTCCTTTGGCGTAGATGCTTATGAAAGTGATTTGTTGAGTTGGCCTATACACGATGATGTGAGAGTCAGGGATCGCATTCTTCGGTGATTATTCCTGATGATCATTAGGGGCTGCTTCATAGCAGATAACTCTTCTACGGTGTCTTTCCCTTTGATCAACACCACTCGACACGTGGACCGTATAAGAGATTATGATTGGGGTTCATACACCTTTTCCTACTTCCCTACTTCCTCAGGGGAATGTGCATGCGATCGCAGGGCTTGACCAAGGCTTGGTTAGGATTCTACTCATTTCTGCTAGTAGGTAGTTCTCTTGTCTTTTCCCATGTACAGGTTAAGAGTGTTGACTGACAGCAGATGTTGCCTTTGTGTTGGCAATTTTGGGCCTATGAGAGGATTCCATGTTTGCGTCCTATGAGTGTGTTAGGTTTAAACACCTATCCACTAGGATGGAGATGGCATCATTCCATACTGGCGGAGGTCCCTGCTGCTGAGGGTTTCATTCATTGCCGCCTATAGCTGGAGTTATTGACAGCGGATGTCATCACATGGGTTCCCTATTCTGGGGAGCACTTGAGTGTTGGATTTGAGGATAGGTGCCCGACTGGAGTTGAGTACGTTATTTCCACCCGTAGGATTCCTCTCTTCATAGATGAAGGATGGGAGCTCTATTTAGGAGAGCGTGCGATCAAGAGCACTACAGGAGAGATTTGCATGCCGATCTTGCCTCCTGCCAGGCATTATTGGCCTGTTTCGCAGTCACCCGTCATTGATATCCCATTGTTGGGGGTTAACAATTTCACATTATCAGAGGGTCCCTGCACTCAGGAGATGTTCCATCATTGGTGGTTCCCTCGTACCATTGGAGCTCAGACCCGCGCCATACAGTTTATGGGGGATATGGTTCCAGGATCCGTGATGATGATGGATTGGCTAGCCTGTGTCAAAGATCCGACCCATGTGACACAGATTGACAGTTTGACCCGGTAGTTGGACCAGGCACATTTCTTTATCCGGCATTTGGGCACATATCCTTCAGAAGCAGACACTTTTGATCCTTCCAGCTCTGGCGTTGGCCCCTCAGGTGACCCATATGGCTTTACCGGTTCAGATCCTCCCTTGTATAGGCCTAACATCCCTGTAGATAGAGATCCAGTGACTCAAGAGGAGTTACATCAGGTGGACAGGATTGACGATGTAGACATCGATACCATTGACTTCTTCTGATGTATATTTCTCATTATCTCTTTTGATAGGCCTCTATTCGACATTGGGTAGCTTCGCCGCATTCTCACTATATCTTTTGATAGGCCTCTGTTAGTTGTTGGGTAGCTTCGCCCCATTTCCCTATATTTTAGTTGTATAGAGATGTATTAGATGATGATATACTTAGGAATGTATATACAGTTTTCCATTCCCTATATCATATTTCCATCTATTGTATCATGCATGTTACTATGTTATACATATGTATGTATGTCCAGAGATATTCAGCATTGACTCCTGGATGGTCTTATGACACGGTCCGTACAGATGTCTTCTTTGACATTTAGTCGTATTGATCATACCCCACCATTTTTGGTGGCATCGGGTATGCGATCGTGGTATGATAGCATGTCACCATTAGACAGGGTGACTGTAGATCATTTGTTATAGCATACTATGACCTTGTTGATGTTTCAGGTTCCCACAGGATTCGTGGAGGGTATGCTAGAGCATAGGGTACCGGAGAGACAGGTTTTCCGATTCGGGACCTAGGAGTTGACTCCTACTCTGGAGGAGTATGCACGATTGACGATGCTGCCATTGGACAGACCTTGCATACACATGGCGTTCAGAGACATGAGTAGGCAAGTCATGACCCTTACCGGATTGAGGCGCAGGGTAGTACAGGATGAGATTACATCTGGCCACGTGATATCCCAACATTTTCTATTTGACAGATTTGGCTCTAAGGATAGTTATGCATGGTATTCCAGGGATTTCACCACACCGGAGGATCATTGACGTTTAGCCAGAGTAGATGTACTGTTACTGTGCATATTGTCATACGCCTTTATGCCATGGTACATGGATGAGTTGGACATTGGCGTCATTATGGTAGTGAGAGCTCTCAGGGAGGGTCACACCATCATACCGATGATTATGGCAGAGACTCTGAGGTCAGCCACATATTGCTGCACTTATCCAACAAGAGTGTTTATAGGTAGCTCGGTCATGCTGTATGTGTGGTTTATATCACACTTGAGATTGATTGGCACATTCAGATGGCATGGGTATTGTTTCACCCATGATATAGCCATGTCATACTCCTTTCGACTTCGGAGGTATACTGAGATGTCGCATCTTGGTCCGATTTCTGGCGTGGATTGGAGATCCATTCGCTATCTATCCGCAGTGCACTGGCTTAGTTCACCCTACATCTTCATTACACATGCTCCGGGCATGGATTATCTTCCTCTAGCTGGTTTGAGAGGGATGATCACCTACCACCCACTGGCCATGATGTGTCAGTTTGACCAGTTTCAGGATTTTCATCCATTTGAGGGGGCAGTGAGTCAGCACTTTTCTTCACACTATTTATTAGCAGAAGACAGATTCAGGTTATATGCCTGTTAGGATCAGCGAGAGCTGGCTGAGTTTTATACCAGTCGTCTGGGTTATTCTGCAGAGTATTTAGCATGGATGGAGACAGAGACTGCATCGAATATGGTAGTATCCACAGTGTAGGATATTGATTCTGACGATGAGGAGCCTATGGAGGAGGCTGATATTCCAATGGATGGGGATTTGATGGCTGGGTTGCCAGAATTTATGATGGATTCTCCCTCCCCGAGTGCCACTGTTATTCAGTATTCAACACAACATTTAGAGCATAGCCTAAATCTGATGACCTTTGAGAGAGATCAGGCTAGGGCCTCTATGTTAACAGCTCTTGATGGGAGAGACGCCGCTCTGTTAGAGAGGGATCAGGCTAGATCAGTTAGGGATGCATTGATTATGGAGCGGGATGCCACCCTATCTGCTACGGATGTGGCCATTGCAAACAGTACTTCAGTGAGATCCCATACGACTAGCATCCTTGCCAATATGAGTGCATACATCGATGAGCATCATGCCACCATGCAGTTAGCCTCTGATTTTCTAGCTCGTGTAGATACCATTGGGCAGGAGCTTGCAGCTTTACCTCCTTCTTCAGAGAGGGATGTCATGTTAGATCTGATAGTCCGCATACACACAGATCCGTAGATAGCTTTGTATTTTCCTGCATAGTTTAGCTTAGCCATTTTGTCATGTACAACATATATATATATATATATATATGTGTGTGTGTGATGCCCCCAAAAATAGGTATACATCACCCATCTTGGGTAGTCAGATACATGGTACATAATTTAAATACAACTTACTAATATAACTGTCATGTACAATACGACATAAACTGTGAGTTTGAATACAATATTGTCTACTAGAGATCATACAAACTCAAAAGGAGTCCTCATTACAATTATTATCACACTATTTCACAGAATAGTGAGGACTACTAATGCTATCCTCTGGACCATTACTCCGTTCCCCGACTCGTCCCGGCTATATTCTCATTTCTGAAGAGAAAAAGTGAAAAAAGGGTGAGCTCAACTAGCTCAGTAAGAAATATTATGACTAAGATAATGCAGAATAAATTATCATTAGCTTCAACAAAGATGTTAAAGCGATAAAATATAATGAACATCAAGTTTAACTACAATGAACCAAAGAATCCATTAAAAGAGTTAAGTAGAAAATAAAATCTACTATCTTTTATGATTTTAAAAGGTTTTCATCATCATTATATATTTGAGACTCACTTTAATAAATATTCCACATCATCGAATCACCCCTGCACTACGGCCAAGGATATTCTTTAGTATCACGACCACAATTATTCATGCACTACGGGCCAAGAATATTTGTGTATTCATTAATGGTCATGATCATGCCAACAACTGTCCATCAATGCACTACGGCCACTGAGGATTTTTACCACATCATTTGTAACATTACGGTTATGATTACACCGAATAGTCTCTGGTCATAATCATACCAAGTCCATCTATGCACTACTGAGCCATGATGACTTTCAACATAATATAAACATGAGGATGATGACAATGATATAAGAATTCAATAAAACAAGTTCAAGAATTAATTTATCTAGGAACCAATAACATCCAAATCATCAACATGATCATCGCTTTGTAGAGTAAAATTCAAGAATCTTGAGAAGAATATTTCTATGAAAGGATCTTTGGATGAAGCGCAAATATCAAGGATATTCCACTAATTAAATGGAGTATAGAAGTCAAAGTTTTAAACTATTTGGGTATAATAAAGAATGGAATAACAAAAGAAATCACCATGCATGCGATAGACCAGCACATACGGAGTTATTCCAACAGAATAATAAATAACGGAACCCGATCCGCCGTAAAATGCATGCACGAGGATATTCCACGAGAATAATAAAGAATGGAACCGAGTGCGGCGTAAAACACATGCACGAGGATGTTCCAATGAATAATAATAAAAAGGCGGAACCGGTCAGGTGTAAAAACACCTGAGAGCAGGATGTTCCAATAGAATAATAATAAAAAGCGGAACCGAAGTAAAATTGTAAAACACATGCATGTGATGTTCCAAGAAGAATAATAATAAAGATGGAACCGAGTGGGTGTAAAACACACACAGGATGTTCCAGCAGAATAATAATAATAAAGAGCGGAACGGTCCGGTGTAAAACACACGCATGGATGTTCCAAGCAGTATAATAATAAAGATGGAACCAGTGGTCTGTGTAAAACACATGCATGAGGATGTTCCAATAGAATAATAATAAAGATGGAACCATGTCCGGTGTAAAACACACAGATAGGATGTTCCAACAGAATAATAGAAGAATGTCACTAAGTATAGGGTAAACCGCGTATACAGGTTATTCCAACAGAATAATAAGCAATTGAATAACAACAGTTCTCTTCATGAATAAGAAAGAATAACACCCCTTACTTTTAGTAGGAGATTGAATACTGCAGTAGTGTAGTAACAAAATACTCTTCTTCTTTCTCTCTTATCTCTCTCTATAGCTTGAATGAATTCGTGAAAAATAATGAAGCACTAGGCCTCTATTTATAGAAGATTTCTAGCTTAGCACCGCCATGTATGAAAAGGCAAGTGGCTCGGCGACTAGTGATGTGAAAAGAAAAAGTGGTCGACGCGCTTTGTAATGTGAAACAACAAGTGGTTTGGCCTTTGAATATGAAACGACATGTGGTTCGGCCTTTTTGTAATGTGAAACGACAAGTGGTTCGGACCTTTGTAATATGAAACGGCAAGTGGTTTGACGTTTGGTAAAGGTAATTACTATTGACGAAGGTAATTACTATTCACAAAGGTAATTACTATCGACGAAGGTAATTCTTATTGACGAAGAGACTCTTAGATGATGACATATGGGCCCCCATAAAATTATCAAACTTACCACAAACGTCTCATAATGAGACTCTTTATATACATCAAGGATTGAATAAATATTACCACAAATCATTTTATTTTTAATCAACACATATTAAATCTTTCAACAATTATTAATCATTTATAACTTGTCGCCTCAATTATTGATTTAATACTATAACATATTATCTGAGATGATCTTTGTGACATTAATTGAATCAATAATATAAGAGATATGATGCAAAGAATTCTGTAGCAATAATTGAGCATAGGTGAGTGACTTCTCACGTAAGCATCAATAATCAATATCGTGTACTCTTATACAACTACGCGTATTCATTCGTACTTTTACTACTAGGGTAGTTCAGCGGTTTTAACGGTAACACCTCTGTAGTTATTTTTATAGAAAGATAATTTTGTCGTTTTCTAACTACGACAATACTTCCATTGTGGGGTCCACAATGATTGAGCCGTCGTCACGAATATTCCCCGAAAAAAAAGAATATTCCCACCAAACGTAATATTTTATAACAACTTGCTTACTTTGCAAAATTTATAAATATTATCCACAACTATAACATTATATCAAATTTATTCCATAATATTCAAAAATAATATTTATAGAAAATTCATCTTTATTTATAAAAGTTGGGGTCTTACAACCTCCCTTCTTATGAAATTTCGCCCTCGAAATTAAGTGCGATACACTGGTATGTCGAAGAGGTAAGGATACCATGATTTCATTTCAGATTCTAACTCCCTAGTTATTTCTTCAACATCGTGGTTCCTCCACAAAACTTTGACTTGAGGTATAGAATATGTTCCTTCTTATCCAAGATTTGAACAGGAACATCTTCATACGTCAAATCTTCCGCTATTTCGTCCGGTTCTAACTCAATAATGTGGTTCGGGTCTTTCACATATTTACGTAACATGGAAATGTGAAAAACGTTATGAACCCGAGACATACTTGGCGGTAAAGTGTGTCTATAGGCCACAGTTCCTACTCGATCGAGGATTAAAAATGGACCGATGAATCGAGGATTGAGTTTTCCTCTGTTTCCAAATCTTGTAACTCCTTTCCATGGAGCAACTCTTAACAACACATGATCTCTTATATCGAATTCCACGTCCTTTCGATAAAGATCATCATAACTCTTTTGTCGATTTTGTGAGGTTTTTATACGTTGTCGGATCGTTTGAATCTTTTCCGTAGTCATACGTACCAACTCCGGTCCCAACAACGTTGCTTCACCCACCTCATCCCAAAGATATCTTTGGAGAGCGACACTTTCTTCCATACAACGCTTGAATGGAGCCATGCCAATACTTGCTTGATAAGCTTGTTGTTGTAGGAAAACTCCACCAATGGTAAGAACTTGTCCCAACTTCCCTTGAAATCAAGGACACGAGTCTTAATAGATCTTCAAGAGTTTGAATAGTCCTCTCCGACTATTCGTCCGTCTACGGATGATATGCCGAGAGAGCTAAATCTTAAGTCTGTGCCCATAGCTTTTTGCAAACTAACCCAAAATCGTGAAGTGAATCTTGGGTCTCGATCGGAGACTATGGATCTTAAGCATACCATGCGATCTTACAATCTCGTTTATGTACATACTGAGCAAGATGTTCAAGTGTATAAGTTTTCAGATCGGTAAGAAATGAGCGGAGACTTGGTCAATCTATCAACAATGACCCAAATCGCATCTATGCCTTGAGAAACCTTAGGAAGGCCGTGAATGAAATCCATGGTAATGTGCTCCCACTTCCATTCTGGAATTTCAAGTGGTTGCAATGGACCTTTTGGTACTTGATGCTCCGCTTTAACTCGTTGACAAGTTAGACACCTTGAGATAAATAGCGTTATCTCTCTCTTCATATTTCTCCACCAAAATGTATGACGAATATCATGATACATTTTGGTACTCCCAGGATGGATTGCAAATGGTGTGTTATCCGCCTCCATCATGATATTATACTTTAAATCAGGGTCGTTAGGAACACAAAGTCTGGAGTTGACTTGAAGTATTCCTTCTTCATCGATTCTTGCTTCCGGCATAGCACCTTCTTGCACTTTCTTCCTCATACGCATCAGCTCCAGGTCTGTAGCTTGAGCAGCTTTAACTTTATCGATTAAAGTCGGTTCTACTCGTATACTCGCCATCATCACATGCGTCCCTGGAGTCTTTAACTCTATCTCCATCCTTTGCAAGTCACACAAAATGGGCCTTTACGTTGACAATATCGCACTCATACTTGCATATGATCTTCTACTCAATGCGTCAGCTACCACGTTCACTTTTCCAAGATGGTATTGGATGGTATGATCATAATCTTTCAACAGTTCAAGCCAACGTCATTGTCGTATGTTGAGTTCCTTTTGAGTGAAGAAATATTTGAGGCTTTTATGATCCGTAAAGATCTCCACTTTCTCCCCATACAAGTAATGCCTCCAAATTTTAAGTGCAAAGACAACGGCTGCCAATTCTAGATCATGAGTAGGATAATTCCTCTCATATTCTTTGAGTTGTCGCGAGGCATAGGCTATAACTTTTCCATGTTGCATAAGAACACATCCCAACCATTTGCCCGAAGCATCACTTGTAGATGACAAATCCTCCAAGGCAGGATGGTATTGTCCGAGCAGGTCTTGAATTAAGTCTCCTCTTGAGTTCTTGAAAACACTTCTTCACATTCTTCGCTCAAACCGAACTTTGTATCTTTCAGAGTCAGCTGAGTCAATGGAGTAGCGATTCAAGAAAATCCTTCCACGAATCTCCGATAATAACTAGCTAAACCGAGAAAGCTACGTACTTCGACCACTGATTTAGGTTATTCCCAGCTTTGAATAGCTTCAATCTTTGCTGGGTCAACAGATATTCCATGACTTGATACCACTTTCCCAAGGAATGCTACTTCTTCAAGCCAGAACTCGTATTTCTTCAACTTGGCATAAAGCTTATATTCACGAAGCTTTTGGAGTGTCAGCCTCAAGTGTTGCTCATGATCTTCATGGCTTTTGGAATAAATAAGGATGTCATCAATAAAGGCGACCACAAAGTGATCCAAATATTCCTTGAATACTCGGTTCATCATATCCATGAAAGCGGGAGCATTAGTCAATCCAAAGGACATGACTAGGAATTCATAATGCCGTCTCGGAGTTCGAAAGCCGTCTTTGGAATGTCGGTGGTTCTAATCTTCAATTGGTGATATCCAAGAACAAAGATCAATCTTTAAAAAGAATTTGGCTCCTTGCTTGTTGGTCAAACAAGTCATCAATACGTGGCAATGGATACCTATTTTGATGGTGACATGATTCAACTCCGATAATCAATACAAAGTCGCATACTCCCATCTTTCTTCTTCACGAATAGAATAGGAGCACCCCAAGGAGAAGTACTAGGACGAATAAAGCCAATGTCTAACAATTCCTCGCATTGGGTCTTTAACTCCACGAAGTTCAATAGAGCCATTCGATATGGGGCTTTGGAAATAGGTTTTGTCTAGGGTTCAAGGTCGATACAAAATTCAATTTCACGCTACGGGGTAGGCCAGGAAGTTCTTCTGGGAATACGTCAGGAAATTTATTAACAATAGAAATATCGTTCAAAATTGACGTATTTTTGTTTAAATCTGTGACATGAGCTAAGAAAGCTTGACATCCGTTTTTCAATAAACGAATAGCTTTATGGCTTGAGATGACCGTGATAGATTTTAATGGTTTGGTCGCTTGAATTCGCATAATAGGTTGGTTAGAATTATGAAAGCTAACAACCTTACGAAAATAATCAATTTTTGCATGATAAGTAGTTAGCCAATCAATCCCTAGAATCACGTCAAATGCAAGTATTTTTAATGAAATAAGATCGACGGGAAATGTGAGGGTACCGATTTGAACCAAACAAGACTTATAAACAGTGGATGTAATGAAGGTTTCTCCCAACGGAGTTTCCACAGATAAGTCAAAGTCTAATTTCTCCGGAGTCAAATTTAATCGATGAGCGCAAGTAGGAGAACTAAAAGAATGGGTAGAACCGATATCAAATAAAGTATAGATTTCATTAGAGTTTATGATAAGCTTACCCGTGATGACCTCATTCGGGTTCCTTGCTCTCTGGGAGGTCCCAACAAACGCTCTCCTTGACTCTAGGTTTTGACTTTTTTGGGATGACCTTTGGTGCCTCCATCCTAGTTGAATTTGTCTTGATGGCGACAAAATCGAGCTAAGTGACCTTCTCTTCCACGATTATAACATGCTTTGACTGCATGGCGCAGATTTGGATCGATGTGTCCCTCTCCTCCGCATTTGAAGCATATGATAGGTGGTCTTTCTCCTTCCTTAACAACGGGTCTTTGGTCTTTGACGTCTTTCCATCATTGTTGAATCTCCTTTTCTTGAAATGTCCATTCTTATTGTTTTTGGCCCGATTACCACCAAGTGGTTACCATATCCGCACTGTTGATTCCCCACGCTTGTTGTCACCGCCCGATGACTACTCTAGCCGGTATTATAATTTTCTTAAATTTGCTCTCTTTTAGTTGCGTTGACTCATTATCGCGCTCCACTAATCGAGCCCTATTTACAACATGTCGAATCTGAAACACGGTTTATGAGAAATAAGATGTTGACGTATCTTCGGCTTCAAACCTCTTAAAAACATTCGCGCCATTCTCTCTTCATTATCCACCAAGTGGGACGCAAACCGTGATAACTCCGCAAATTTTGTTCCAAAAACATTCGCGCCATTGCGACACGGTCATATTGTTTTGTTCCAACTTGATAAACTCCACCTCCTTCATGTGGTGAATACTTTCAGGAAAGTATTTGTCGTTGAAAAGCTCCTGGAACTTCTCCCAAGATATCTTGAAGAGAAAGAGAGTTGAGTACATTTTACCGATTCCCACCGATGTCGCCTCTCCGCATGCAACATAAAGGCGTGCAAAGGGAACCTTTTGCTCTCTGAGCATCCCAAGACATCAAATATCTTGGTAATCTGCTTTATTCATGCTTCCGCTTGCGAAGTGGTTTTGGCTCTCCTTAAACTCCGGTGGTCCCGGCTCCTTGAATTGTTTAGCGGTGACCGCTTAGAGAGTTTTCCGTGTTTCCACCTACGTTTTGGATGAGAGTCGCTCTCGCTTCTTTGTTGCATGAATTGCATAAAACCTCCGAACATTTGATCATTCATCATTTGGTCAGTGTTGTTGTTTGAATGAGGATTGTCGTCTTCCTGATGCATATTATCCTGATTATTGATATGTGGTGAATCAACGATCGCTTTGTGCTCCATTGCTATTCTCGGCATTCTCGGATGTCATTTTTAGAATCTTGCCACAAAACAAAAGGTTAATTGACATGTAACATATTATCCCTATATTTCGTGACCAATAAAATAGCACATAAACTTAGGTAGGTCATACTAGCGAAGGTATTCTCCGTCTCTCCCCTCCTAGTACTATTCTCACATCTTAGCCAGGGATCATATCCCTAAGCTCTGATACCAACTGTGACGCCCCCAAAAATAGGTATACATCACCCATCTTGTGAAAGTAGTATGCACACAAGCCAATCATGTTTGATGATAAAGCATATACTTTGTAACAATCTTATTCATTTATTAATAAAAAGTATTAATTTATTAAAGGCTTTTAATTATCTACATGATCTTTGTTTTATAATATGTGATAAACCCATAGTTTTAAGCAATGCTTTTAGAATAATGATGATGATCATTCTAATGAGATCTAAATTCTTAGAAAGCTTAAAACTAAAATAGTTCCCAATCATTGGATTACTAAATTGGGGATTAGTGAATCCGGATAGATTGGTACATACGTTGCTTGCTCATTGGATGAGGATGATTGATCTCATGATCATTTGTGTGGAGACACTAAAGCAAGTATGTAGGTGCTTATTAGAGAATAAGTTCATTTGAACGTGGCTCGCTAAGGAATACCTAATGGAGTTTTATTTACTGTCAATAGGAATTCTGTAGTGATAGTAGTACAAGTAATCCTTGGACTTGAGATCATCATAGTATCTTGTGTATGATGAGTTATACTTTGACTTATTCCTTAAGACCCTTAGGGTATATCAAAGGGTATGCTTGGGTATAATAAGTTGTACATGGAGATAATGTATGATCAATAAAGAATCTACCACTTCTAATAAAAAGAGAAATGTCCTATGTGATTCGATAAATGACAACCCAAGAGTCCTTGGTTAAGGCGTAATGAAATTAGAAAGGAGTTTCTAATTTGCATTATTTGAGTTGTGCATTTAAGGATCGAAATACATATAATTAAATAAAATAAGACTTGTGAAGAATTCCATATCTTATATTTAATTGGGACATTGTATGGTGGAAGGATTGAATTATACGGTAACTATTTACTCAAAGGTTCTTTTATGATTAATGTTGAAATCTATATTATCCGGAAAGTCGTTGATCATTTGGGGAGGCTTATCCCTATTGTAGAATAAATATTATTTATTTAAATAAATTAATTGTTTAATTTATTTATTTAAATAAGATTAGAATTGTTCTAATTGATTTATTCACAATAGGTTTAATATGGAGAACCTAAAGGGTCACACCATAAAAGGAAGAATAATTATTTAAGAAGTTAATGGCATAATCGTAATAATATGTTATGTATATTTAATTTAATCTATGGTGATAGAATAAATTAAATAGCTTAATATTTATTATTTAATATTTTAGAAATATTAATTATAAATTAATAAGAGAGTCTTATTAATATTATTACAATTATTATTATTTTAATTTCTAAAAGAGTTTAGGAATTAATTTAATATAAGTACTCTCATTTATTCCTAATTGGATTAGGAAGGAAAATTAGTTAAAGGAGTTTTAATTAATTATCCCTAATAAGATTAAGGAGCTTAATTAATTAAAAGAATTTAATTAATTAAATAAAACCCAATTCCTTAATTGTTAAGGTGGGTTGCCCACATCTATTAATAAGAGGAGTCTTATTATGGGTGAAAAGGGTTGTTGACTTTTTCAACATAAGACATAATTCCAATTGTTGGGAGAGTACACCCTTTCTATAGAGATAGAAAAACTAGGGTTTGAGCCAATACCCTTCTTCTTGAATTTTCTTCTTCCTTGGTGGATCACCCTCAGAGGCCAAACATTTGGGTGGCTAACGTTGATCGAAGGAAGGAACCAAACCCGGTGGATTCAAGATTGAACGCGAAAGGATTTGGAGGTGAACTTGTACGAGGAAGCTCGATCTTCAAGGGTATGATTTATTCTTTATCTTTTCGTTTAATTAATAATTATGCATAAAGGGTGATCAAGGGTATATGGTTTGTAAATTTTTTTAAACTCGATTTTACACGCTCAAGCTTATTTTTTGCAATTTGATTGCGTTCAAGAATATTACAAACCTAACAGTGGCATCAGAGCCAAACCTTTATGCAAATTATTAATTGTTTTAAATTTGATATGTATATTGATATGTGTTTAGAACAATTTTTTTTGGGCAAAATTTTATTGTATAAAATTTATTATAAAAAAAAAAAGGACCGAATTATTTTTTTTTAAGGCAACAAGTTGCCATTTTTTTTTTGTTCAAGGATGCTTGATTCAAGGGAAAGTGACGCATTTAAAATCGATGCGCTTTGCAAATTAAAAAAAAAAAAAAAAAAAAGCAATGACAAGAAGCATGTTAACTTTTTTAAAGATGGCAGGATTCACATGTTTTTTTTTAAAAAAGGAACGGATGGTTATATATATATATATAATATATATTACGAATATATATATACATATATATATTCTTAATTATTATATAATTAAAATAAAAGTTTATTTTAATTTTAAAATAAAAGGTTTATTTTAATATTAAAATATAAAGTTTTATTTTAATTTTAATAATTTTATAATTAAAATAAAAGGTTTATTTTAATCTTAAAATAAAGGTTTATTTTAATATTAAAATAAAAGATTCATTTTAATTTTAAAATTAGAATTTCATGCTAACTAATTAGAGTTGGAATTGGATTCCATGATAACTAATTGAAGTTGAAATTGGATTTTATTTTTCCTTAAATAAAGGAGTTTATTTAGATATGAAATAGATTTCATATTATTTAAAATAAAAGAGTTTATTTGTGAATAGGAAAGAGAATCCTAATTTCCTTAAATAAAGGAGTTTATTTAAATATGAAATAAGATTTCATATTATTCAAAATAAAGGAGTTTATTTGTGAATAGGAAAGAAAATCCGTGTTTCCTTAAATAAAGGAGTTTATTTAAATATGGAATAAGATTTCATATTATTCAAAATAAAGGAGTTTATTTGTGAATAGGAAAGAATATCCGTGTTTCCTTTAATAAAAGATTTTTTTTACATGGAATTAGATTCCATAATTAATTAAAATAAAGGAGTTTATTTTAATTAAAGATTTTGATTAAAATAAAATAGTTTATTTTATTCAAAATTAGATAAATTAAAATAAAATAGTTTTATTTTGATTTAAATTTGGATTAAAATAAAGGAGTTTATTTTGATTCAAAAATAGATTTTATACTAACTAAATTTGCCCATTAAATGATATCAATATATATATTAAATGTTTATTATTCATAAGATGAATGTTATTTATTGATGCATATGGTGATGTGTATGATAATAAATGGGATTGATTATGGACTATTGACCAATATGATTGGATTTTATTTTAGTTGGATGCATGAATGTATGGGTTTTATTAAATGGGGTCTGCGTACCTCGTCTTCTCTAATTTTTCTTAATGTAAATTCTATCTCCTCCATGTACTTCCCTCGATCACGATCAAGGTTTCTATTTATTTTAAATAGTTTTGTAATAGGAATAATTAGAATTAATTTTGAAAAATTGGAGATCAAGGAGCAAGGAGCGCTTGAAGACCCGTTTGTAATGGAGCCCGGGTTTAAATGTAATAGTTATATTTAAATATTATTTCTTGCACCCCTAGGGTTTGACCTTTTGGTTCACTTGGCGGCTCTAGTGAACCAAACTAGAATAAAAATCCATAATCAATTCGGGTAGAATATAGTATTCTATATGTGCATGCTTATACTATATATATTATATATTATGCAAACATGCTTCGCATGTTAATTAATATGACGCGTATTTTATATATATATGTGCATGCGCGCTAAACAAGATGAGACAAATTAATAACAAACCCCTCAATTTTTATATTAAGTCCTAAGCGTTCAAAGATATTTGGAATATCGAACGTCGCCTTCAAAGCATGATAAAATTAATAAAGTATTAAATATTTAATATGAGTTTGTTGTGTCACCACAAGGCAAGTATTAAGTATTTAAGATGTTAATTTATCACATTTGATGCTTATAAAGAAAATTGAACAATATTGTTTTGTTGTGTCACCACAAGGATGATATTTTTCTTTTTTGAATATATGGAGTGCTAGGTTGGACTTAACTTGGATAATTTTGATTCGGATGTGCCACCATTTGATCAAAATAATCTAAGAGGCAAAATACAAGGAGTTGCGATAGTTGATGTAATTGACAAAAGTTGTCTACCTATTTATTTATATATAGTTTGTTGTGTCACCACAAGGCTATATACATTTGAAATGGGATCCTTATTCTCACTAGCAAATCTTTAATTAGATTTTGCCGAACTATATATATTGAGGGTAATATAGTTTGAAGAAAATAGTGGGAGATACCAATTTAAAACAAGACCTAAATTATTTTGGTAATTAATAAAAGAATGTATGTTAAAAATGTTGTTAATTATAAATTCATTTACGTAATTTTACAATGTCTAAAATTACTATCCTCTGCGAAGCATATTAGATGCTAAATTAATGGTAATCAATTAAAGCGGATTGGTTAAGGAATTTGAGAATAGTTCTCATAAAGTGAATGACTATCTTATGTCCATAATACGCCTATCCTCGTAATGGTTGCGCATAATGCCTACGAGGAAGAGATTGCTACTTTTAGAAAGTGGCAAGATGATGCATGATTGGCTCAATGCATCATGCTCGCATCCATGAGTAACGAGCTTCAGTGTACAAGATGAAACCATGGATGCTCCTACTATATTCCGCACATCAAGTAGTTGATGGTGAGGAAAATAGGACCGATAGATATCGAGATATCTAAGGAGCTCTTCCGATCTAGAATGGCCAATGACACTCTGAAGATGCATAAAAGTCCTTAACATTATCAATTTGATTGATCAATTAGGACAACGGGTTTTGTCATGGATGGAGAGTTGAGCCAAGATTTGATCTTGCACTCACTCCCGGACTCCTTTCACAATTGTTGTGAATTTTTCATATGAACAAGCTAGATATCAGCTTTGCTGATTTGCTTAACATGTTGAAAAATGTTGAGAGTCACTTTTCAACCAAGAAAGATCAAGTCTTACTGGTAGGGGCCAAAAGATCTTCTGAAATAAAGAACGATTCAAAGAAGGTAAATAGAAAGGCATAAACAAAGGATAATAAGAACAAAACTAATACGGATAGCAAAGGAGTATGCTTCCACTACAATAAGCCTGGACACTGGAAAGAAACTGCTAGAAGTATCTTGCAGAGGTTAACCAAAGAAGCTTAGTGAAGTTTTGGTTACAATACAGTTTTTGTTCATGATTGAAATAAATTTTTCTTTAAGTCAAGGTTCTACTTGGGTATTGGATACCGAGCTTTGGTTATCATAAATATAGATTTATGAAAGGACCAAATGTAAGTAGAAAGCTAAACAAATATAAGTAATCCTATATGCGGAAATGTAACAAAGGTTGCTACATTAGCCATAGAAACTTATAATTTAACAATGCCTCTGGGCAAATCTATTAAGTCGATAAGTTGTTATTGTATTCCAGTTCTTGTTAAAATATTATTTCCATTTTATTGTTGGACAATGAAATCTTTGGTATTATAATTAAGAACAATTGTTGTTCTATTTATAATATTAATGTTTTGTATAAACAGGAATATTACTTAATAAATTTAGTATACTTGACTTACGTGAAAAAATATATTTTACAAAATTGAACAAACTAAAATCGAGAAAAGGAGATGATCATTCAAAGAGTTGAATGTGTGTATTTCTTTGAAATACAATTGTGAATTATTTGAAAGGTTCAAAAGAATTGAGAAATGAAACAAATTGGCAAAGTATTAAGATTCTTTGATTAGATCAAGGAATAAATACTTGTGCAATAAGTTTCTAGATCATCTCAAATGGTTTTCTCATAATGGACACATCCCGATACTGTAATAATTGATTGATGTATCTCGAATGGAAAATTCGTACCTTGTTGGACATGGTACGGTCCATAATGATTTTACCGAGCATTTCAAAGTATCTTTTTCTAGGATAATGTCCTAGAAATGGGCACGCATATCTCACGAAAATGGTAACCTCAAAATCCGACCCCAAGACTCCATAAAAGTTATGGATGGGGAGGATTCCTAATCTTAAGTATGTTAAGATAAGGGGTTGTCCAACTTATGTGAAAAAGGTTTCAAAGGATAAGCTTGGGACAAGATTTTATAAGTGTCGAGATTTGTGGGACATCCTAAAGTAAGTTTAGGGTATATGTTCTATAATCCTACTTAGCAAAAGGTGTTTGTTGCGAAACACGGCGCCTTCTAAGATAAAGGTGTTTATCATTGAAGGGCTAGTGGGAGGATAATAGATCTTGAAGAGTTCAAGAACCACAAAATCACTATAAGTCAAATAAGAGGAACCTATAGATAGACCTATTGTACCACAAACCGAATCGTAAATCGGAATAAGCAAGAAGATACCTAAGAGGTATGGATTCATCATGGATGATGATGATGAGGTACGCATCATAGAAGATGATGATCCGAGTTACATACGATGAGGTAAGAGTTCTAGTGTACAAAAGAGATAGTGGGAGCGTCGTGACATTCCTAGTATTATATGTTGATATACTATGGATAAAGGAATGACATACTAATGCTACAATCAATAAAGAAAGATAAAGTTGTCTAAACATTCCTCCATGAATGATTTGGGAAGAGTATCTTAATTGGGGATAAAATCTATATAGATAGATACAAGAGGATGCTCGACTTAACCCAAGGAACGATATATTCATTTGATGCTAAAGTCGTTTAGCATGGAAAACTCAAGAGATGTCTCATGTCGATGAAGCTATGGAGTGTATCTCTCTTAATAGTCCCCACAGACTCTAAAAAGAGAGATCACATGAGTAACTATCATGTATGCAATGAAATATACGAGACCTGATGTTGATCAGTCATATTCTGGAGAAGTTCACTGTGATTCAGGAAAAACATCTTAAAGTTCTTTACCCGGTACTAAGGATGTGATCATATTCATGGTGGGTCTAAATTAAAACTAGAGGGCTTAAAAGACTCAAGTTTATTCGAGACGGAGACAAGATGACGTAAAATCCACTTTAAGGTAAAGCGTTATCTTGAGCGATTGGTGCGTTGAATTGGAAAGGTTCCAAGCAAAGAAAGAGTTGTTGGTTTAGCGATAAAGACAAAGTATATAGCTATAAATGAAGCTGCAAGTTGATTGTTTGGATTAAAAGTTCATTACAGAACTAGGAAAAGTTCCTAAGTCTCATCTTGGATCTAAACATGTGTTGTGGCACTTTCATTTGATTATTAGAATCATTGAAAGATGAGAAATCACTATAGAGATAGTGGACTCTCAAGAACAACATTACATATCCATTAACTAAAGCTTATCCAACAGCAGAATAATCGTCACTTAGAGAAGAAGAGTATAAGATACCATGACGATTGGCTTTAGTGCAAGTGGGAGATTGAAAGTAGTATGCACACAAGCCAATCATGTTTGATGATAAAGCATATACTTTGTAACAATCTTATTCATTTATTAATAAAAAGTATTAATTTATTAAAGGCTTTTAATTATCTACATGATCTTTGTTTTATAATATGTGATAAACCCATAGTTTTAAGCAATGCTTTTAGAATAATGATGATGATCATTCTAATGAGATCTAAATTCTTAGAAAGCTTAAAACTAAAATAGTTCCCAATCATTGGATTACTAAATTGGGGATTAGTGAATCCGGATAGATTGGTACATACGTTGCTTGCTCATTGGATGAGGATGATTGATCTCATGATCATTTGTGTGGAGACACTAAAGCAAGTATGTAGGTGCTTATTAGAGAATAAGTTCACCTTTGAGCATTGGCTCGCTAAGGAATACCTAATGGAGTTTTATTTGCTGTCAATAGGAATTCTGTAGTGATAGTAGTACAAGTAATCCTTGGACTTGAGATCATCATAGTATCTTGTGTATGATGAGTTATACTTTGACTTATTCCTTAAGACCCTTAGGGTATATCAAAGGTTATGCTTGGGTATAATAAGTTGTACATGGAGATAATGTATGATCAATAAAGAATCTACCACTTCTAATAAAAGAAGAGAAATGTCCTATGTGATTCGATAAATGACAACCCGAAGAGTCCTTGGCAAGCGAGAATGAAATTAGAAAGGAGTTTCTAATTTGCATTATTTGAGTTGTGCATTTAAGGATCGAAATACATATAATTAAATAAAATAAGACTTGATGGTAATTCCATGTCTTATATTTAATTGGGACATTGTATGGTGGAAGGATTGAATTATACGGTAACTATTTACTCAAAGGTTCTTTTATGATTAATGTTGAAATCTATATTATCCGGAAAGTCGTTGTTGATAGCTAGGGAGGCTTATCCCTATTGTAGAATAAATATTATTTATTTAAATAAATTAATTGTTTAATTTATTTATTTAAATAAGATTAGAATTGTTCTAATTGATTTATTCACAACTAGGTTTAATATGGAGAACCTAAAGGGTCACACCATAAAAGGAAGAATAATTATTTAAGAAGTTAATGGCATAATCGTAATAATATGTTATGTATATTTAATTTAATCTATGGTTATAGAATAAATTAAATAGCTTAATATTTATTATTTAATATTTTAGAAATATTAAATATAAATTAATAAGAGGAGTCTTATTAATATTATTACAATTATTATTATTTTAATTTCTAAAAGAGTTTAGGAATTAATTTAATATAAGTACTCTCATTTATTCCTAATTGGATTAGGAAGGAAAATTAGTTAAAGGAGTTTTAATTAATTATCCCTAATAAGATTAGGGAGCTTAATTAATTAAAAGAATTTAATTAATTAAATAAAACCCAATTCCTTAATTGTTAAGGTGGGTTGCCCACATCTATTAATAAGAGGAGTCTTATTATGGGTGAAAAGGGTTGTTGACTTTTTCAACATAAGACATAATTCCAATTGTTGGGAGAGTACACCCTTTCTATAGAGATAGAAAAACTAGGGTTTGAGCCAATACCCCTTCTTCTTGAATTTTCTTCTTCCTTGGTGGATCACCTCTAGAGGCCAAACATTTGGGTGGCTAACGTTGATCAAAGGAAGGAACCAAACCCGGTGGATTCAAGATTGAACGCGAAAGGATTTGGAGGTGAACTTGTACCTGAGGAAGCTCGATCTTCAAGGGTATGATTTATTCTTTATCTTTTCGTTTAATTAATAATTATGCATAAAGGGTGATCCGGGTATATGGTTTGTAAATTTTTTTTAAACTCTGATTTTACACACTTCCGCTTAATTTTTGCAATTTGATTGCGTTCAAGAATATTACAAACCTAACATCTTGGGTAGTCAGATACATGGTACAGAATTTAAATACAACTTACTAATATAACTGTCGTGTACAATACGACATAAACTGTGAGTTTGAATACAATATTGTCTACTAGAGATCATACAAACTCAAAAGGAGTCCTCATTACAATTATTATCACACTATTTCACAGAATAGTGAGGACTACTAATGCTATCCTCTCGGACCATTACTCCGCTCCCCGACTCATCCCGCCTATATTCTCATTTCTCAAGAGAAACGGTGAAAGAAAGGGTGAGCTCAACTAGCTCGAAGAAATATTATGACTAAGATAATGCGAATAAATTATCATTAGCCTACAACAATTGATGTTAAACCGATAAAATATAATGAACATCAAGTTTAACTACTGGTAGAAACAAAGAATCCATTAAAAGAGTCAAGTAGAAAATAAAATCTACTATCTTTTATGATTTTAAAAGGTCTTTCATCCTTTGTTATATTTGAGACTCAAACTTTAATAAATATTCCACATCATCGAATCACCCCCGCACTTTACTGACCAAGGATATTCTTTAGTATCACGACCACAATTATTCATGCACTACTGGGCAAGAATATTTGTGTATTCATTAATGGTCATGATCATGCCAACAATTGTCCATCAATGCACTACTACAGCCACTTTGAGGATTTTTACCAAATCATTTGTAACATTACGGTCATGATTACAAAGAATAGTCTCTCGTCATAATCATACCAAGTCCATCTATGCACTACTGAAGCCACAGATGACTTTCAACATAATATAAACATGGGGATGATGACAATGATATAAGAATTCAATAAAACAAGTTCAAGAATTAATTTATCTAGGAACCAATAACATCCAAATATCAACATGATCTTTGCTTTGTAGAGTAAAATTCAAGAATCTTGAGAAGAATATTTCCATGAAAGGATTTGGATGAAGCGCTTGCAAATATCAAGGATATTCCACTAATTTCATGGAGTATAAGTCAAAGTTTTAACCAAATGGGTATAATAAAGAATGGAATAACAAAAGAAATCACCATGCATGCGATAGAATCGCAGTGCAGTGAGTTATTCAACAGAATAATAAATAACGGAACCGGTCGGCGTAAACGCATGTAGGCGAGGATATTCAATGTAATAATAAAGAATGGAACCAGGTCCGGCGTAAAACACACAGACAGGATGTTCCAACAGAATAATAATAAAGACGGAACCAGGTCCGGTGTAAAACACACAGACAGGATGTTCCAATAGAATAATAATAAAGACGGAACCAGGTCCGGTGTAAAAACATGACGCATGTGATGTTTCAACAGTAATAATAATAAAGATGGAACCAGTGCGGTGTAAAACACATGAGCAGGATGTTCCAAATGAGAATAATAATAAAGCGGAACCAGTAGGTGTAAAACACACCGCATGAGGATGTTCCAATGAATAATAATAAAGATGGAACCAGTCCGGTGTAAAACACACGATGAGGATGTTCCAAATGAATAATAGAAGAATGTCACCAATTATTGGGTAACCATGGCATATCTGAGTTATTCAATGAGAATAATAAGCAATGCAATAACAACAATTCTCTTCATGAATAAGAAAGAATAACACCCCTTACTTTTAGTAGGAGATTGAATACTGCAGTAGTGTAGTAACAAAATACTCTTCTTCTTTCTCTCTTATTCTCTCTATAGCTTGAATGAATTCTCGAAAATAATGAAGCACTAGGCCTCTATTTATAGAAGATTTCTAGCTAGCACTTTTGCCATGTGAAAAGGCAAGTGGCTTGACGGTAATCGGTGATGTGAAAAGAAAAGTGGTTTGGCGCTTTTGTAATGTGAAACGACAAGTGGTTCGGCCTTTGAATGTGAAACGACAAGTGGTTCGATCCTTTGTCTTTGTGAAACGACAAGTGGTTCGGGATTTGTAATATATGAAACGGCAAGTGGTTTGGACGTCTAGTAAAGGTAATTACTATTGACGAAGGTAATTACTATTCACAAAGGTAATTACTATTGACTAAGGTAATTATTGTAAGACCCCGAATTTTATGAAATAAAAGTATTCAATTTTTCTATTAGGTAAATGGTTAAATTGATAAAAGTTAAAGTTAAGGGTGATATATGAAATTTTTTTTTCAAAATACATGAGTGGGGTATAAAGTATTCATTATTGTTTGGGAATATTCGTTTGGTCGTGGAATATTCTTTTCGCGTTGGGAATATTAAATGCATTTGGCAATGACTATTTGGGCCCCATAATGAGAATAAGCGCATCGGATGAAGAAAACGACAAAATTAAGTTTTTATAAATAACGGCGTAATCGTTCTGAATTAAGCTAAGATCGTTGGAATACCCCGGTGGTTAAAATACTGATGTCTGGCGTGGTTGCCACAAAAGTAACACCAGTAAGACAGATATTGTTGAATTATTGATTAAATGCACGTAAGATGGCTTTACTCAATAATTTTCACGATGAATTCTTTATTCAATATTTTATTTTATTGATTCAATAATTTGCGTTGATATTTTATATTATTGTTGTTCAATAATTGTCACCGCACATGATATTTCCCATTATCGGATCAATAATTCATATTATTTGAATAATATTATTAGATAACATTATTGGCAATGTCTAGAAAGTTACATAAGGAGAGGTTTGGTCACCTAATTGCCAAGATGAGGAGAGATCCTTATTGGAAAGCCCCTCTTTCTCAGAAGCGGCTGGTCATTATAATTGTGATTCGTAATATTATTTGTGAATAATTAATTATTGATTCATATGATAAAGAAATATTTATTTTATGTGGATATAAATGATGGATTTATTTATGTGGTTATAAATGAAGAAATTATGTTGAGGTGTTTTATCAGTATTTTGTCGGATTGGAGGTATTAAAAGATCAAATCAGTGTTCTTACAACTTGATTATGTGAGTTATAATTTTTAATCTGACCGTTGGATCGTTGGGATTTTTGGATATGTTATACATATATAAGTTGAGTATATGTTCACAAATTTTGAACCGTTAAAAATGAACGTATAATTTGTTATGAAATTTAAGAGGTGACTGATTCAGAAATTAGGTTATAAATGATTTTGGTGGAAAATTCTAGAATTGGTGGGCCCCACTTTTGGTTGGTGAGAAATGTGCTCAATTGAATTTTCAAATGTGGTGGGTGGGAATAGTAGCGAGTAAAAGCCATCGTGAGTTGCGGAGTTAAGTGCGCTTGGCGTGCTAACATTTTCCTATAAATAGAGGCTAAGTTAGAATTGAAAATCACACCGTAAAACAAGTTTTCTCTCTTTCTCTCTATATTATCGAGCGTATTCTTGTGAGTATTTTGAGTATACTTTGAGTATTGTTAGGCGAGTGCAAGTTCCTTCAAAGACTATATCCAGGTGTTTCAACTAGAAGTACTGTCTTTCGAGGTAAGGGATGTTATTTTCTTCTCAGATGATATTATTTCTTCAATATCATTATGCTGAAATATTGGTTGGAACTTTTTATCAAATTTGGAACTTTTTCATGTCGGGGTTACTATTCATGAGTTACTATTCACGAGTTACTATTCATGAGTTACTATTCACGAGTTACTATTCACGAGTACTATTCATGAAGCGTGAAGATGTTTTTTTTTGTGGAATTTCTATCTTTTGGTGTCGGAGTTACTATTCACGTATACTACAGACTATTCACGAATCTGATTAAGACTATTCAATTAGAAAAATGAAAATTTTTTTTTCGCCTAAAATATCTATTACGGATACTAGCTTTGATTGTATCCATGTTTTGATCATTCTTGAATTTTACACCACTATGATTATTTTTGAGGTATTTTTGGACGTGGATAAAACCAATGCAAAGATGAATGATTTCTGAAGAATATCTTTGGCACATGAGTAAAAGATGAGCAGTGTTTAAATGAACATGACTAATCGATGAATATCTTTTAGCCAAGAGTGCAAAGATGAATTATTGATGAATATCTTTTGCTCGTAATGCAAAGATGACTGTTGTTGAATATCTTTAGCATGATGAGTGCAAAGATGAATTATTGATGAATATCTTTTGCTCATAATGCAAAGATGACTGTTGTTGAATATCTTTAGCCAAGAGTGCAAAGATGAATTATTGATGAATATCTTTTGCTCGTAATGCAAAGATGACCGTTGTTGAATATCTTTAGCTTTGTAGTGCAAAGATGAATTAGTGATGAATATCTTTGGCGCTCAGAATGCAAAGATGACCCGTTGTTGAATATCTTTAGCTTTGTAGTGTAAAGATGAAGCTGTTGATGAATATCTTTGGCCCGTGGTAAAAAGATGAACTTATTATTATGATTATGAGCGAGAACCGTGATTTGGTATAACCATGATCTTTGATGTTTCGGTAAAGACAAGTGATGAAAATTATCTTTGTCTTGGATGAGGAAAGGAATTTAGAACTACAATTACGATTATGAGTTATACACGTGATTGTGGGATGTGGAATTGTTGATTGATGTTACTGAGGATAAAACATTGTTGGTGGATTTTTAACATGGAAAAGACAATAGACTTTATAGTCTATTTGACTCTTAATGGATGGATCATTCATTCATTCCGCAACTATGGTTGAAAAGTTTTATCATCTACCATATGTTCTAAATCTACGATTTATTCTCGATGAAGACTATTGATAATTTATTTATCTTTAGTCATAATATTCTTTCTTGAGCTAGTTGTGCTCACCCTTTTGTTTCACAATTCCTTTCGGTGTAATAAAAGTGTATTTGGGTCGGCGGGGATAGCGAGGAATAGAGTGGTGGTCTATAGATGTTGAGGGTGAGGTGAATTTAACTTGAAAGGGTGTTTTGTCACTATCATACAAGATGTCTAATGACATACAACCTCGTGTTATCATAAGACATGGTTGTGCTCATCCACTTGCTGAGTATATTTACAAGCACTACCTATATAATCTTGGTGTTTGTTTGGAGTATAATACCCAATTAGAGACAGTGGAGATAATGATATGTCAAGAGAAGACTCACCATTGGGAAGAATATGATAGTAATCTTCTCGTTGTTCTTTGGGGTTTATTGGGTCAACCAAGGATAATTCTGTGGCCATATGATATCTACCATAACCTAAAAGCATGGCCTCCCATGTATGAAGGTTTCTTGAGCACTTCCCAAAGATTCTAATTTCTAAAACAGTTTTTTGACTATACCTTTATGTAAGGTGTCATTGTGACGACGTACTGAGTTGGTATATATTTGTATCCAAACTCACAGCATATGTGTTGTTGTATTTTGCACGACAATTGTTGTAATAAAGTTGTAGTTGTTTTTCGTACCATATATTTGGCGACTCGGAATGGGTTGGATGGAATGGACCTATTTTGGGGTCGTTACAATTACTATTGACGAAGAGACTCTTAGATGATGACATATGGGCCCCCCATAAAATAATCAAACTTACCACAAACGTCTCATAACAGACTCTTTATATACATCAAGGATTGAATAAATATTACCACAAATCATTTTATTTTTAATCAACACATATTTAATCTTTCAACAATTATTAATCATTTATAACTTGTCGTCTCAATTATTGATTTAATACTATAACATATTATATGATGATAATCTTTGTGATAATAATTGAATCAATAATATTAGAGATATGATGCAAGCAATTATCGAAAGTAATAATTGAGCATAGTGAGTGACTTCTCACGTAAGCATCAATAATCAATATCGTGTGCTACTATACAACTACGCGTAGACATCGTACTTTTACTAGGGGGTAGTTCAACAGTTTTAAACGGTAACACCTCTCCGCCGTTATTTTTATAGAAAGATAATTTTGTCATTTTCAAACTACGATAATACTTCCATTGTGGGGTCCAATTAATGATTGAGCCGTCGCATTTAATATTCCCCGACAAAAAGAATATTCCCCAGACCAAACGAATATTTTATAACAACTTGCTTACTTTGCAAAATTTATAAATATTACCCACAACTATAACATTATATCAAATTTATTCTATAATATTCAAAAATAATATTTATAGAAAATTCATCTTTATTTATAAAAGTTGGAGTCTTATATATATATATATATATATATATATATATATATATATATATAATAAAAAAGTATTTTTATATGGCAGAGAAATATATTTTGATTTACTTCCCTTTTAGTTGTGCCTTGATACTTGCTTGATATTTGCCTATTTCTTCAGGGCTTTTGATCTTGATGCATTCTGAACTTATCCTTGATATGTGGACATTGAGCCATCATAGGATCTCTCAGAATCGATCATTGATCTGTATGTATCCCTACCATCTTTGGTGTCTTGGGACTAGTTCCTATATGGAAATGTAGAGAGGAGGGTGGTTTTTCCTCTCTGAGATTGACCGCACCATAGATGGTCGTTAATACTTCTATTTGTGAGAAGCCTAGTTAATTCAATCTCTTATGGATTGGTGTTTCTCTTTGAGGCAGAACCGTAGCTTAGGTGGTCACCGAATCTCCTATTTGTAAGGAGAGGTTGGATAATTCCATCCCTTTGGTCTGAAGCCGATGAAATGTGGTGGATTGAAGTTTGATCCCAGTACCGTGTGACAAGTATTTTTGTTCTGGTAGGGGTTAGACTGAACCATAAATGGCTGCCTACGTACTCCTATTGAAGAGGAGATCAAGTCTGCGTTGTTCGAACCTGGTCTAAGAGGTTCAACGCTGAATGTGAAAGGTAGATAGGAGTAGAAGATTTATTGATGAAGAAGGGTGTAGAAGGATTTTTGTGGTTTTTTTTTTTGTAGAGAAAGGGCAGAAATGTTTTTGTTGTTGTTTGTTTATTACAACCAATCCATATAGCATATAGTCGCCTACGTACTCCCGTGTATCAGGGAGATCAGGTAGACGTAGTTCGCCCCTCAAGACGAATTGTAGCCAAAGAGAAGTATGAATCCCATGTGTAGGCTATACTTCGGGGAGAAGAAAGTTTGATCCCATAATTGGGACAAACAGCAGGTGTGGAAAAAGTTTGATCCCGTCTTCAGGACAAACTGCAAGCGTAGAAAAGTTTAATCTCATCTTCAGGATAAACTGTAGGTTTGAAAGGTTCAATCCCATTTTCAGGATAACCGAAATTGTGTGAACTATTTGAACTGAGGTGAAACCAGGCTGCTGGTTTGAAGTGTATGTTTCCCTTAGGGGCAGAAGAGTTTGTAAAAAGAAAGGGTTCAAAACTGGAATGGCTGGTGATTGGATGATCCTTACCAAGATGTTCGCTAGATGATATCATCAGACATAGTACCATTTCATGGTGTCCGAGTTGATAAGCTGTGGAAATTAATCGCCATCCATTTCCTGTAGTCTGAGAGCACCTTCTGTCAATACCTCCTTGACAACAAATGGGCCTTCCTAGTTAGGAGCGAATTTTCCCTTAGATTGATCTTGGTTGTTAATGAACTTCTTTAAAACCAAGTCATGTTGTTTAAACCGCCGTAGCCAGACTTTTTTGTTGTAGGATCGTGCGATCCTTTGATGATATAACTGACCATGGAAGATAGCCACGGTTCGCCTTTCGTCTATTAGAGACAATTGGTGATAACTGTCTTGTACCCAATGGTCTTCATCCAACTGAGCATCCATCAACACTCTGAGGGATTCCATTTCCACCTTTATGGGGAAAACTGCTTCCATCCCATAGGCTAATGAGTAGGGGGTTGCCCCAGTGGAAGTATGCATGGAAGTTCTGTAGGTTAATAAAGTCAGAAGCAAGAGGTCAGACCATCCTTTGTGATTGGCGGACATTTTCTGCATGATCTTCTTGATGTTTTTAATAGCCGCTTCAACAGCACCATTCATCTTTGGTCGGTAGATGACAGAGTTGAGATGTTTGATGTGGAATTTTCTTTATAATTCCTCCATCATGTTGTTTCTGAGGTTTTCAGCATTGTCTGACATAATGACCTCTGGCTGTCTATATCGACAAACAACATTGTTTCTAATGAAAGCAATAATGACTTCTTTGGTAACCCTAGGGAAGGAGGTTGCTTCTACCCATTTGGTGAAGTAGTCAATCATGGTGAATATGAATTACTGTACATTATTGGCTTTGGGCTCGATGGGTCCGATCACGTCCATTCCCCACATCGAGAAGGGCCATGGTGAACTCATATTGTGGAGTTCCCTTGGAGGGGCGTGGATAGCATTCCCATGAATTTGGCATTGATAGCATCTCTTGACGTGATCATCACAGTCAGCTTTGAGCGTAAGCCAATAATGCCCTATTCTGAGGATTTTCTTGACAAGTAAGGGTCCGCTCATGTGAGGGCCACATACTCCACCATGGATCTCATCCATGAGCCTCTGAGCTTGGTCTATATCCAGACATCTGAGGAGACCTAATATTGCATCTCTCTTATAGAGTGCATCTCCGCTCAGGTAAAATTTCATAGCAAGTCGATGGATCCACCTCTTTTCAGTCAGGCTCGCCTCAGCGGGTGTATATCCATCTCACAGATACTCTTTAATATCCTGATACAAAGGGTTATGGATGGGAGGTAGCTCATCCGATACTTCTCCAATGTAGTTCCCATAAGCTAGGGCCTTTTGCAGGAAAAATGTGATGATTGACATGTTTTCCTTGTCGGGTATATGAATCAAAGAGGCCAACGTTGCTAATGCATCCGCAAAATCATTCCTATTACGAGGAATGTGTAGAAAGGAGATTTCTCGAACTCCAAAGCCATCTGTAAAACTTGTCGATGGTAAGGCAGGAAATGTAATTCTTTGGTTTGATAGATTCTCATGGATTGTTTGATTACAAATTCAGAATCCCCAAAGATAGTTAACTGCCTGATGCCCATTGAAAGGGCAAGTTTTAGCGCCATGATACAACCTTCATACTCCGCTGTGTTGTTGGTACTGACAAACTACAATTTGACTTGCCGACGGATACTACTCCCGTGCAGAACACTAGAATCGCTTTCGAGCTCCGTAAGCTTCGTGTTAATGACTCCATCGAAATACATTTTCCATGTGTGGCATACATCGTAGTGATGGTATTGCTGAACTGCCATTACCCCTTCATTGGGGAAGTATGTTTCTAAGGGTTTGTAATCCCTTGTAGGTGCAGCGGCTAGTTGATCTGCAATTCCTTGACCTTTGATAGACTTTTGCGTCACGTAGACGATGTCAAATTACTGTAGGATCAACTACCATCTGGACAGTCAACAATTCAGTATGGGCTTACTGAACACATACTTGAGAGGATCTACGCGGGATATGAGATGGGTTGTGTAACCATGGAGGTAATGTTGTAACCTCGTGGAAGCCCATGCTAAAGCACAACAAGTATTCTCAATCAGAGTGTACTTGTGTTTACTGATGCTGAATCTTTTGCTGAGGTAATAGATAGCTCGTTCTTGGCCTCTATGGTCTTTTTGCCCCAGCATACAGCCCATGGCATTGTCATTAATGGACAAGTACATGAATAAGGGAACATCATCCCTAGGTGGTACCAAAATAGGAGCATTAACCAGCTGTTCTTTAATGGTAAGGAAGGCTTTCTGACACTCATCGTTCCATTTCATGGAGGAGTTCTTCCTTAACAACTTGAAGATGGGCTCACAGGTTGCTATGAGTTGAGAGATAAACTTACTAATGAAGTTGATTCTTCCCAAAAATCCCCGTATTTCCTTCTCAGTCTGAGGAATGGGTATTTCCTTGATGGCCTGGATGTTGGTATGATCCAGTTCAATCCCTTTGTGGCTGACTAGGAAACCTAGCAACTTGCCTGACTTAACACCAAAGGCGCACTTAGCTGGATTCAACTTCAAGTTGTACTTGCGCAACCTGTTGAAAAGCTTTCTGAGATGGTCTAAGTGGTATTCCTCCTTTTAGGATTTGACAATGATGTCATCCACGTAGATCTCTATCTCCTTGTTCATTAAATCATGGAAAAGAGCCATCATAGCTCACTGATAGGTTGCCCTGGCATTAATGAGGCCAAATGACAACCGTCTGTAGCCAAAGGTAACCTAAGGCGTGATGAAAGCAGTTTTCTCACGGTCTTCCTCAGCTACTATAATCTGATGGTACCCTGCAAAGCAATCCGCAAAGGAGTACATGTCGTATTGAGCAGTATTGTCAATAAGAATATGGATAATGGGCACGAGAAAGCTATCCTTAAGGTAAGCTTTTTTCAAATCCCGGTAATCCACGCAAACTCGCATCTTTTCTCCGGGTTTAGGCACGGGAACAATATTGGATATCCATTCTGGATATGTAGACACCATGATAATGCCAGCTTAAAATTATTTCATAATTTCTTCTTTAACCTTTAAACTCCACTCAAGTTTCAATCGCCTGAGCTTCTGCATAACTGGCTTAAATCCTTCTTTAATGGGAAGGCAATGAAGAACAATGTCAGTGGACAAACCCACCATGTCTTCATGAGACCATGCAAACACATCCTGGAATTGGGTTAATAGTGCAACCATGTCATTCTGTTGGTTTGGGGTTAGGTCTGAATCAATCTGGATTAGCTTAGGGATTTCTAAGGTCCAAGATTGAATGAAGTGGTTTAGTCAAGGTTGGGTTTAAGTTTGTCTGTGACCCATTCCTTAATCTCTTGAGGTGTCTCAATGTCCTCTTCTATTTCCATCAAGTATGAGTTCAACTTTGCATCAAAGTTACATCCCTTGTGGAGAGAAGGCACCTCATCAGCAAGTACATGCACCTCTAAATTCAGAGTCCTGAAATAAAATATGATTTCACTTAATATATGAAACTTTTAATCATACACAAGTGTTAGCATGTACTGATAAAATAACTATTAATAATGTATAGAAAAGTAAGCAATTGAAGTTATCTACAGGGCCGAGGGATTTTCTTCCCATTTTACCCTCGTCGACCAATACATGGAGTGCTGCTCAAATTGTCGAGGGCAAAGTCCTGATAGACTGCAGTGATGGAGGGATTGTCATTGTCCTCCTCCCGAATGATAACCATGACATCTGGGCAATCATCGTCTGGGATGTATTTATTTGTATGTTCATCATGGACAATGATGCGTATACTTGACATCATCAAGGCGATGTCATGTTTACGTTTCTGTTCCTTTTCTTCCACTTCGTGATCAGGATTAGCACCTCTTTTGCTTTGATTGGTACTGGTTTGGGAAACAGCATAGCCATAACATGGACTGGCACATTTACTGGAGACTGTATCAGCTCATGTGGTGCAGATGGAAGAAATCGCTATGTGGCGGAGACTTGAGGAATCTGTTTGTGCTTATGAGGATTCCTACGACTGGAACTGGTCGCATAGCCTATTCCGGCTGTTCCAATTTGACTGGACAATTGAATAGGGTGCTTAATACCCTGCTGATTTTTACCAAGCCCTTGTCTATGCTGATGACCCAATGACATCATTTCTTGAGTGGTCGACATTACCTCAACTGAAATCTTGGGTATGGGAAGTGGTGATCCAATAGGATGGTATTGCGTGTTACTCACTTCCAAAGCATGAAAACTGGCCAGCTCAACTTCTGAATTGAAGCTGATGATTTATAGATTTCCTTGTTCAGGACATTCTTGCTCAGCGTTGACGGTGACTAGACTATTATTGACAATATATTTGAGTTGTTGATGTAGTGTGGTGGGAATGGCTCCAGCCATGTGTATCCATGGCCTCCCCAATAGCAGGTTATATCCTGAATCTATCCTGAGGACGTGGAAGGATACATTGAATGTATTTGGACCAATCTCAATTGGCAGCTCAATCTTTCTGACAGAATTTTGTCAGGATCCATCAAAAGTTTTGATAACCGTATAGTTGTTTTGGATCCATTTGAGATTGACATTCGTCTTCACCAATGTGGCATAAGGACAGATATTTAGAGACGAACCTCCATCTATCAAAACTCCAGCTAGCATATACCCGGAGGACAAAACTGCAATGTGCAAAGGCTTGTAATGACCGGTTCCTTCGGGCGGTATGTCGTCATCAGAAGGATATCACATTGTTGTTGAAAATGTGATCAACTATATGTTGAAATTTTTCCACATCAACTGATTTCGGTAAGTAGGCTTCTTCCAAAACCTTCAATAAGATCTTTCGGTGATCCTCAAAAGAGAAAACCAAGTCCAGTATTGATATCTGATGTGGAGCTTCTCTTAAGCTTAGAACCACCTTGGCTTCATTATGGCCCTTAGTGCGGAGGAATTTTTCAAGTTTCTCCATGGGAATTTTCCCCTTTGCTTTAAAGGTGGGTTTCATAACCCGCTGATGAAGATATAGTGGATTTTCCTTCGACACTGTAGTAGTAGTATGAGATGTGGATCCTTCAGCTTCCCCATAATTCCATGGGACTTAGCTTTGGTGCAACCACTTTTGGTGCAACCACTTTTAAAGGATTATCATCTCCTTTGAGTTGAATTGCTTGTATGGGAAATGGTTTGACAATCTCATCATCTACTTCGGATATAACTGCTATTGATCCCATCCATTTGGTAGGACATGTATTCCCACTCTCGAGTTACACAGTGTCATCATCTGCCGACTGCAGGACACCGCTATCAATAAGATTCTGAATGAGATAGCGGAGTGCCTAGCATTCTTCTATGCTGTGACCGCGAGAATGTGAATGATATTAACATACTCCATCGGAGTTGAACCGTCTTGAGCGGGGATTGATTGGAGGCAGAAGGGTGGTAATTCTTCCTTCATTGATCAACATTTGAAATATCTCCTTCACAGATTGGCCCAGATAGGTAAATTCCCTCTGATTGGAAAAATCCCGAAAGGCTTTAGCATTTGCTCTCTTTGTAACCTTATCCTCCATAGCTTCGCTTTCTGAAGGTGATGGTGAAGCATTCATAACAAAAGGAATGAGATATGCATGCTCCTGGCTGATAAATTGGCGTGTGACTTGATGTTGGTGGGTCACCAGTTCTGCCAATTGCTCAATTTGCTTGCAAAGAGCTTTCAACTTTCGTTCCATAGTAAAATGGAACTTTGTGTAATCCCATCTGTCAACACCATCTTTGATGGTCTAGGATGATTCACCATTAAAACTGGAACTCTGTTCAGTGCTCCAACTAATCATGTTGACCTCTTCTTCTTTGTGTTGAAAAAGAGGGTTGTCTTACACATGAGGTTGATCTGGTTTGGTGACCACAATCTCACCGTTGTCTATTAAATCTTGAATCTTGTGTTTCAAGGCCAAACAATCTAGAGTATCATGTTCAGGTGCTCCGGCATGATAAGCACACTTCCGAGTAGCATTAAAACCCCTCCCATTAGGGTTGGTTGGTGGAAGAAGATGTGTAATTTTCTTCTGAGTAGTCACAAGAGCAAGAATATTCTCGAGTGAGTCCCCTAAGGGTGTGAACGTTCGAGGGCGCTTTGCTTCTCCACCCTTAGGCAATGAAGGGTTTGAAGACTGTGCTTGGAAGGGGAGTAGTTTTTCCTCTATATAGGTATGTTCTGATTGCCTTTTTGACCTTGTACTATCAAGGAAACATCCTCCTCTTTCCTTTTATGGACCCTACGGGGGTTGTTTCCATAAGATCTGGACTGGATGTGCTCAGTAACTACTTTAACAGCAGCTAGGTCTTGAATTTTACCTGACTTCAATCCCATCTCAGCCATCTCTTCGTGTTTGATCATTTTAGAGAATGGTTTGCCAATACCAGCTAAGACTCTCTCATAGAAAGGAGATTCCTGTATGTCTATGAAAGTCATGACTATTTCTGAATCTGTCATGGAAGGAATAACTTGAGCAGCAAGGCGCCTCCACCTTTGAGTATACTCTCTGAAAGACTCATTAGACTATTTCTTAACCTTGGTAATATGGTACTGGTCAGGAGCCATCTGAGATTGAAAACTATATTGAGTGAGGAAGGCGTGAGCTAGCTCTTCCCAGCTATGGATCTTTGAGTTGTCTAATCTGGTATACCATGAACGAGCTTCTCCGGTCAGACTCTTATGAAATAGCTGCATTCTGAGCTTCTCATTTTTCGCATAAGATCCAAGTTCTCCAATAAACACCTTCAAATGTGTATAAGGATCCCCTAATCCGTCATACTTTTCAAAATTAGGAGTTTTAAATTTCTCTAGATAATGAACACCAGGGAATATGCAAAGGTCAGCATATGAAACACTTCCATGTGTTCAAATCCCTTTGAGAGCACGGATAGTTTCCTCCGTTTGGAGTACCTTCTTCCTGATATCACCGGTGTCTGGATCTCTTTTGAGATGGGTGTTTTCAAGGTCTTTGTTGGTCGTATCCAACTGAGGTTTTGGATTTGTTTTATGCAAACCTTGTGTTCCTCCTTGTGCAGAGGATTCTGTATGTGTAGGCATCTTTGTACCTTGAGTGGACTGATGCAATTCTTTCAGCAAAACAGCCAAATCTGTGATTCGCTTACTTAATCCGTCAAATTCTTCTAGAGAAATAAGATTAGACTGGTCAGAAGAAGACATGATTAGTTGTAGGCTCGTGGCCTTTTTTTGATTTTGAGCGAGTAACAAGACCAATGATTTCCCTACAATAGACTTATGTAGTTTAGTCTTAAGGATAATGTAGATACTATTTATAATGCGCCCATTTTAGGAATATTGTCTTGCAAAAACGGGTGTTATTTGATAACATGTATGCGTAAAATATTCTTCATATTTTCCATTACATAAAGATGAACATGGAATAAAATTACAAGTAGATGCTTTTACAAGTAATTGAAAATGGAAAGCATGAAGAGACTTTCCTCCGTGTTTGGTTTATCAGAGGTTGACCTATATTACGGTTACTCTCGCGACTTTTTGGCATGAAGGTCCCCAGATCATAGCAATCTACTTGACAGGAAGTTAATCCGGTCATTCAACTGGAGTGAATCTGGTTGGTGCCTTTCCTGAGCCTCGTTGGAATTATTCTCCCTACGAGTCTAGTAATCAAACACCGATAGGATAGCCTCCTGATGGAGGAACCACACAACATACATTCACATATAACGTGTCTCACCGTTTATGCAAATGATGACATTTGCGAAGCACTAATATCACAGATAGATATTTTGCAGTGTAGTAAGTAAAATACATTCGTACACATTCATCATAAATTTAAATGCAACATTCACACATAAGCATATAACAGTTTTGAAAAGCTTGTAATAGCGGCTTAAGCACTCTTACTAGAGTCCCCAGCAGAGTCGCCACCTGTTGACGTCGGGATTTTTAGCTGTCCCTTTTCGTTACTTGTTCTTTGGTGTTCTCATTGTTATGTGAGATTTGTTTGAAAAAACAAGTGAAAAGGTCCGACATGTGTAATATCGACAATTTGACTTTAAGAGTTGCCAGTTGGTGTTTTTAACTGGTTACCCCAACGCAACAGGAAAAGCTTTGCACATTGAACCAGTGATGTGACACTGCTAAACGGGTCTGTGAAACCGTGATTCATTTGGGTTCGGGGGCTTGATTATGCAAAGGGAAGGTGTTAGGCACCCCCCAACATCCGTGTTGCCACGGTGACCACCACTTTTCAAGAAATTGTTATATGAATGTGTGTGTATGTGTGTGGATCAATGTGCAATTATTTGGAAGTAGTGTTATGCCTCGTTCGTACCTATATGCAGAGGGTTTGAATTTATATAAAAATTCAATTTTAAACAAGATATAGCAATGAGGTTTTGTAAAAGAGGTTTTTCAAACCTTGTGCTCAATAGTAATTGAGGCCTTTGGTACTTCCATTTTATTATTAGATGTTCGACTTGTTTGATTTTATTTTCGAGGTGCGAGGCATCTTCGAGAAAATAATATACAACAATGTCGAACTCCTCATGAGCATTACAACCATCAAAGGAAATTCAGACACTGTAAATAATATATAAGCTGCTTACAGCTGAAAATGTCCATAACAGGAACTGAATCTATATTCAATAGAATGAATCTATGATCACATGATTCCTAGGCTCACATGATACCACAGATTATATGAAAAACAGTAAGCAGTTATATATATAAAAGCTATAAATAAATATATACAGACATAATCAACCACCACGAAAACTCTAGGCCTGACAGAAATGTAAATATATATATAAGCAGTAAACACACCGGATATAAAATCCAGGCTCATCGAATATGTCTGACAACAATTATATATATAAGTATATATATATAAGCAGGTAAACGCTCCGGATGTAAAATCCAGGCTCATCAGATATGTCTGACAATAGTTATATATACAAGTATATATATATATATATAAGCATGTAAATTCTCCGGATGTAAAATCCAGGCTCATCAGATATGTCTGACAACGGTTATATATATAAGTATATATATATAAAAGCAAGTAAACGCTCCAGACATAAGTCTAGGCTCAATCGAGGCATAACTCGATAATGTTAGTCCATATATAAATATATATATATAGTATATATATATAGAAATAATGAAAACCACTTGATCAAGTCCGTGCATACGCACACAACACGACTCTCAATGTGTAGAATAGTGTGTGCAAAGATGAAGAGAAAGGCTTTATAGAGTGTGAGAAGGCTTACAGTGGGCTGCCAATGCAGGCTTCTATGACTCTATATGGATAAACACTCAGCTCCCGCTGGTAAAATTATAGTTATATGTGAGCTAACAAATGTTTAAAATGAGGAAACACTCAATATGGGGTGTGTACAGAGCTAATTGGACAGGGCTTCCTCGCCTCTCTCTCTCTTTTTCAAATGGCCACCCCAAGCCCTCTATTTATAGAGGTGGAAGTCAGAGTGTGTACTACACTGTGGCCATGAATGCACTGCGGCGATACCGTAGCCAAGAATCATTTGTCAGTAGCCTACACTTATGCGGTAAATCAGATGTACTCGCTGATCGCTGGGTGCCCCTGCTCTGCAGTGTTCGTCGTCTCGGCACGTGCACTCGTGCACTATAATGTCCACTTAAACTTACAGCACTTCAATCTGAGCATCCGAACAAGGTATATAAGACCTTCTTCGGACTTCTTGTGTCGAGAGTGACGCAATGACATGGGATTAGAGGTTGTACGAAGTCAGGAAGAGGGGACCATGCCCATGGTCTTCAAGCTTTAAATTTTATCTGATGTACTGCCACGCGCAATCGTTACTCGGGATTGGAACTCCTTGGTTCTTGTAGGACATTGTTGTATGTATATATGTATATATGTATGTATGTATGAAGTGTTGAGACGACGCGCAGGTGTTGAGGTGGCAAGATGACGTTTGACTCCTCACCGGGGTTATCTCCAGTTTGAGTTAAAAGTAAACGTTGCTCAGGGTTACATCTGAGATTTGACTGTTGCAAGTGTTTGAATGTCGCAAGGTCATCTGTAAATATGCCTATCTGTCCGGTGTTAGCTCCGGGTCTGAGGTATGAGTGCCTCGGCAGGAGGTCTGAGATTGAAGCTGATAGCATAGATTTGAAGAAAGCATTTCTGGAGTTATCGCCGGAACTGCAACAGCATTCCTCGAGGTTATCTCCAAGGACGAAACTCGGGGTTATCTCTGAGTTTGGAAATGATACTCCCGGGGTGTGTTCCGGGGTTGAGACTGAACTTTCAGTAGTATCCGAAATGGATGTGATATATCTTCTAAGGTTATCTCCAAAAGACAAATCTGCCCTCCTGTAATGTTAGTAACAGGTGTGCAGAAAATTTCGAGTGTCCACACATTAATCTTTACACATTACCCCAAGGTCGAGAACCTTAACTTAATACACAATTCATAACTTATTTGACTTACAATAACATTAATATACAATACTGCTTCAAACTTTATCTACACATATAATCCCAAGTTAAACTTGTCTTTATCTTTTCCTTGTATCCGACGTATTCATCTTAATCTGCAATGTTTATCATGATATAGCAAGGGTGAGCAATAAATTTCCCATCAAGTAAAAGTTTATTTGAGAATATATCATGATTGAAAGAATTTCAATAATAGCTGGCTAACATTCAACAATATTGTTGTGAACTAGCATGAATAAATTTTTATAACTGAATGACCAAGTCAATAGGAATTGAATGGTCAAGAAAGAACATGAACAATTATAACTGGACTACATGGTAATGAATGTGATCAGCCTTTCATACCTAATAAACACATGCATTATTTGCACAAAATGCTATTCAACAATTCATAGACATGGTAATCAGTAATGATTAGCCAGAAGCATAATTGAAAGAAAGATCAACTCGAGGTCGAGTTTAGAGAAAACTTGCACAATAATTAGAAGTTCAAGGTTAAGAACTTGCCTGTTCGGTTGATTACTGCTACGCATTCTATATCGCTTTATCCGAAGACCTATTATTAGTAATATAGATCTCTCAATATTAGAATAATATCATCACAGTATAATACTGTTATATAATTATAAAATAATCCTAAACACATAACCCTATCAGTCCATAAACTACCTAAGACTCGGTATCAAGTCAAACTATTTCAGTCTGAGTTAAACCCGATACAATTCTAACATCTCGACGGTCTAGTCAGATAACTCTCGAGCCTAAAATCACTAAGACTCGGTCTAAACACTTAACAATTAACTTATATAATTTTCTATTCAGTTAAAACATTTTTCAAACACTCGTAATAATTTTTAAGTAATTATTACCATTTGTCATTATTTTTAAATCTGTAATATTGTATTTATTTAATATAAATACCACCTTATTCTCTTATCATTAATATTTATTTAATATTAAATGTTAATAAAAATAATAACATAATATTATAATATATTTATAATATTACAAAGTATTTTTAATACCATAAAAAACATTTATATGATTTTTAAACATTTAAATCCATTATCCGATAATTGACATTAATATTAAAATATTAAAGTTATATTATATAACTTAAAATATTTTTATAACACTTCAATCATTTTTATATGATTTTTAAATCATTAATTCTAATTTTCCATAATTTATTTAATATATTCATTAAATAAATCAATTACCATTAATATTAATTTATTAATGAAATTCATCACAAAATATCAAAAGTTATTAAAAATAACTTAAAATATTTTCTTAAACCATAATATAATTTTTCATGATTTTTTAAATATATTAAAATCATTTTTAAATAATTTATTTAATATTATAATTAAATAAATTAAATACCATTATTATTCCAAAAATATTAAATATTTATGAAATATATTCAGAATAATTAAAAACCTATTTTTGGACTTTAAAATAATTTTTAAGAATTTATTATGTATTTTAATAATTTAAAATTATTTTTTTCTATTTATTTAATAGAATAATTAATTTTCAGAAATTAAGTGTCACTAAAGGGTCCTATAGCGACAGAACTGCCGCTATAGGTGTTCTTGAGCATGTCAGAACATTCATGGCCAGTCACTAAGGTACCTAGTTTGACCAATGATAAATCTTTGATTCTAAGGATTTTGGGATATCTAAGACATTGATCTTGTAGTATTTATGTAATACAACAAGTATCAATCATCATCTAAGTCATTAAACATCACAGTTGCAAGATCCAAGCTTGTAAAGTTGTTGTCAGAGGCTTGTTGGGTTTTCTGGGTTACCCAGAAACCTAGACAGCTTCGAGTGCCCACTTTGTGGCTCAAAAATCTTAGGGTTCTGGTCATTTGTTTTGTGTTCTAATGCTTCAAACCTAGAGTTCTCATATCAAGGAACATATATATAACACCAAATTAGTCAAACAACATAACAGGTGAGAGATCAAAGCCAGTCAAACGCTTGTCAGAAGTTGGTCTTCACGATTTCTGGGTTTTCCAGATTTCGTCCTAGGCAGTTAGTCTATGCTGTTTTGACCACTCAGAACTTTGATCATGTTATGGTTCTGAGTAATCTAAGGGCATGAATGTGTAGTCCATATATCAGACTACAACCTCATAACAACAACATGATCTAAAACATAAACATCAGCAATATCTAGGGCTTCAAAAGTAACTGTCAGAAATTCTGGGTTTCTGGGTTGCCCAGAAATCTAATTTTCATGATCGGTCAACTCACTTTGACCACTTATATATGGAGATCTAGATATGATCTGACCCTGTTACCAGTTCCAGATCATAGTCCTCATGGCATACTACAGATCTATAACACAAAACACTTTAAATATCAAACACAAACAGATCTGGAGGCCTTGACATTAGGCTGTCATGCCTTATTTTTAGGGTTCTAAGTCAGTTCTAAAAACATGATTTTCTGGCTTCTAGATGTTATGGATCCTTGATATAACATCTTGAATCACTCAATAACATCCCTTAACACAACTTTAACAAACAAATAGTAACATCTAACATCAAATACATAAATTTAGCAAGTTAGGGCTTTATACCTCTTTTAAAGCTTTGATCTTTGATTTCTGACTTTTGATTCCTGATCTTGGCTTACTAATACATGATCTTAGCTTAGTTTGTCACTCTCTCTCATTCTAAGTCCCGAAATTGAAGAGAGAGAAAGGACTTGGAGCAAATGAGAAGTAAAGTAAGTATTTCTTACTTTTTAATCTTAGATCTTTTGAATCCATAGTTGTAAATGTGGCTAGGTGGCACAAGTTATCTGATATTTGTTATATTTTGAGCACATGGGATAAGTTAGAGCGATGACTAACCAAGATTGTGTAATCTTTTACTTAAAGTTTAAGAAAAGGGTATTTCGGTCATTTTGCATTCACTAAGGGCAATTTGGTCTTTTCCCCTATAATTTGAAGGACAATTTGGACATTTCCCTTTTATTCCATAACTTATAACACTTAGCCAATTATACTTAGCTTTTGAATTCCTGAATTAGGGCTTTGGGTTCCAGGAACTAAATTTAGGGTTTTCGAATGAATCGTTAAGGTTTCTAACAGTTCGTTAAAGTTTTCTAACTTAACCTTGACATCTTCCACATAACTTTAGGGTTTGTTAAAGTTACAATCTATCCGATCAATCCTTGATCATTATTCACAAACGATACACATAAAATCACTGATATAATCTATATGATCGATGTGTGATCTTTATCTACCATTCTACACACATAGAACCACATCCACATATTCTTATGAACTCATACACTAAACATATACCTCATTATTAGACTAACACTAACAGTCTACCAAATCATTCAAGTCCTTTTCCAAAAAAAATTTAAAATCCTTAAAATTCCTTCATAGGAACGTCAAATCCATACACTTATTTTCTGTCTAGGTTTAATATATAACCTTTAATCCATCATTTAAGATTTAAATAAATATCTAAATTCTCGGGTTGTCACATCAAAAATTGATTGTCGCTATATATTCCTATAGCGACGCTTCCGCCCCAACCATTGCTATAGCCCGTCGCTATATGTTGAATTTCTAGTAGTTATCGTTCAAGAACCTAGGATGATTAGAATACAGGAGGATTCTGGCTACGAGCTAGACTGAACGAGTAAGAATTTTCAAGACGGAAATAAAAATTTTCCATGAACAAAAATATTTTTGAGGAAAAAGAAGAAAGAGGCACTATTCACCTGACGAAACCCTAAAAGGTTAGGGTTTGAATAACCTAAGCCTTTCTGAGAGTTCAGTATGTCGAAATGACATTCCGTCGAAAGATTTGACAATAATATATCGTGAAAAGTTAAGTAAGCCGATAAAAGTTTTTCTCAAAAAACGTGTAGAAATCGGACGAAATAATAACGACGAAAAGTATTATTGTGTACTTTTCATTCATTTAAATACGTTAGGGGAAAACGTGAAGGAAAACGCTTCACATCAAAAAGTGTTTTATAGTTTTTTGGAGTTCCGAATAATGCGTAAAAGTTAATCTGTAGAGGAAAGACGAAATATCAAAAACTATTTAGATTTCGAGAATCGCAGTTTTTGAACTATCGGACGAATTCCGAAAGACAGAACCACGAAACTTCCAGTAGAAGCTTTATGAATAGTAAGGAGGTTTGAATGGTAAGGAGGTGGGAATAGTAACTTTGGGGGCGAAATGACTATTTTTCCCCTAACCTTGGTTTTCTATATAAGAGAAGCTTAAGCTCATTTGTTGGTTAATGAAAAATTCACCAACACTTGAGGGAGAGAGAGAGTTCGAATGAGGAGGGAAAGGAAGAGGAAAAGCTAGCCCGAGTGCAAACTTTGTCTAACGGAAGAAGATTAAAGAAGAAAGGTAATCCAAAACCTAGGTCAATATAAATTTTCTTTAAGTTTTCTATGTTAAAAACATAGCTTAATGAAAATAGAAGTAAAAGATGTTAAGAATGATTTCATATGGTTGAAATCATGAGAAAATGAAGAAAATAAGAATTAGAAGTTTAGTTTGTAAATTTCTTAAGGAAGTTTGAGTTTCGTAATGAATTTGAGTGATCCAAATGAATCATATGAATAATTCGGAGAAATAAGTAAGGAATTGTGTTTTATAACACTGAATTCCAAAAAAAGTGAAATCATAATCAAAATATCGATTTAAAATGAAGAACTAACGAAGAACACGCGAAGAACACGAATAACGTTGTTGATGGGCAAATTTAAAACCATCGTAGTATAATTTGTTGTTGATGGACAAGTTTAAAACCATCGCGTATAAGTTAGTTGCTTATTGGTTGGTTAGGAACGATAGAAACGTTCATAAAGAACGGATTAAACTTAGTTATAACGAAGTTATGGCAAAAATTGCATAATAGACGAATGAGAAGTAGAAAGTATGTAAATGAACCCGAAGGTGTAGGGTTTCATAAGAATGTAAGAAAACATAGAAAACGTGAGTTATGGACTCAACGACGAACGAGTTCCGAGTTCGAATGACCGAATTACGGACGAACGAATGAATAAAGAATGTTAATAACGTAAAACGAACGAGTAATGGAATTTAAGCAAATTGAATGGCATGTTAAATGATTCAGAATCAAATTCTAGCTGAGGAAAGTTAAAGTATGTGATGAGAGCAAGAAGATGGCTTTAGAACGACCTCGTTCTCAGTTATAACGAGTAAGTTATGAGATTGTGAAGTAAGCGTCTCAAACCAGTACAAGACTTAGAAAAAACATTTCCAAGTTCTAGGCTTGGCGCAGTCAGCCGATTAAGCCTTGGGAGGAATGCGCCGCAATGCCAACCTGTGTAATCACCATCTTTGAGTGGCGCCAAGGTCGTGGGGAGAAAGAAAGAGGCCGGCGCATCTCACGGCACGGTAGGGTAAAGGCCTAGAGAAGTGTTTTTAACTCCTCAATTGTTGGGGGAAGTGTAAGGGAAGATAAAGAACATATAGTTCGCCTAATGTTACACTTAATTAAGTGAATTTAAACCTTTAGTAAAGTTTGAATGGAAAGATTGAATGGGATTAAAAGATAAAGAATGTAAACGCGAATTATGGAACTGATATTCGGGGACCGTAGTCGCGATAAAATGTACTTGGGGTATTGCTATAATTGTGATTACTTAGACGTTGAGTGACGAGGGTAATGAATAACATTTCGATGTTATGTTGTAGTAATGAGAGATAAGTGTAAAGCGTATAGACGCTGCGAACGCAACGCTGTTGCGATGAATGATCGGTCTTAGCATACATTGAATAGTATGGCTTCGACATTCAGAAAGAATAATGAACATAAGGTTCATGTAATGGATAACAAATGAAAGTGATTAAAACCTTAGATGAAGGTTGGAAGAGAGATTAAGAGACGAGCCACGTGAACGTACAATTTGTAAATGATCCTCGTGAATCGTATCCACGTCGGGTGAACGTTCTATGTATACATTGGTTTTATAACTTAGACGTTGATGATGGTAGGATGATATGAATTATCAAGAAATCTGTAACGAACGATAATAAGATTAATAAGAGTCCGAGTGCATATCAGATAGAGAATGTTAGAATAAAATGTAAGCGGTAAACACTTTAACCGACGTGAGGGTTGAGTGTATGAGAATATTAAACGGGATAAACCTACACACCATGTATGGTTTGACCGTAAGATAATGAAGACCAATGATTAAACTTGTGAACGGTGAAGAATTAAATTAAAGACAATGACGTATATCGTAAAGAAGCCGAGTTAATGATTAACTTGGATAACATTTCGAGTTGAATGAACTGGACGTTGTAAGATTTGAATAAGGTAACATAAAATGCTTAACGCTATGAATGCGTAGAATTAATATTGAATGATTGTTCTGAGTATACAAAAGACTGTATGACTTAAACGATAAAGAATGAATCCTGAGGTATGGTATTTAGTTGCCATCAAGCCATAAGAAATGAGAAGTTGACTTAACAAACATTATAGTCTTAATGGTTCGGATATGTTAAGATGAATTTAGGTTGTAGTACAATCATAATCATTGATGGTTGACATATGGGAGCTGGGCTAAACAATTTCTTCAAAGAGCGGAGGTATATACGAAACTGGCAACCGATCTAACTCACTATGAAAAAGTAGTGTAGATGAGATGGGAACTTGTTTGTTGGTTATTTGTGGGAAACCACTCAGAGTACCATATAGACTACTAGTAGAGACACGATGTGTACTGAGTCCTATAAGAGTTGTAAGAAGAAGGTAAGAATGTAAATCATCAAAGATGATGATCGTATGAGTTAAGACATCTCCGTATGTCATGAAGTCGTAAATCAATAAAGAAAGTTGGTCACATAAACTTAGATTGCAAGAACACGAACCCTAAGAAGTAAAATTAAGTAAACCAATGCAAAAGTCAAGTATATGACTAATTAGTGTATGTGTTATTTCCTTATGTGTTATATAGGGTTTGAAATGAGCAGTTCAGCGTAAACTATAAGATGTAGCTGTGCGTAAGGCAAGTTTCCTAACTTCGTTCATATTCTAAATGAATGCTAGTTGCTTAAACTTTCTCAGATGTTGAATATGAGAAGTTTTACTTATGTGCAAATGTGTGATATTTGGACAAGGTGGTAGAACGTATGAGGCCTTGTGTCATAATTTGAACACTTAGGTGTTTTTATGAGATGAACTGTTCTATGATTTAACTGTTCAATATGAGACTATTCTGTTTATACATGAATCGTTATTGTTAAGTCTGTGCTATTAATTCTAGCCAGACAGAATGTGTATGAAAAAGGTAAAAGAATGAAAGTATTTCTAAGTGAATGTGACTCATGTTTTAAAATGATAGGAATCGAGATTATTCCTATTATTCAAGCTGCTTCATAACCTTTGTTCTGTTATTGAAGTCTTAAAAGAATGTTTAAATTCTTGAAGTTATTTGTTCAACTGTTATGACTTGTGATAAGTGGGTTTTATACCTACTTATTGGATATCAATTCACGCGAACTATGCCTATCTCAAGTACATTTTAGTGTGTTTTTAGTGCATTTCATGTCATTTTGCATTGCATATTCTGAGAACTCTTTTGGTGGAACAACTGTAGGATATGGCATAATTTGGTGGTATTAGATGGCATAAGGCTAATGGACGCATGGCGTGAGAATCTAGTGGAGCAAGGAAATCAAGCATGAAAGGAATGAGCAGTAGAACAAATCAGTAGCAGGAAGAACACTGCAGAACTAGAATCAGAAGCAAAACCAAAATGCAGACTGTAGAAGCCGCGCGACTATATATGCTTGAGGATGCGCGCCCGCGCGAGCACCTGACTGGACCATATGTTGAAGACGCGCGCCTGCTCGAGGATTACAAAGGAGGGGCACGCTTGTGCCGCTGTATGATAATGATCTTCTTGAAATGTTTTATTTTAATTTTTAATTTTAAGGGTTGTAATTAATTAAAAATGATTCTGACTGGTGTCAGACGCATGATTGAGCAGTTTTACGTATTTTTAATATTGGTAATTAGGGTATACACTTTGAGAGATTTCCAACATAGAACAAAGCCTAACCTTCATATTTTCTATTTCGTCGTTGGATTTTCAATCATCGTGGAAGACTACTGTTTTGTTACTGGATTTTAATGTGGAATTGAACGTTATTAGTGGATTGTAATCAGCAATTGGGTTTGATCGATTCTAATCTCTCTCTCCTTCAATTGTTTGCTTATTATTCATGTATTGCTTTGATCCCATAATGGCTTTTGGTTCAGTTATGAACTAAACTTAATTACGGGATTCTAACGGATTTTAATATGTAGTTTAGTTTCATGCTTGATTGCTGAACTGTTTTACATAACATAAGGAATTTCTATCATGGTTGTTTTGTATATATGAATGCTTGATCACCATTCGTTTTAAGTGCTTGTATGGAATTGAAAATGAACATGCGAGCACAGATTGTAATCATGATAGCATACGTATATGGGGCTGTTTTGCACGGCTTGTGTATTTCGTGAATCAGATAGACATATAATGTTTCACCGTATGAGTTAAAATAAGGGCTTGTGCTTCAATTCAATATGGTTGCAATTTCACATAGACATATAGTGATTTTGGTTATATTGATAATTACATGGTGTCTATCGCTTGTGGATACTGTGTAAGTAGGTCATAGTACATTGAAAAATGGCTATATTTATATTAGTGCTCTTGGCTACTTTTCTGTGATATGTAAACAATCTTGCATGATGGTAGTAATTAGATGAAGTATTAAATGAAGTTAGGATCCCATTATTTCCAGATTTGATTTATTACATTATTATTCTTGTTTTAGTCGTTATTTGCAATTAGAGTAATTCACACTTATAATCACTAGTTTGAGCATATAAATATAGTAATTTAATTGATGTATAGTGGTTTAAATTAGACAACTTTCTCTGTGGGATCGATACTCTACTTACTCTGTATTACTTGTTGACACATGTATGCTTGCATGAGTTAGAGCTCTTTTGTAGAACTGAAAAAGAGGTAACAACTTGCTGAGCAATTGAATGCTCACACTTGCTTTAAATAAAAACATTTTCAGCGAACGATGTTAGAAAGAACTTAAGGATCCCGTAAAGATCAAGCTGACCAGTATCCAGAAGAAGTGTTATTCAGTATATGAATGTGCGTAAAGATCAAGCTAAGTCTTGTACTATAGAATAGTTTAATGATCTATTATGTATCCTTGGTGGCGAATGAAAGTCACTCTTATAAGATGTAAAGAATAATGTAATTATCATTATTTGTAATGAACGAGGTTATAAGGTATTAGAACTTGGGATTTGAGATTTTATATTGTTATATTTAGCTATATAATTATGTATGTTTGGAAAGAGATGGGACCGTGACATACGGAATTCGGGTGGAAGAATAGACCAGATTTCGGGGCGTTAAAAAAGCTATAAATATATATATATATATATATATATATATAGAGAGAGAGAGAGAGAGAGAAATGATTAAGTGCATACCCCTTATCTTACTCACCCGTGCTCACCCCCCTTTAGCGACGGACCCAATGACGGTTTTAGTCATATAATCGTTATCTATACTTTTAGCATTTTGACAAATATATAGTGTCGCTAAAAGTATAGACGATTTGATTAATAATAACCAACTGGTCACCGGATCCGTCGCTAAAGGGGGGTGAGCACGGGTGAGTAAGATAAGGGGTATGCACTTGATCCGGAATATATATATATATATATATATATATATATATATATATATACACAAAAGAAATAAAAAGCCACGGACCGAAGTCTGGGAATACACACGCAACATGACTCTCAATGTGAATAACTGTGTGCGCACAAAAGTGGAGAAAGGCTTTAAGAAATGTAAGAAGTCTTATAGTAGGCTGCTAAGAAGACTTCAAATAGCTTTAATTGAATGAACACTCGGTTTCCACCAGTAAAATAGGACAAAGCACAAGCTCACAAGTGTTGGAAAAGGGAAAATACTCAATTTATAGTGTGTACATAGAAAAATTGACAGGGCTTTCTCACCTTTTCTCTCTTGAAAATTGCCTATCCAAGCCGTAGGTGTACCTACGGCAGCTGCAGGTCCACCTGTGGCTACCCGGGGTGCCCCGGGCTCCATGGGGCCCGTCATCTCGAAGTACGTGTATGCATGAAAACATGTTATCCGCTCAAACCTTTATAACTTTTACTCCGGGCATCTGATTGAGGTGTATAATACCTTCCCGAAATGCTATTGTTGAGAGCTACATAATGACATGGGATAAGAGGTTGTACGATGTCGGGAAGATAGGGCCATGCCTAGATCTTCAGGTCTTCAAATTCTATCTGGTGTGCTGTCTTGTGTAGTAGTCACTCGGGATTTGAGCTATGGTTCTTGTAGGACACCTCTGTGTAAAATATAGGATGAAATGTTGTTGAGATGGAATTAATATGGAATCGAGGTGGAAAAATGATGATTTTACCCTACACCGGGGTTATCTCCGATTCTGGGCAGATGTAGCAGTCGTTGCTCAGGGTTATCTTTGAGATTGGGCTGCTGTAAGTACTAAATGTCCTCAGGGTTGTCTCTGTGGTGTGCCTAGCCTCCTGAGGTTATCTTTGAGATTAGAACTGAGTGCCTCGGGGTTATCTCCGAGGTTGAAGCTGACTGCTGGGGTTTAAAATGAGCTTTTCTAGGGTTATCTTCAGAACTGCAACTGCATTCCTTGGGGTTGTCTTCGAGGTTGGAACTAAAACTCCAGGCGTTATCTCTGGGGTTGGATTAAGTATCTTGGGGTTGTCTCTGAGATGGAACCGAGGATTCCAGGGTTATCTCTGGAACTGGAAATGCATCCCTCGGGGTTATCTCCGAGGTTGGAATTGAAACTCTCGTGGTTGTCTCCGGGGTTGGACTTAGTATCTCGGGGTTGTCTCCGAGATGGGACTAACTGAGTATCCCGAGGTTGTCTCTGGGGTTGAGCTGATTTGACGTCCATGGTTATCTCTGGAAGACGATTATGCCCTCCTGCAATGTTAGTAACAGGAATATAAAAATTTTGAGTGTCTACACTCATATGCAAAGACGATAATTTTATGCCGCCTATTTGTCAACTCCTTGATATTTATGGTAGACATGGATGATTGGCCATCCCTAAACTTCACTTCACCCATTGGCATGAAGAATCGTTCACCACTTGAATTATCCACTATTTTTCCTTTCTCATCAAACTGAAATTGTTCAATATGCTCTAGTGGGCCCTCTAGGATTTCAACAACCGTGAGCGTGGTTTCCAAATTTTCATTAGTTTTGACAATATAACCACTCATAATCCTCTCTTCTCCTTCTTCAGACTCCACAGGTTGGTCAATAGGAACTTTGACATCTCCCTCATCCAACTTTGTGAGACTCGTTGCCTCTTCTTTGCGTATCCACTGTGTAATGCTCTACAACTTCATCGTTGTGATTAGTTATAACCGGTAGATTACCTTGCGGTGGATTTGTGATGACATTGACGAGTTGTCCCAATTGACGTCCGAGGCTCTATAATGAGGCGTCTTGGTTCGCCATTCGAACCTCATTTCTCTCTATAAAGTTGGTAAGGAACTCTTCAAGCTTTCCATCTTCTTCTCTCTTTAAGTATATAGAAGGGCTCTCATCGGGTTGAAATGTCGCCTTATATTGCAGCAGAGATTGATATTCAAATTCTGTCGGATAGGAAAAATTTTGATCATGATATTGCTCTTAACTGTACTCCCAAGAGTTTGAATAACCCTGACAATCTGGATGATAATAAGTCAGTTCATTGTCAGCTCATTCTTGACAGTAGGCATTCTGAGTGGACTGACACTCAAGATATTTGAAATTTTATTTTGTAATCGATCAAGTGCTTTTTCCGATCTTGGTTATGTTGTTCTCTCAAAAGGACATTGATAACAATGTTCGTCCATAACCTATAAGCTTAAAAACAAAAACGAAGATCAAACAAATAAAAGAAATATATATACGTTCAAATTAAGACTAAATTGATTGAAAACAATATTGGACAATATTAGAATAATAATTCCCCGGCAACAGCTCCAAAAACTTGTTGATCGTTTTCACGATCACTAAACGCGCGCAAGTATACGCGGTCTAACAAGTAATATAGTGATAAGAAGAGTGTCGAACCCACGAGGAATTATCACTCATATTTACCAAATACCGACTTTATATCGCTTAAGTCTTATTCGAACAGTAGAATAACATGTGTGTAACTAATCTAGTTATATCTAAATATCAAAGCAAGTAAATTGATAATGAATGGTATTGAAGGTTATACAAGTTAAGGTCATAACTTCACCCCACACGAGTATTTTGTCAAACACTTGGTATGCTAGGTTTCATCAAACTTCCTAACCTTCTCTCTATGGTCTTAATGGTAATGATTGTATGTCGACCGAGAACACACAAATGTTCATACACCTCTTCCAAGGTATGTACAAATATATCCTCTCTAGATCCACCCGATAGGGAATAGAACATAAAAGAACATCCAAGCTAGGCAATAATCCTACACATGTCTATACGAATTAACCATAACAAGGATTTAAAGCATAAGTAATCAATTAGGTCATAGATGGTGCACATATATATGTCTATTATATACACAAATTATGCAGTCTAATCAAGTAGACATCTCATAATCACATGAAAATATATTAAGGTGTAAATCCACAATCCCTCTTTTAATTTCATATAGATTACCAAAATCATCACTAATTTCTTAGCAAGAATCATTAAGCATGAATATATTGATCCAAACCATATGGTGTTAACTAAAGAGATAAGACATTCAATTCAAATTAACAAAGGGTGTCATTATAATCTTAGAGCCAATAATTAGTTCATAGCTCTTGAACTAAATAGAAGTAGCAATATAGACAACATTTATGGGTTACAAAATCAAAGGAAACAAATGGATAAGAATAAACTCTGTCAAAGCTTCTTCTGTCTCCAAGAATTCTAATCCTTTCAAGCTTTTCAATCCATGTTGCTAATTGCTCTTGAGCTCCATGAAATCCCAAACGTCTCCCTAATCTATCTAAACTATATGTAAAAACATTACCTACTAGAAAATGGAGAAGAAATTAAAAAAGAGAAAGAGAAAACTAGTTTATCCTAAGGGGATTATCTCATATCTCTTTAAGGAGGCTGACCCTCCCTTTATATCCATGTGTTTCTTGCTTTAGCTAGGTCAAAACCAGCTCGTTTCTGCCTGGGCACCAGAGGCGGTGCTGCAACGCCAAGTTTTATCCTTGGAACTGCGTTGTAGCGCTGAGTCAATACATCAGGTCAATTAGTGGCGCTGCAGTGCCAGTTTGTAAAGGATCTAGGGCGCTACAACACTATAATAATGTCATAATTTACTAGGAAGGGGCACTGCAATGCCAGTTTTAAGCCTGGCAACAGTACTGCAACACTGGTGTAGAAAAATTAACATTTTTACCCCTGCAAGCTGGAAAAGACCTAATAAGCCCTGTAACATGTAAATTAAGCAAAATAATACCAAAATAATATAAAAGATATGTAAACTACGAAGATCAAGCAACTTCTTAAGAAATAAAGGATTCGATTCGCGATTATAAATCCCATTCATCAGTTGCTAACGTTGATTAAAGGAAGGAATGAAACCCGCGTAATCAAGGAGAACACGAAGGATTAGGAGTTTAAATTTAACCTAAGGAAGCTCAAATCTTCAAGGGTATGATTATGATTCTTCTACTCTTTTTAGAGTGATAATAAAGCATAAAAACAATCTTGGTTTATGGTTTGTAAAAAATAATTAAAATTAGTTTTACTTCGCTTTCGCTTCGTTTATGTGATTTGATTGCATATATTTGTTTATAGCAAACCTAATAGTAGTATCAAAGTCAATTTTGTGCTAATTATCAATCTTTGTGATTCAATGTATGTATAATATGTGATTGGATTGATTTTCTAGGCAACAGAAAGTTTTATGTTTTTGCGATTTAGTGCAGCTGTGCCATCTCCAGTTCATTCTAGAGCGCAGCTACGCTGTTACCCAGATCCAATTTCCTGGATGAGCATCACAGCTGCACCATGACCCAGTTCATATTTGAATTCAAAACCCTAAGTCTAGATTTCGAATAAGGAATGGGAATAATAATATAATGTGATTTATATTTCAGTAATATAAACATGCTAGATATGTGTGTAATGTTAATGTGTGGGACAGTTATAGTAAATCAGTACAAAATCCTAGCATTACTGATAAACTATAGTACAAAGTCATCTATGACTGTAAGGTTTGTTAAGTTATGTGTTATGTAGTTAATGACCTTTATTATGTTTCATGTTAATTAGGTAAACCCTAATTAATATCTAGAAACCCTAATTACTAAATTAGAACCCTAATTGCTAAGTTATAAACCCTAAGTATTAATTTAACAATGTTAATAGTAATTAATATAATATAATAGCTAATTTACAAAACCTAGGTGATTAGGAAACCTAGTGTAATTAGGGAACCCAAATCAACATTTTTAGAAACTAAGATTTCCATATTTGCCCTTAATACACAATCCTAGAAAATAAGCTTATGAAACCCTAGGGTTAAACCCTAAGGGTTAAAACCTAATAGTTGTGAAAAATTACCAAGTTGCCATTCACTTTATAAGTCAAATAACCAAACTACCCTTTTTATTATTTTAATAAGGTGGAGTGTAGATCTAGCCCTAGTAAGGAGTTGGTGACCAACTCTAGCTAGCCATATTTTAATATTAATGATGTTAGAGTTATTTAATAATTATATTAAATAAATTAGTTTAAAAATTATTTTAATATTATAAAAATCATTTTAAATGAAAATAAAGTGTTTAAAAATATTTTAAGTTATAAAATATAACTTTTAATATTTAAAGGAAAATATCATTAATAATTTAATATTAATGATATTAATTTAATATTAAATGATATTGGTTTTATTTAATAATTATATTAAATAAATAATTTAAAAATGATTTTATTTATTTAAAAATCATTTAAAAGGATATAAATGAATTAAAACTATTTTTAAGTTATACTTAATGACTTTTAATATTTTGAGAAATAGTATATTAATATTTTAATATTAAAGGTAATTATTTAAAATGATTTTAAATGTTTTAAAAATCATTTAAGGGTAATATAAATGTTTTAAAAATATTTTGAGTTATTATAAATAACTTTAATATTTTGCCAAGGGTTTCATTAATAGTTTAATTAAATGTTAATGATAATAGAATTATTTACTATTTAAATCATTTAATAATGATACCGGTGTCTAAAAATTTATGATAAATTATAATAAATGTTTTAAAATTATTTTAAGTCATTTAAAAATGATATGGCATATACTACAGATATTGAACTTTAGAATAGAGTCTTAGACTCGATAATTACCGAATAAAGTTGTCGGAACACCGACATGTTTCAAAAATTATTCTAGACTTAGATGTTTTGACTGTATTAATGTTTGTTTGTGATTCAATGACTGTTAAATATGTGTGACAAGGTGATTAGGTCATGTGTTGACTGCAATAAGTAGTGCTATGTGTTATAGTATGTTATTCTAATCGATCGAATGATCTTATTAATGATAGGTTTCGGTATAAAACATAAAATTAAGTTTTCGTAACAATAAGCAGCAGACCAGACAAGTATCCTACCTTTGCATTTTCTTTATGCAATGGATATGAGTAAGAAAGTTTCAAAATTATATTATTATTGTACTAGATTATTAACCCTATTGTTATATATGTTATATCCGATCATTGATTATCAACATGGTACTATATTGTAATTATATATATATATATATATATATATATATATATATATATATATATATATTATGTTCAGAATTTCTAAATGTGGCTATTTAAGTGTACCCACTTGGATAATCATTGTATTTAATTACATGTTGATATATATATATATATACACACACCTATTGAGCACCAGTATGTATACAGTAAGTAAAAGCCGTCTAAGCTATTTGACCAGCTAGACACAGATTTATAAATATTGTTGAATATGATAAAACCTTTTTGTATCCAATCAAGTTGTTTTGGTTCGGATTCCTGACTAAGTATGAACATCCCGAACATGGGAAAACTTTTATGCGCACAAGGCGGACAGAGTGAACGATGATATCATTCTTGCATGTAGTATTGATCAATACAGGGCACATTGGGTAGATCACCCTCGTGTCCGTAAGTTATGACAGTTTGTGGATGAAGTTCTGCTAAACCTTAGCAAAAATGAAAAACAATGTTCATAGTATGTCACCTTAACCCTATTTATAGTCAGTACGTAGTTTCAAAAATTTGATAGAGAGTTGTTATGTTATTATTATCGGTTCAAATTACTTCACAACTTTTGATTTGTTATAGAAGGGTAGTACAAAGAAAACATTTAATCCTTTCAGCTAATATTTATAATTGTTATTACTTGATGGGCACTTAAATGCTCATCCTTGCTTAATTTAAATGTTTTCAGTTAAGTATGATCAGCCAGAGGGCTCTGCCAAGAACAAAGGGAAAGGAAAGCTATCAGACAAAGTTTGTGTTATCTTGTGCAATAGCTAGACTTAAATAAGATAATTATATTTATTATCTATCATATAATGAAATGTTTTGAAGGTCGCGTACCTGGGATTAGACTCTGATATGTAAATTAAGTTTGATATTTATGACAATATTATTATTTCCGCTCATAGAAATAGTATTGTAATGCACTGAGTTCGGGTTTTAAGTATCTAAATTTGGGGGTGTTACAAGTTGGTATCAGAGCTTTAGGGTTAGAAACCTGAGGTGGGAGTAGACCTTAGGCTATAACCTTAGGGCAGAGGAAAACGTTGAAAGTACAAATAACTCACATAGAGTTTAAAAGGAGATGATCGAATAAATTTATCGTCAAACAAAAATAAAATATAACTTAAATAAAACTATTATTTGCTGTGTGTATATATTATATGCTAATCAGGATAATTTATGTGACAAATAGAAAAGGATTAGGATACCCTCAGATCGTAAAGAATGAGTCAACCTCCATAACTGATCCAATATCAAAGATGATAGCTGAAATAGAGGCTCACATTGAAAGCAACCCCGATGAGGCGATTATACTGGAAAAATGTAGTACCAGACCTAGAAGTGATAGTATAACTGATAGGTATAGTATAGTTAAAGAATATAAGGTCAATCTCGAGTTCTTAAACTCATATGTCTGTGGTGAGTTCTTAAACTCATAATGTGTGGTAAGTTTGACGAACTATGTATAGTTAGGTGTGAATGGATTATTGAGGATAATGGGAATATATAGAATACTAAGCAATTGATCCTTAGTGGAGGCGTAAGAAATAAGTAGTATTAGTATTATTTGAATATGTATGATTATATGATGCGTATATGATAGGTATGTTGGTATAATGTAATATTCTTAACTTTCGTATAAGTTGTGGCAGCGAATCCTGACTTTTGAGTCACAAGGGGATATAGGATGTTTAAAGTAGTATGTGCTATGGTATGTCAAGAGATATGAATATGAATCTATGTTGGATTAATGAAATAAGTTGGTATAAAGATAGTAATTATTTATCTGAACACTGATTAATATAGTAACCAAGTTTTCAAAATATAATATTTTGAATTTATGATTATTTGAGTAGAAAATTTTGCGTTATAGAAGGTAAGTCGATAAAAGATCAATTATGATTAGATAATGCTGCCAAGACGTAAATGAAACCAAAGGGTAGAAGAACCTGTCAACAAAGCTGGAGGACAACAAGACCCGATGCAGAATTTTGCGAATGTGGTCGCTCAAGATATGTAGAATGGAATGCCAGCCGCGGGAAATCAGCCAGACAATCGATTTACGAACTTTAAAGATTTTAAGGCCATAGGACCGCCATTATTTAGAGGGTTAACTGACCCTATAGAAGTGGTTGTGATAGCTAGGGTAACAGAGGGGCAAAAGACAGCTTTTGCCACCTATACGATGAAAGGGGAGGCGAACTTTTGGTGGGAGCCAAATCAAGCTAGAGCTAGAGAAGAGAGTAGTGGTAGTAGGATTGGAAAAAGAAAAGGAGATAATTTCAGGAATATCAAAATTAGGCCAGGAGGTGGAAAGAATAAGGTTGTGCAGTGTGGAAATTGCGGAAGATATCACTCGAGAGAGTGTCTTAAAGGTAAGTTAGTGTGTTATAAGTGTGGGCAGAAGGGACATATCTCTCCCAACTGCCCCAATCCTAGGATGAATAGAGGGTGTTTCAGGTGGGGATCAACGGAGCATAAGGTGAAGGACTGTCCAAAAAGGAGAAGGGATGCAGGTAGTGTGATTACGGAGAAAAGTAGCGGGATGATTTGGCAAGCATAACGGACAAACTTCAAAAAAATAACCCAATGAAATAAACCGCAAAGAGTCTTCAAAGAGACTGCTCAAGATATAGTGGCAAGTATAGGGATGCAACTCCAGGTATTATTTGAGTCAATTGTATTTTCTTATATATGATTTTCGTATATATATAGTAAATTATTTTATAAAGAAACTTTGAAGGAGAAATTTGAGTTCTATTAGAAAATCAAATTTCTGTTTTAACCAGATAGACAAACTTTATGCTGAATAGTTAAAGATCAGTCCAATCGAATCTGATCGGGATCTACTTGAAGTGATTATGTATGTTATTTGCCCTAGTATCTATAAGTTTTAAAGCGGTGATTCCGGGGACGGAATCCTTATAAGGGAGGGTGGATGTAATAACCCAATATTTTCAATAAGAAATTTTGTGATTTAATTTTTTTTTATATATATATAAAGGTGGGAATATGTGCAAAGTAAAGTATATGTATCTATGTGATAAATACATTTATTTATTATACTAGACTTATTGATCATTATAGATTATATTCTTATAATAAATTAATTTTGTAATAAAAACATTTATTATTTATTTTCCATAAAAATATGATTATGGTATATATGATATGATTATTAGGATTATTATGATATGTATTTTATTATATTGGTTAAGTTAATTATTTTAACTTCATTAATGATGTTATGTATGATGGTTATGTCATATATGAATTCAAAACCCTAAGTCTAGATTTGAATAAGGAATGAGAATAATAATATAATATTATTTATATTTCAAATAATATAAACATGCGAGATATGTGTGTAATATTAATGTGTGGAGCAGTTATAGTAAAAGCAAAGACAAAATCCTAGCATTCTTGATAAAATATAAGTATGTGAGTCATCTATATTCGTAAGGTTTGTTAAGTTATGTGTTATGTAGTTAATGACCTTTATTATGTTTCATGTTAATTAGGTAAACCCTAATTAATATCTAGAAACCCTAATTACTAAATTAGAACCCTAATTGCAAAGTTATAAACCCTAAGTATTAATTTAGCAAGGTTAGTAGTAATTAATATATTATAATAGCTAATTTACAAAACCTAGGTGATTAGGAAACCTAGTGTAATTAGGGAACCCTAATCAACATTTTTAGAAACTAAGATTTCCATATTTGCCCTTAATACACAATCCTAGAAAATAAGCTTATAAAACCCTGGGGTTAAACCCTAAGGGTTAAAACCTAATGGTTGTGAGAAGTTACCAAGTTGACATTTACTTTATAAGTCAAATGACCAAACTACCCTTTTATTATTTTAATAAGGTGGAGTGTAGATCTAGCACTAGTAAGGAGTTGGTGACCAACTCTAGCTAGCCATATTTTAATATTAATGATGTTAGAGTTATTTAATAATTATATTAAATAAATTAGTTCAAAAATGATTTTAATATTATATAAATCATTTTAAATGAAAATAAAGTGTTTAAAAATATTTGAAGTTATAAAATATAACTTTTAATATTTAAAGGAAAATTTCATTAATAATTTAATATTAATGATATTAATTTAATATTAAATGATATTGGATTTATTTAATAATTATATTAATTAAATAATTTAAAAATAATTTTAGTTATTTAAATATCATTTAAAAAGGATATAAATGAACTACAAATATTTTTAATTTATACTTAATGACTTTTAATATTTTGAGAAATAGTACATTAATATTTCAATATTAATGGAAACTATTTTAAAATGATTTTAAATTTTTAAAAATCATTTAAGGGTAATATAAATATTTTTAAAATATTTTGAGTTATTATAAATATCTTTAATATTTTTCCAAGGGTTTCATTAATAGTTTAATTAAATGTTAATGATAATAGAATTATTTACTATTTAAATCATTTAAAATGATCTTTGTGTCCGAAAATTTATGATAAATTATAATAAATATTTTAAAATTATTATAAGTCATTTAAAAATGATATGGCATATACTAACAGATATTGAACTTTAGAATAGAGTCTTATACTCGATAATTGCCGATAAAGTCAGTCGTAAACAATCAAGCGTGTTTCAAAAAATTATACGGACTTAGATGTTTCAATGTTGTATTAATGTTTGTTTGTGATTCAATGACTGCTAAATATGCGTGACAAGGTGATTATGTTATATGTTGACTGCAATAAGCAGTGCTATGTGCTATAGTATGTTATTCTAATCGATCGAATGAGCTTATTAATGATAGGTTTCGGTATAAAAGATAAAACTAAGTTTTCGTAACAGTAAGCAGTAGACCAGGAAAGTATCATAACTTTGCATTTTCTTTAGGCAATGGACATAAGTAAGAAAGTTTCAGAATTATATTATTATTGTACTAGATTATTAACCCTATTGTTATATATGTTATATTCGATCATTGATTATCAATATGGTACTATATGGTAATTCAAATATATATATTATGTTCGTAAATTTCTAAATGTGGCTATTCAAGTGTCCCCACTTGGATAATCATTATATTTAATTATATATACACCTATTAATCACCAGTATGTATACAATAAGTAAAAGTCATCTAAGCTATTTGACCAGCTAAACACGAAATTAGAAATATTGTTAAATATGATAAAACCTTTTTGTATCCAATCAAATTATTTTGGTTCGGATTCCCGACCAAGAATGAACATCCCGAACATGGGAAAACTTTTATGCGCCCAAGGCGGACAGAGTGAATGATGATATCGTTCTTGCATATAGTATTGATCAATACATGGCACATTGGGCAAATCACCCTCGTGTTCGTAAGTTATGACGGTTTGTGGTTGAAATTCTGCTAAACCTTAGCGAAAATGAAAAACAATGTTCATAGTATGTCACCTTAACCCTATTTATAGTTAGTACATAGTTTCAAAAATTTGATAAAGAGTTGTTATGTTATTATTATCGGTTCAGATTACTTCACAACTTTTGATTTGTTGTAGAAGGGTAGTACAAAGAAAACATTTAATCCTTTCAGCTAATATTTATAATTGTTATTACTTGCTGGGCACTTAAATGCTCATCCTTGATTAATTTAAATGTTTTCAGTTAAGTATGATCGGCCAGAGGGCTCTGCTAAGAACAAAGGGAAAGGAAAGCTATCAGAATAAGTTTGTGTTATCTTATGTAATAGCTAGACTTAAATAAGATAATTATATTTATTATCTATCATATAATGAAATGTTTTGAAGGTCACGTACCTGAAATTAGACTATGATATGTAAATTAAGTTTGATATTTATGACAATATTTTTATTTCCGCTCATAAAAATGGCATCGTAATGCACTGAGTTCGGGTTTCAAGTATCTGAATTTGGGGGCGTTACCCTTGACTTCTGATCAAGGTTTCTATTTAAATTAAATAGTTTATGTAATAGGATTTGTTAGAATTTCTCGAAGAACCGGAGATCAAGGAGCAAGGATTGCTTGAATACCCATTTGTAATGGAGCCCGAGTTTGAATGTAATAGTTATATTTAAATATTAATTCTTGCACCCTAGGGTTTGACCTTTTTTTTGTTCACTTGGTGGCTCTAGTGAACTGTGAGACCCCAAATTTTATCAATAAAGATTTAAATTTTGTCAAAATAATTTTTTAATATTATGGTGTGAATTTGAGATAATATTATAGTTGTGGGTAGTATTTATAAATTTTGCAAAGTATGCAAGTAGTTATATTATATTCGATTGGTCGGAGAATATTCGGTTTAGCGAGGAATATTCGCATAACTACTCAATCATTGGTGGACCCCTAATGTAATTATTATCGGATTGAGAAAACGACAAAAATATTTTATTAAAATAACGGCGGAAGTTTTACCGTGGTTCTTTGTTGAACTACTCGGTAGTAAAAGTGCGAATACGTGTGGTTGCATAAGAAGACACCGGTATTGATTATCGATGCTTATGTGAGAAGTCACTCGGTTTGATTCCATTATTGTCGATTAATAATATGAATTATTATAGCGATAATGACGTTTTGTTTTATTCAGTATTATTAACGTAATAAAAGCGAAACATCTTTTATATAAAATAGAATACTTTATTAAAGTTATTCTATAAATAGAATATATATTATATTTTATTATGCATAGTGTTGCATAGTGTTTTTTGCATAGTGTTTTGCATAGTATTGCATAGTGTTTGCATAGTAAAATGTTTTTATATAAATAGAATATATTATATTTTATTTAAAAGATTTTTCTTTAAATATGGACCGTCGATTAAAGTAAATCAATACAGACCGTTCATGGATTGAAGTTCTATGCATTCCATTTTCCTATAAATGAAGCTCATTCCTTCATTATTTTCTTACTTAATTCATTGAAACTCTAGAGAGAGAAATTATAGAGAGAAGCTATAGAGAGAAAATTATAGAAAGAAGAAGAGTATTTTGCTACTTCACTACTTCTATATTAGGTTTTTTTTTACAGTAAGGGGTGTTATTCTTTCTTCTTGAAGAGAACTTACATTATTCCATTCACTATTATTACATTGGAATAACTTTGTAAAAGTGACATACCCTATACATAATCAGATATGCAGATATCCTATACTTGGTGAAATCCTTATGTTATTCCATTCTTATTTATTCTGCATTGGAATAACTTTGATACTGTGATTTACCCTATACTTGGTGATATTATTCTATTATTCGTTGGAACATCCACGTCATGTGTTTTACAGGACTGGTTCCGCTTTTTATTATTCTCATTGGAACATCTTATGCGTGTGTTTTACACCAGGACTCGGTTCCGCTTTTTTATTATTCTGTTGGAACATCACATGCATGTGTTTTACAGGACACGGATTCTATCTTTATCATTCATTGGAATATCCTATCTCGTGTGTTTTACACCGGATCCGGTTCCATCTTTATTATTCATTGGAACATCCCGCGATTGTGAATTTCACGACTTGGTTCCGTTATTATTATTACATTGGAATAACTCGCCTATGCGCGGCAATACCGCATGCATGGTGATTTCTTTTGTTATTCCATTCTTTATTATACCCGGTTGGTTAAAACTTTGACTTCTATACTCCATGAAATTAGTAGAATATCCTTGATATTTGCGTTTCATCCAAAGATCTTTTCATGGAAATATTCTTACGATCATTCTTGAATTTTACTCTACTTAAAGCGAGATCATGTTGACAATTTGGACGTTAATAATTCATGGATTAAATAATTCTTGAACTTGTTTTATTGAATTATTATGTCATTGTCATCATCCTCATGTTATATTATGTTATCTTTGGCTTACGTGCATAGATGAACTTAGTATGATTATGACGAGGATCCTTGGTATAATCATGACTTGATATAAATGATGTGACAAAAGTCCTCGGTGACACTGTAATGCGGTGATGGATAGTTTTTGGTACGATTATGACCGAGGTGATTCGGTATAGTCGTGACCATTGATAATTTGATGAAAATCCTTGACCGTGGTGCGAGGATGATTAGATGTGGTGGTTTATTTATTAAGTTTGAGTCTCAAATGATAAAAATTGATGAAAACCTTTTAAAACCTAAAAGATAGTAGACTTTATTCTCTACTTGACTCTTTTAATAGATTGTTTATTCAGCTATGATTAAACTGGTTGTCTATTGTATTTTATCGGTTTAACATTTGTTGAAGGCTAATGATAATTTATTCTCGCATTATCTTAGTCATAATATTTCTTCTTTGGGCTAGTTGAGCTCACCCTTTCTTTCCTTTATTCTCTTGAGAAATGAGAACATAATTTGGGACGAGTCGGGAACGAGAAGTAATGGTCCGAGAGGATAGCGTTAGTAGTCCTCACTATTCGTGAAATAGTGTGATAATAGTTGTAATGAGGACTCCTTTTGAGTTTGTATAATATCTAGTAGACAATATTTGTATTCAAACTCACAGTTTATGTCAGTATTGTACTACGATAGTTATATTAGTAAGTTTTATTTGAATTTATGTACCATGTAAGTGGCGACCCAAGATGGGTGACGATACCTAATTTTGGGGCGCCACACATTGGTATGGTATCGAGCTTAGGATATGATCCTGGCTAAGATGTGGGGGAATATACTAGAGGAGGGAGGCGGGAATACCTTCGCTAAGTATGACCTACCTAAGTTTATTTGGTATTTGATTAGTCGAGCAGTATAGTGATAATATGTTGTATGTCAATTAACCCTTATTTTGTGGCGGTGTTTGAAAATGGCATCCAAAATGTTGAGAATAGCAATGGAGCACAGGAGACTGTTGATTCTCCATGATCAATAATCGAGGACAATGTGCAATGGGATGGCGATAATCCTCCGTAAACAACAACACCGATCAATTGATGAATGACGAAGACGTTTAAAAGGTTTTAGAATTCATGCAACATCAAAGTAAAAAGCGACTCCTCGTCCAAAACGTAGGTGGAAACACGGAAAACTTCCTCAAGGTCACCGCTAAACAATTCAAGGAGCTGGGACCACCGGAGTTTAAGGGAGAGCCAAAACCACTTCGCGGAAGCATGGATAAAGAAGATTACCAAGATATTTGATGTCTTGGGATGCTCCGAGGAGCAAAAGGTTCCTTTTTACGCTTTTATGTTGCGCGGAGAGGCGGATTCATTGGTGGGAATTCCAGAAACGTACTCAACCTCTTTGATGAAGATATCTTGGGAGAAGTTCCAGAGCTGTTTCAACGACAAATACTTTCCGAAAGTATTCGCCACATGAAGGAGGTGGAGTTTATCAAGTTGGAACAAAAACAATATGGCCGAATGTGTCGCAATACGAGGCAAAGTTTGCGGAGTTATCACGGTTTTGCGTCCCACTTGGTGGATAATGAAGAGAAGAATGGCGCGAATGTTTTTTAAGAGGTTTGAAGCGGAGATACGTCAACATCTTATTTCTCATAAACCGTGTTTTTATTCGGATGTTGTAAATAGGGCTCGATTAGTGGGCGCGATAACGAGTCAACGCAACTAAAAAGAAAGTAGCCAAGCAAAATTATAATACCGGTGAGAGTAGTCATCAAGTGGTGACAACAAGCGTGGAGGGAATCAACGGGCGGATATGGTAACCACCACGGTGGTAATCGAGGGCCAAAACAATAAGAATGGACATTTCAAGAAAAGGAGATTCAACAATGATGGAAAGACGTCAAAGACCAAAGACTGTTGTTAAGGAAGGAGAAGGACCACCTATTATATGCTTCAAATGCGGAGGAGAGGGACACATCGGTCCAATCGCGCCATGCCCAGTCAAAGCATGTTATAATTGTGGAAGAGAAGGTCACTTAGCTCGATTTTGTGCCATCAAGACAAATTCAACTAGGATGGAGGCACCAAAGGTCGTCCCTGCACAAACCAAAGCCGAGTAGTTTAAGAGAGAGCGTTTTTTTCTCGTGACGAGGAACCCGAATAAGATTATCACGGGTAAGTAATCATAAGCTCTTGCGAAGTCTATACCGTGTTAGATACCGATTCTACCCACTCTTTTATTTCACCTAGTTGCGTTCAACGTTTAAATTTGACTCAGAGAAGTTAGACTTTGACTTATTGGTTGAAACTTCGTTAGTAGGAGCCTTCGTTTCGCGCTACTATTTTTAAATCTTGTTTGATTCAAATAAACACTTTCACGTTACCGTCGATCTTATCTTTTTGAAAATACTTGCCTTTGATGTGATTTTAGGAATCAATTGGTTAACTACTCATCATGTTTTTTTCGTAAGGTTGTTAGCTTTTATATTCATAACCAACCTGTTATAATGAATTCAAAGTAACCAAACCCTAAAGTTAATCATTTGTTATATCAAGCCATAAGTAAAGAGCCCCGATCCTTTCGTTGTTAACTTCCTTGTGTGGAATGCAAGAAGCCGGACTTTCTCAGTAGGCGACGTCGTGGATGAAGATGGCAAGTTGATAGGTATCATTGTGAGGTGCCATCCAAAGTTAAGGGATAGAAGTCACAGTTAGTATTAATGTGACGTACTATCCAAGTCTTGAGACGAGAGAATGTGATTTTGAATGATATTTCTATCATTAATAAATTTCTTGACGTATTCTTGAAGATTTCCTAGCCTACCCTAGAGCGTGAAATCGAATTTTGTATTGACCCAAAGATAAAAACCCATTTCTTAAAACCTCAAATATTTCTTCAACTAAAAGGATGCATTTACGAGGATTATGATGAAAGTCATAATAAAAGCATTGGACTAATGAAAATCATGGGTATATGAAGTATTAGTAAGTGTTATGATGAGTTATGTTGGTTATTATGTGAAAACATGAAAGTTTCTTAGAAATCACAAAGAGTTGAAAATCAGATTTTGGTGAAAATCGTAACATGAAATTCAATAGACCATATCTCCTATTATATTTTGAATTTTTGAATGTGGTCAAGTCCTAGAGTTAGACCTATGAGTTACCTAACTAATCCAAGTAGAATTACTGGAAAAGGTGTTGTAGATTTTTGTGTGGACTGATTTTAGCAAAGGAGGCCAAAGCTGTAAATTTCAAAAATGCTACTGCCTAGAAACTTTAAGGGACTGTTTCGGCCACTTAAATTATGAGAAAAATTCTGGCCTTTTGGGACATGAAAGTATATGGTATAAAGTACCTTCTGTCCAAAAATGAGCTCATTCTGACTTAAAATGAGCAAGTTATGACTATTTCAATATTTAGGTTTTTCCATTTAAAAACGCTATAACCGAGTTCTATAACTCAGATGACCATGAAATTTAAACTAGAAGCTCACGTTAACATGTGTAAGGTCCTGCCAAGATTTGGGAATTTTGGAGTTAAACTTGAGGTAGCTAATTTCTTAAGGAATTAATTAGAAATTGATTTTTAAAAATAGTAAATGAATTTTAAAAATTCGAGAAAAATATATTTTCATTATGAGACTATATTATGCTAAATCCCAGAAAAGAAATATTTTTGGGACTGATTTGGTATTTTCATGAAAATAGTTTAGTTTCACGAACATATGAGTTAAATATGTTATGTGAAGTAACAAAGTTGAAAATAGGATATTATGGCTAGAGAATCCTATATAGAGTATATGCATATTTTTGAGAGATTTGATAATTGGTGATGATATCTTATGAGTATGGCATTTTGAATGATTAAATGCATTATATGGTAAAACGTAAACAATTAAGATAAATTGTTTATAAATTTAAGAAATGATTAAAATATTGTTATAATATTAATGATATTAGATTATGAGATTATTAAGTGATTGATAACATGGGGATATTCTTGAATCCTCGGATAAATTATATTATAAATGTTTAATATTTATCCTTTATCTCATTTGATTGATTCTTTATATCATTATCCTCACGCTTATATTATGTTGAAAGTCATCTGCGGGCCCGTATTCAGTAGTGCATAGATGGACTTGGTATGATTATGACTGAGGATTGTTTCGGTATAATCATAACCGTAATTGAAAACACAATTATCTTTGGTCAGTAGTGCATGGATAATTTGTGGTCGTGATACTAATGAATACACACAATTATCTTTGGTAGTAGTGCTTGGATAATTTGTGGTCGTGATACTAATGAATACACAATTATCTTTGGTCAGTAGTGCATGGATAATTTGTGGTCGTGATACTAATGAATACACAATTATCTTTGGTCAGTAGTGCATGGATAATTTGTGGTCGTGATACTAATGAATACACAATTATCTTTGGTAGTAGTGCATGGATAATTTATGGTCGTGATACTTAATGAATACACAATTATCTTTGGTCAGTAGTATGGATAATTTGTGGTCGTGATACTAATGAATACACAATTATCTTTGGTCAGAAGTGCATGGATAATTTGTGGTCGGATATCTAATGAATACACAATTATCTTTGGTAGTAGTGCATGGATAATTTGTGGTCGTGATACTAATGAATACACAATTATCTTTGGCCGTAGTGCATGGATAATTCGTGGTCGTGATACTAATGAATATCCTTGGCCTGTAGTGCAGGGATGATTCGATGATATGGATTAATTATTGAGCTGAGTCTCAGCAATGAAATATTAATTCATGGATGTGGTAAAAGTCATCTTTGGCCGAAGTGCATTGATAGACTTGGTATGATTATGACCACAGATTATTCGGTATAATCATGACCGTAATTGAAAACACGAATATCCTTAGCCAGTAGTGCATGAATAATTCATGGTTGTGATACTATTAAGCTGAGTCTCAGCATTATTGGTTTTACAGTTATATATCTTTGGCCTGTAGTGCAAAGATGAATTGTTAATAAATATCTTTGGCCTGTAGTGCAAAGATGAATTGTTAATGAATATCTTTGGCCGGATTACAAAGATGAATTTAATGTTTTCAACGATAAAGGTATTCAAGGTATCCTCACCTCTTTATCATACCGTACATCGTACCTAATTTCGATGGCTTAAATTCCATAAAGAGGGAGATGTGAGACCCCAAATTTTATCAATAAAGATTTAAATTTTGTCAAAATAATTTTTAATATTATGGTGTGAATTTGAGATAATATTATAGTTGTGGGTAGTATTTATAAATTTTGCAAAGTATGCAAATAGTTATATTATATTCGATTGGCCTGGGAATATTAGGTTTAAGAGGAATATTAAATACAATAACTACTCAATCATTGGTGGACCCCTAACGTAATTATTGTCGGATTGAGAAAACGACAAAAATATTTTATTAAAATAACTACGGAAGTTTTACCGTGGTTCTTGTTGAACTACTTTAGTAGTAAAAGTACGAGAATACGTGTGGTTGCATAGTAGCATTACGGTATTGATTATTGATGCTTATGTGAGAAGTCACTCGGTTTGATTCCATTATTGTCGATTAATAATATGAATTATTATAAGCGATAATGACGTTTTGTTTTATTCGTATTATTAACGTAATAAAAGCGAAACATCTTTTATATAAAATAGAATACTTTATTAAAGTTATTCTATAAATAGAATATATATTATATTTTATTATGCATAGTGTTGCATAGTGTTTTGCATAGTATTGCATAGTGTTTGTATAGTAAAATGTTTTTATATAAATAGAATATATTATATTTTATTTAAAAGATTTTTCTTTAAATATGGACCGTCAGATTAAAGTAAATCAATCTGGACCGTTCATGGATTAGTTCTTATGCATTCCATTTTCCTATAAATAGAAGCTCATTCCTTCATTATTTTCTTACTTAATTCATTGAAACTCTAGAGAGAGAATTTATAGAGAAGCTATAGAGAGAAAATTATAGAAAGAAGAAGAGTATTCGCTACTTCACTACTTCTATATTAGGTTCTTTTACGGTGAGGGTGTTATTCTTTCTTCTTGAAGAGAACTTCGTTATTCCATTCACTATTATTTCGTTGAATAACTTTTAGTAAAAGTGACATACCCTATACATAACTCTGATACGGCAGATATCCTATACTTGGTGAAATCCTTATGTTATTCCATTCTTATTTATTACATTGGAATAACTGTATACGCCATGATTTACCTATACTTGGTGACATTATTCTATTATTCTCGTTGGAACATCCTGCATGCGTGTGTTTTTACCTAATTGACTGGTTCCGCTTTTTTATTATTCGTTGGAACATCACATGTGTGTGTTTTACAGGACTGGTTCCGCTTTTTTTATTATTCATTGGAACATCCACATGCATGTGTTTTACACCGGACTGGTTAAAATCTTTATCATTCTGTTGGAATATCCTATCTCGTGTGTTTTACACCGGATCCGGGTTCCATCTTTATTATTCTCGTTGGAACATCCCGCTTGATGTGAATTTCACCGACCGGTTCCGTTTATTATTATTATCGTTGGAATAACTTTGCGCATCGCAATGCATGCGTGGTGATTTCTTTTGTTGTTCCATTCTTTATTATACCCGGTTGGTTAAAACTTTGACTTCTATACTCCATGAAATTAGTAGAATATCCTTGATATTTGCGTTTCATCCAAAGATCTTTCATGGAAATATTCTTCCGATCATTCTTGAATTTTACTCTCTAAACAAAGATCATCGTTGACAATTTGGACGTTAATAATTCATGGATTAAATAATTCTTGAACTTGTTTTATTGAATTATTATGTCATTGTCATCATCCTCATGTTATATTATGTTATCTTTGGCTTACGTGCATAGATGAACTTAGTATGATTATGACCGAGGATCATTCGGTATAATCATGACTTGATATAAATGATGTGACAAAAGTCCTCGGTGGCACTGTAATGCAAATGATGGATAGTTTTTGGTACGATTATGACTAGGGTGATTCGGTATAGTCATGACCATTGATAATTTGATGAAAATCCTTGACCGTGGTGCAGGGATGATTAGATGTGGTTGTTTATTTATTGTCGAGTCTCGTGATAAAAATTGATGAAAACCTTTTAAAACCTAAAAGATAGTAGACTTTATTCTCTACTTGACTCTTTTAATAGATTGTTTATTCCACCGCAGATTAAACCTGGTTGTCTATTGTATTTTATCGGTTTAACCTTTGTTGAAGGCTAATGATAATTTATTCTCGCATTATCTTAGTCATAATATTTCTTATCGGGCTAGTTGAGCTCACCCTTTTCTTTCACCGTTCTTCGTGAAATGAGAAATGGGGGACGGAGCAGTCGGGGAGCGTAAGTAATGGTCCGAGAGGATAGCGTTAGTAGTCCTCACTATTACGTGAAATAGTGTGATAATAGTTGTAATGAGGACTCCTTTTGAGTTTGTATAATATCTAGTAGACAATATTTGTATTCAAACTCACGGTTTATGTCGTATTGTACACGATAGTTATATTAGTAAGTTGTATTTGAATTTATGTACCATGTAAGTGGCGACCCAAGATGGGTGACGTATACCTAATTTTGGGGGCGTCACATGAACCAAACTAGAATAAAAGTCCATAATCAATCCGGGCAGATATAATATTCTATATATGCATTCTAGTATTATATATATATATTATGCAAATATGCTTTGCATATTTAATAATATGTCGCGTATTTTATAAATATATATGTGTATGCGCGCTAAATAAGATGAGACTAATAATAACAAACCCATCAATGAAATTATATTAAGTTGTAACGTTCAAAGATATTTGGAATATCGAACGTCGCCTTCTAGCATGATAAAAACAATAGAGCATTGAATATTTAATATGAGTTTGTTCTGCAAACACAAGGCAAATATTAAATATTTGAGATGTTGTTTTTATTACATATGATGTTTATAAGGAATTAAACATTATCGCTTTGTTGTGCACACACAAGGGCTGTAGTTTTCTCTTCACTTATATGGAAATGTTGTGTATGACTTAACTTAAATCATTATAGTTCGGATGTTCACACACTTGACCATTATGATTTAAGTGGCAGAATAAAAGGAGTTACATGATGATATAATTGACAAGAGTTGTCTACTTATTTATTTAAATATAGTTTGTTATGCACACATAAGGCTATATACATTTGAAATATGATCTTTATTCTCACTAACAAATCTTTAATTAGATATTGCCGAACTATATAATGAGGGTAATATAGTTTGAAAAATTAGTGGGAGATATCGATTTAAAATAAGACCTAATTTATTTTGGTAATTAATTACATAAATGTTTGCTAAAATATTATCTTTTACATGCAGAATTTTGAAAATGTCACACTCACTAATATCAATGCGTAGCATATTGGATGCTAACAAACTGATCGGACCGAATTTAACGGTCTGGTTAAGGAATTTAAGAATTGTTCTCACTGTTGAAAAGATTTCTTATGTCCTAAATTTGCTCGTCCCTCAAAATCTAGCTGAAATAGCCTCTGAAGAAGAGATTGCTACTTTTAAGAAGTGGCAAGATGATGCATCTTTTTCTCAATGCATCATGCTCGTATCCATGAGTAATGAGCTTCAGTGTCAGCATGAAACCATGGATGTTCCTGCTATATTGTTGCACCTTCAAGAGTTGTAAGGTGAGAAAAGTAGGACTGCTAGATATGAGATATCTAAGGAGCTCTTCCGATCTCGGATGACCGAGGGCACTACTGTTGAGACTCGTGTCCTAAAGATGATCAATTTGATTGAACATCTTGGATAGCTTGGTTTTTTTATGGATAGGGAGTTTGGTCAAGATTTGATCTTGCAGTCACTCTCTGACACCTTCTCACAATTTGTTATGAATTTTCACATAAATAAGTTGGACTCTAGCTTGCCTGAGTTACTTAACATGTTGAAAATGGCTGAAGGTCACTTCCTATCCAAGAAGAACCATGTCTTACTGGTGTATGATTCTTCCAAGTAAAGGAAGAGGCCCAAGGTATCTTTTAAAAAGAAGAAATCCAAGAAGGCTGAGAGAAAGGAAAAAGGAAAGGACAATAAGAAACCTGATCTAGATAGCAAAGGAATCTGTTTCCATTGCAACAAGTCAGGTCACTAGAAGAGGAACTGCAGGGAGTTCCTTGCAGAACAAAAGCAGAAGAAGCTTGGAGAAGCTTAGAATCCTAATCAAGGTTTGTTTATGATTGAAATTAATTTTTCTGAAAGTCAATCTTCTACTTGGGTATTAGATACCGACCGTGGTTCTCACATACGTAATAATATGCAGAGACTGGTCAGAAGTAGAAATCTGAGAAAGGATGATGTTGTCCTACGAGTGGGAAATGAACAAAGGTTGTTGCATTAGCTGTAGGGACTTATTGTTTAGCACTGCCTACGTCCAAGTCCATTAGATTAAATATTTGTTATTTTGTTTCGTCACTTATTAAAAAGCTTTTTTCAATTTTTGTATTGGATATGGATGGTTTTGACATTATAATAAAGAAAAATAGTTGTTCTATTTATAATAATAATGTTTTATATGGTGTTGGTAATTTGTGAATGCACTTTACGTGGCACTGTAGACTCGGTCATATTAATGAAACAAGATTATCCAAGTTGTATAAAGATGGGCTCTTAGAGCTATCTGATTATGAATCATATTCAACTTGTGAATCTTGTCACATGGGAAAAATGACTAAATCTCCTTTTAGTGGAAAAGGAGAAAGAGTTACAGAGTTGTTAGTGTTGGTTCACACAGATGTATGTGAACCTGTGACAACGAATGCACAAGGAGGGTATTCTTATTTTATTACATTCACTGATGATCACTCAAGATTTGGATATGTGTATTTAATGAAATACACATCCGAATTATTTAAAAAGTTCAAAGAGTTCAGAAGTGAAGTAGAGAAGCAAGCTGGCAAGAGTATTAAGATTCTTCGATCAGATCGAGGAGGTGAATACTTAATGTATGACGCCAACTTTTATGAATAAAGATTAATTTTCTCTAAATATCATTTTGAGTAATAAGGTGTGGATTTGATATAATGTTATAGTTGTGGGTAATATTTACAAATTTTATAAAGTAAGCAAGTTGTCCTAAAATATTCGTTTGGTCAGGGAATATTCATTTTATCAGGGAATATTCGTACGACGACACAATCATTGGTCGACCCCACAACAGAATTATTGTCGGAGTTAGAAAACCACAGAAATAACATTTTATAAAAATAACAGCAAAAGTTTTACCATTAACTGTTGAAATACACGTTGATAATAGTACAGTAATACGCGTGGTTGAATAGTAGCACACGATGTTGAACAGTATCTTTGATTATTGATTCTTACATGAGAAATCACTCAGTTTATTCAATTATTGCCACAGTAATTGTTGCATAGTATCTCACATTATTGATTCAATTATTATCACAATATTTTATATTATTAAATCAATAATTGAAATGACAAAGTTATTCATATTATTATTTGCATTATTGATAATGTCTAGAAAGTTCTGTCGAGGAAAGGGGTTTGGTCACCGAATTGCGCGCCAATAAGAAGAAGTCTTTATTGGAAAGCCCCTTTTTTTATGGGAACAATCTGGTTGTTAATATTGTGAGTTATAATATTAATGATGAATAATTGTTGAAAGATTAAAAATATATGAATAATTGATGAATAAATTGGTAGTATTTTATTTGATTATTGGGAGATGCAGAATTATTTTCCAAAAGGTATTTTTTCTTAAGTTGGCAGATTGTTATTAGGTGGCCCCTCATTTGGAAATTTTTCTAAAAGGTGTGCATTCATTTCTTTAAGTTGGCAGAGTATGACTTAATTTCATTGGGTGGCCCTCATTTGTCAAAAGATGTGTCATTCATTTTTTTATGTATTGGCAGAGTGTTGTTTGTTTTCTAATTTAATGAGCAAAATACTTTCTCCTGCAATGAATTTTTCTTCCAAATTAATTGATGGACCCTCACCCAATGAAAATAATGAATTATAGTTAGGCAAAGTAGAATTTAGAAGTTAAGCGGAAGAAGTTTGGAAGAGTTAGGCCTGGTTGTTCAACTTTTCTCCTTCTGTTTCACTATAAATAGGGGAGTAACCCTCCTTCCTCAACACACTATTTCAATATCAGAAATTCTTATTCTATAGTATTGTGAGCATTTTTCTTGAGTATAAGGATACTTTGAGTGTAGCTTTTTGTGCAAGATTTCTCAGAATAATATCTGATATTCCAGTCAAATCTAGTTTCTAATAAGGTAAAGGATATTATTTTATTTGAATACTCGTAAGAAATATTATTTTCTTTTATACTCTATATTATGTAAGGGATATTATTTCATTTCATATTCCTAAATTTAAACTTACTATGGTATATATTGCTTCCATACTCCTTGAAATTAGTAGAATATCCTTGAAATTTGCACGTCATCTAGTATCGTTTCACAAAGATATTTTTATGAACATTCTTCTTAAATTTTAATCTTTTTATGTCAGGGTACTATTCATGGGTACAATTCACGAAGTACTATTCATGGGGTACTATTTGTCAACGTCGGTATTTTTGTTTGTCCCTTTTCGTTACTTGTTCTTTGGTGTTCTAATATTAATGTGAGATTTGTTTGAAAAACAAGTGAAAAAGGTCCGACATGTGTAATGTCGACGATTTGACTTTAAGAGTCGCCAGTTGGTGTTTTTAACTGGTTGCACCAACGCAACCGAAAAGGTTTGCACATTGACCTAGTGATATGACACTGCTAAATAGGTCTATGAAATCGAGATTCATTTGGGTCCGGGGGCTTGATTATGCGGAGGGAAGGTGTTAGGCACCCCCCCCCCCGACATCTGTGTTGCCATGGTGACTACCACTTTTCAAGAAACAGTTATATGAATGTGTGTGTGTGTGTGTGTGGATCAATGTGCAATTATTTGAAAGTAGTGTAAAGTCTCGTTCGCACTTATATACAAAGGGTTTCAATTTATAAAAAAATTCAGTTTTAAGCAAGATATAGCAATGAAGTTTTGTAAAAGAGGTTTTTCAAACCCTGTGCTCAATAGGAATTGAAACCTTTTCATACTTCCATTTTATTATTAAAATGTTCGGCTTCTTTGCTTTTATTTTCGAGATGCGAATCATCTTTGAGAAAATAATATACAGCAGTGTCGAACTCCTTATGGGCATGACAGCCATCCAAGGAAATTCAAACACTGTAAATAATGTACATGCTGCTTACAGCTGAAAAATGTCCATCACGGGAACCGAATCTAGATTCAGTATACTGAATTTGTGATCACATGATTCCTAGGCTCACATGATACCGTAGTTTGTATGGGAAGCAGTAAGTTGTTATATATATAAAAGCTGTAAATATATATACATGCAGACATGATCAACCACCACGAAACAACTCCATGAGGAATCAAAAATGTAAATATATAAAAGCGATAAATATATATATATAGACATGATCAACCACCATGAAGCGACTCCATGGGGGATCAGAAAAATAAATAAAGCAGTAAATGACGATCAACCGCCACGAAGTAAACTCCAGGCGGGACTAAATGTAAATAAAGCAGTAAATATATATATATATATATATATATATATATATGTGTGTGTGTGTGTGTGTGTGTATATATCTTTGTATATATATATAAGCAAGTAAACGCTCCAGACGTAAGTCTAGGCTCAATCGAGGCATAACTCGATAATGTTAGTCCATATATAAATATATACATATATAAGTATATATATATACAGACAGAAATGTAAACCACGGACCGAAGTCCGGGCAAATGCATACAACACGACTCTCAATGTGTAGAATAGTGTGTGCAAAGATGAAGAGAAAGGCTTTATAGAGTGTGAGAAGGCTTACAGTGGGTTGCCAATGCAGGCTTCTATAACTCTATATGGATAAACACTCAGCTCCTGCTGGATAAAAATATAGCTATATGTGAGCTAACAGGTGTTTAAAATGAGGAAACACTCAATATGGGGTGTGTATAGAGCAAATTGGACAGGGCTTCCTCGCCTCCTTTTTTTTTAATGGCCACCCCAAGCCCTCTATTTATAGAGTGGGAGCTACAAGTGTACTTTGTGGTACCATGATTTCACTGTGTGTACCCATTGCATTGCACCTGCTAATGCATGATTGCACTACTTGGTGCGCGGGGTTCCCCTATTTTCGCAGGTCCCGTCGTCTCAAAGTACGTGCACTCATGCACTGTAATGTTTGCTCGAACTTGCAAAACTTCAATTCGAGCAACCAAACGAGGTATATAAGACCTTCTTTGGATTGCTTGTGTCGAGAGTTACGCAATGACATGGATTAGAGGTTGTACAAAGTCAGGAAGAGGGGACCATGCCCATGGTCATCAAGCTTCAAATTATATCCGGTGTGCTGCCATGCGTAATAGTCACTCAGGATTGGAACTCCTTGGTTCTTCTAAGACATTATTGTATGTATGGATGAAGTGTTAAGACGACGCGCAGGTGTTGAGGTGGCTAGATGACGTTTGACTCCTCACCGGGGTTATCACCGGTTTGAGTTGAAAGCAGACGTTGCTCAGGGTTACATCTGAGATTGGACTGCTACATGTGTTTGAATGCCGCAAGGTCATCTATGAAAGTGCCTGTCTGCCCGGTGTTAGCTCCGGGTCTGAGGTATGAGTGCCTCGGCAGGAGGTCTGATTGAAGCTGATAGCATGCACTTAAAACAAGCATTTCCGGAGTTAGCGCCGGAACTGCAACAAAATTCCTTGGGGTTATCGCCAAGGACGAAACTCGGGGTTATATCCGAGGTTGGAAATGATCCTTCCGGTGTGTGTTTCGGGGTTGGAAATGATGTTCCCGGTGTGTGTTCCGGGGTTGAGACTTTACTTCCAGTAGCATCCGGAATGGATGTGAGCTGTCTTCCAGGGTTATATCCGAAAGATGAATCTGTCCTCCTGCAATGTCAGTAACAGGTGTGCAGAAAATTTTGAGTGTCTACAGATGCCCCTCTTTATCATATTCATGCATTGCAAGGCATGGATAGGATAAAGAATCCTAGACACTTGAAATGCAACAAGATAAACATGATGCTATGTACAGCAACATGATGCAAATGTATGATGCATGAATGAAATGATTGTCGGCTAATCCTGTTGGGATGACAATCAGTGATGCCTTGGACATGCGATCCAAGTCTTCAAGGATGTTGACGTTGGGGCTATCACCAAAGTCCTAAATCCTAGTCACAGACTTTTACTCCCTAGAGGTACCTCTTGTGTACAAGAGATCTGTGGTGATAAAGCATTGCCTGTTTGAGGATGTGTATAACATATTCCATCATCGGTCTTCTCCGATGAGGATGGTCTTCTCTGGCTTATATCACCAGCATGTACCACAATTTTGTTGGAGTTACTGCCAATAGTATGTATTGTCAGGGTTCCCTGACCTTCGTTGATGTGTGTATCACCGGATAGATCCATGTTGGGTGCATTGTCAAGGCTGCTTGACCTTCATTGATGTGTGTATCAATGGTTGCATTGCTTTGTGACCCTTGCTGGGGAAGGTTACTTCGATGGGTTTACTTGCCATCGGCTGATATAACGTCAAGGCTGCTTGACCTTCATTAATTTGTGCATCAATGGTTAAATTGCGTTGTAACCCACGCTGGGGATACGTAGATAATTCGTAACTTCGGCCTTGTAACCCCCGTCGATGATACGTCATTATTTCATAACTTCGGCGTTGTAAACCCTGCCGGGGATACTTCATCATGTCATAACTTTGGCGTTGTAACCCCCGCCGGGGATACTTCTAGGGTTGTAACCATGCACTGACGGCATCAGACCTTTGTGAGGTATTGCCGAGCATGAATTGTAAAAGCTGAGGCCATTGGTATAGTATACCTTGTATGCAAGTGAATATAAATGAGTGAGATGTAGGACCAGATTGTGGCCCATGAAAACCAGGATTCCAGGCTATTCCGCTCAATCGCGTAGCGTTTTTATTCCTGATTTGGCCTTTTTCAGCTTGTGAGACCTCATTTGCAACTTTAACTGGAGCAAGCCAGAGGTGTGGGACCCATATAGGGGTGTGCGGTACACTGCGGCAGTGGCATGAGTGGACTCAGAGCCAACCATGGTATGTATTCCTTGCGGGTTGCTTTCATAAGTCATTTTCAAGCTGCACGACGAAGGAAATCTGAGAGCTTCTCTTCAGACCTGCTAAGTTTGGGCAACTTTCTGCATATTCTATCACCGTACAAGCGTTTTTCATTGTCCTGGTAACACATGCATGTATTCTTTTCCAGTTTCTATCCGTTGGAAAATGACTTATCACATGAAATGCACTTAGACACACAGTAGTGAATATGCATGCCGATATGATATGATAAAAAATATTCAACATAGTACATGTTAGTATTAAACCATGCTAAACATAATGATGTTGAAAATTTTGACTTTTGAAGTAGTCAAATTGGTACTTTTTACTGTCATTTCTTATCCTATTTGAGGACAAATGAGTAAAGGTAGAAAAGCAAAATAATCCTGGTAATTAGACTACACTTATAGATTTTTTACTATGCTGTATTGATGCATGTAAGATCTATATGACTGTGGATAGGTATGCTACTGAATGGCCACCTAGTCATGTCTATGTACATGTGGATAGTACCATTTACACAGGGGCTATGGAAAAAATTTTCCCAAACCTAGGCATTGGGTAGTCATTCATTTTTAACTCTACTATAGATGTATGTTAAAACAATGCATGCATGCATGTAATCATAAAATGCATTTTAAAAAGCTCCAGGTAAGAATTTACCACACCCTTTCTGAGGTGATTTGGAGACTTGTTATCCAGATATTATGGATTTGGATCAGCCGAGTAGTTCCCGCAGAACCACTTCTAGTGAACGGAGGAGGGCTTCTAAAGTACCTCGACCCTGTTCTATTAGATAGCCTCATCGTTTGGTGGAGGCGGTGATACGTCCTATTCGGGTTGAAGTGCCGGATGTCGAAGAGGGGGATGTACCGATTGAGGTTCGTGTTCCTACTGCACTTGTTCCCCATAGGGATTTGCCAGGTATTCAAGTGGCTAACCCAGATCTTCTGGGTGACTTGAGTCGGCATCCTTCAGTCTACCTGCACACAAATGAGGTATGAAGTTAGATCTTAATCTTCCTTATTTTCTATTGATGAGGAGCAAAGGGTTCTGATGTTGATCTGCGTTTGATGTAGGTTCCCGAATTTACACAGCCTCAAGGGAACTGGTTCAGCATCCACTCTATGTATCAAGCTCTGCATGATGACTACAGAGAGATTGTACATGGCTGGGGATTTGGGACGTTCTTTTCCATTCTTCCCCATCGTTGTCCCTAGGGTTACCTCAGGGCATTGTCTGAGCGGTGGTTTAACCAGACTCAGTCACTCCATTTGCTAGACTGTGAGGTGATGATGACGCCGATGGATTGGAGGTTTATCATAGGTATGGAGTTTGGAGGGGATCCAGTGCCTTGCACGGCGGATATTACCCCTACTGCCGTCAGATCCTTGTTGGGAGTTTTCAATGAGCGCGCTCAAGGCGGGACTGCGTATGAGTCCCTTGGCGTAGATTCTTTCGAGAAGGTTGTTGGTGACCCTATACCCGATGATGTGAGAGTCATGGATCACATTCTTCGACGATTGTTCCTGATGATCATTAGGGGCTGCTTCATAGCAGATAACTCTTCTACGGTGTCCTTCGCTTTAATCAGCGCCACTCGACACATGGACCATATAGAAGACTATGTTTGGGGTTCCTATATCTTTGCCTACTTCCTCAGAGGAATGCACATGTGATCGCAGGGCTTGACCGAGGCTTGTTTAGGATTTTACCCGTTTCTGCTGGTGAGTATTTCTCTTATCTTTTCCCATGTACAGGTTAAGAGTGTTGACTGACAGTAGATGTTGCCTTTGTGTTGGCAGTTTTGGGCCTATGAGAGGCTTCCATGTTTACGTCATGTGAGCATGTTAGGTTTAGACACCTATCCACGAGGATGGAGATGGCATCATTCCATACTGGCAGAGGTCCCTTTGCTGAGGGTTTCACTCATTTCCGCCTACAGTTGGAGTTGTTGACAGCGGATGTCATCACATGGGTTCCCTATTCTGGGGAGCACTTGAGTGTTGGATTTGAGGATGGGTACTCGACTGGAGTTGAGTACGTAATTTCCACCCGTAGGATTCCTCTCTTCAAAGATGGAGGATGGGAGCTCTATTTAGGAGAGTGTGGTATCAGGAGCACTACAGGAGAGATTTGCATGCCGATCTTGCCTCCTGCCAGGCATTATTGGCCTATTTCGCAGTCACTCGTCATTGATATCCCATTGTTGGGGGTTGATGGTTTCACATTATCAGAGGGTCCCTACACTCAGGAGATGTTCCAGCATTGGTGGTTCTCTCGTACCATTGGAGCTCAAACCCGCACCACACAGTTTATGGGGGATATGGTTCCAGGATCCGTGATGATGACGGATTGGCTAGCCTGTGTCAGAGATCCGACTTATGTGACATGATTATTGATTTGACCCAATGATTGGATGGGCACATTTCTTTATCCAACATTTGGGCAGAGATCCTTCAGAGGCAGATACTTTTGATCCTTCCAGCTCTGGCGCTGGCCCCTCAGGTGACCCGAATGGTTTTGTTGGTGCAGATCCTCCTTATAGGCCCCGACATCCACGTAGATAGAGATCAAATGACTCGGGAGGAGTTATATCGTGTGGGTGGATTGACGATGTAGACATCGATACCATTGACTTTTTCATTATCTCTTTTGATAGGCCTCTGTTAGCTGTTGGGTAGCTTCGCCCCATTCTCGCTATATCTTTTGATAGGCCTCTATCAGTTGTTGGGTAGCTTCGCCCCATTTCCCTATATTTTAACTGTACAGAGATGTATTAGATGATGATATACTTAGGAATGTATATAAAGTTTTTCATTCCCTATATCATATTGTCATCTATTGTATCATGTATGTTATTATGTTATGCATATATATGTATGTCCAGAGATACTCAGCATTGACCCCTGGATGATCTTATGACAAGGCCCGTACAGATGTCTTCTTCGACAGTTAGCTGTATTGATCATACCCCACCATTTTTAGTGGCATCTGGTATGCGCTCATGGTATGATTGTATGTCACCACCAGACAGGGTGACTGTAGGTCATTTGTTACAGCACACTATGACCCTGTTGATGTTTCAGGTTCCCACAGGATTTGTGGAGGGTATACTAGAGCATTAGGTACCGGAGAGACATGTTTTTCAATTTGGGACCCATGATTTGACTCTTACTCTGGAGGAGTATGCACGGTTGACGATGATGCTGTTGGACAGACCTTGCGTGCATATGGCGATCGGAGACATGAGTAGGCAGTTCATGACCCTCACCGGATTGAGGCGTAGAGTGGTACAGGACGAGATTACATCCGGCCACATGATATCCCAGCGTTTTTTGTTTGACAGATTTGGCTCTGAGGACAGTTATGCACGGCATTCCGGGGATTTCACCGCACCGGAGGACCATTGGCGTTCAGCCAGAATGGATGTACTACTACTGTGCGTATTGTCACATGTCTACATGCCATGGTACATGGATGAGTTGGACATTGGCGTCATTATGGCAGTGAGAGCTCTCAGGGAGGGTCACACCATCATACCGATGATTATGGCAGAGACTCTAAGGTCGGCCACATATTGCTGCACTTATCCGGTAGGAGTGTTCAAAGGCAATTCAGTCATGTTGTACGTGTGGTTTATGTCACACTTGAGACCGATTGGCACATTCAGAAGGCATGGATATTGTTTCACCCATGATATAGCCATATCGTACTCCTTTCAGCCTATGGAGTGTACAGATGCTGCATCTTGGTAAGCTTTCCTGGCAGGGATCAGAGATCCGTTTGCTATGTTACTGTGTACAGGGCTTAGCTCACCCTACAGCTTCACTACTCATGCTCTGGGCATGCATTATCTACCTCTAGCTGGTTTGAGAGGGATGATCACCTACCACCTACTGGCCGTGATGTGTTAGTTTGATTAGTTTTAGGATTTCCATCCATTTGAGGGGGTAGTTAGTTAGCGCTTCGCTTCACACCATTTATCAACCGAGGACAGATCCAGGTTGTATGCCTGTTTGGATCAGCGAGAGCTGACTGAGTTTCTATCAGTCATTCGGGTTATTCTGTAGAGTATTCACAATGGATGGAGACAGAGGCTGCATCGACTATGGTAGTATCCACTGTGTAGGATATTAATTTCGACGATGAGGAGCCTATGGAGGAGGCTGACATTCCCATTGATGAGGACTTAACTGTAGGGCTACCAGCATTTGTGATGGATTCTCCCACCCCGAAAGTGCCCTTTGTTATTCAAGATTATTGACCTGACATTTGGAGCGAGCCTACATCGATGACCTATGATAGAGATCGGGGCTAGGGTCGCGATGTTCGACTCTTGATGGGAGAGACACCACTGTTAGAGAGAGAGATGAGGCTAGATCGACCAAGGATGCATTGATTGTGGAGCGGGGATCTTGCCTCTATCTCGCTAGGGATGTGGCCATTGGAGCGATGCTTGGTTAGATCCCATCTGATTGGCATCCTTGCTGATATGAGTGCATACATTGATGAGCATCATGTCACCATGCAGTTAGCTTCGAATCTGCTAGCTCGTGTAGATGCCATTGGGCAGGAGCTTTCAGCTTTACCTCCGTCTTCAGAGAGGGATGCCACGTTAGATCTGATAGTCCGCATACACACAGATCCGTAGATAGCTTTGTATTTTCCTGCACAGACTAGCTTAGACATTTTTTCATGTACAACACATATGTATATATAAAACAGTATTATGTATGGCAGTGAAATATATTTTGATTCACTTCCCTTTCAATTGTGCCTTGATACTTGCTTGATATTTGCTTGTTTCTTCAGGGCCTTGTGATCTTGATGCATTCTGAACTTGTCCTTGATATGTGGACATTGAGACGTCGCAGGATCTCTCAGAACGGATCATTGATCTGTATGTATCCCTACCATCTTTGGTGTCTTGGGACTGGTATCTATATTTAAATGTGGAGAGGAGTGTGGCTTTTCCTCTCTGAGATTGACCGCACCACAGATGGTCGCTAGTACTTCTATTTGTGAGAAACCTAGTTAATTCCATCTCTTATGGATTGGTGTTGCTCTTTGAGGCACAACTGCAACTTAGATGGTCACCGAATCTCCTATTTGTGAGAAGAAGTTGGGTAATTCCATCCCTTTGGTTTGAAACAGATGAAATGTGGTGGATTGAAGTGTGATCCCAGTACCGTGTGAATGGTATTTTTGTTCTGGTAGGGGGTTAAATCGAACCATAAATGGCTGCCTACATACTCCTACTAAAGAGGAGATCAAGTCTGCGTAGTTCGAACATGGTGTAAGAGGTTCAATGCTGAATGTGAAAGGCAGATGGGTGTAGAAGCTTTATTGATGAAGAAGGGTGTAGAAGGATTTTTGTTGTTTTTGTTTTTGTAGAGAAAGGGCAGAAATGTTTTTGTTGTTTTTCTTTTATTGCGACCGGGCCATATAGTATATGGTTTCCTACGTACTCTCGGGTATCAGGGAGAACAGGTCGACGTAGTTCGCCCCACAGGACGAATCGCAGCCAAAGAGAAGTGTGAGTCCCATGTGCAGACTACACTGCGGGGAGAAGAAAGTTTGATCCCATGATGGGGACAAACTACAGGTGTGGAAAAAGTTTAATCCCATCTTCAGGACAAACTGCAAGCATAGAAAAGTTTAATCTCGTCTTCAGGATAAACTGCAGATGTGAAAGGTTTAATCCCGTCTTCAGGATAACCAAAATTGTATGAAAGGTTTGAAATGAAGTGAAACCAGGCTGCTGGTTTGAAGTGTATGTTTCCTTGAGGGGCATAAGAGTTTGTAAAAAGAGAGGGTTCAAAACTGGAATGACTGGTGATTGGATGATCAATACCAGGATGTTTGATTGATGGTAACTGTGATGCCCCCAAAATAGGTATACATCACCCATCTTGGGTCGCCAGAAAATGCACTACTGATAACTTCATTTATACAACTGTCAAATGCAAAATACGATTTACGGTATCTTGTGAGTTTTAATACAAATGTATGTAACTCTCATGGTGCCTCGACCACAACCTTACAATGGTACTTTACATAAAAGTATAGTCAAAAACTGTTTTAGAAATTAAAAACTTTGGGAAGTGCTCAAGGAAACCTTCGTACATAGGAGGCCATAAATCTAAGTTATGATAGATATCATATGTCTAGAGAATTATCATTGGTTGAGCCAATAGAACCCAAAGAAAAACGAGAAGATACAATCATGTTCCTTCCAATGGTGAGTCTTCATTTGACATATAACTATCTCCACTGTCTGCAATTGAACATTATATTTCAAATAAACTCCAAGATCATATAGGTAGTGCCCGTAGATATACTCAGCAAGTGGATGTGCACAACCCTGTCTTATGATAACATGAGGTTGTATGTCATTAGACATCTTGTATGATAGTGGCAAAACACCCTTCCAAAGTTAGGTTCACCTCACTCTATTCGGTTAACCAAAATTAAATATCAAATGACGTATACAACACGACACACTTATCTAAAGTTCTCAATAAAATTATTTCCATACTATTTAGGGAGAACCTCAATAGCTATAAACCACCGTTCTATAACCCTGTTATCCCCGCTTGACTTGGCAACACTCTTATTACCTGAAAGGAATTGTGAAGCAAAAAGGGTGAGCACAACTAGCCCAATAAAGAATATCATGACTAAAGATAATTAAATTATCAATAGCCTTCGTCAATAATAAGTCAGAGATTTAGAACATATGGTAGATGATAAAACTTTTCAACCATAGTTGCAGCGGAACGAGGAATCCATTAAAAGAGTCAAATAGACCATCATGTCTATTATCTTCTCCACATTAAAAGTCCACCAATAATGTTTTATCCCTGTAGCATCAATCAACAATTCATGTCCACAATTATATGAATAACTCATAATCATAATTATGATTCTGAATTCCTTTTTGCACCTAGGACGAAGATAATTTACATCACCTATCTTCACCTGAAACATCAAAAATCATGGTTATACCAAATCACAATTCCTACTCATAATCATACTAATAAATTCATCTTTGCACTACGGCCAAAGATATACAACTGCATAACCAATAATCAACAGTTCATCTTTGCACTACAGGTCAAAGATATACAACTATAAAACTAATAATGTTGAGACTCAGCTTAATAGTATCACGACCACGAATTATCCATGCACTATGGGCCAAGGATATTCGTGTTTTCCATTACGGTCATGATTATACCGAATAATTCATGGTCATAATCATATCAAGTCCATCTATGCACTACGGGCCAAAGATGACTTTTATCACATCATTTATAATATTACGGTCATGATTATACCGAATAATCCCTGGTCATAATCATACCAAGTCAATCTATGCACTACAGGCCACATATGACTTTTAACACAACACAAGCATGAGAATGATGACAATGATATAAGCATTGATCAAACGAAAACAAGGATAAATATTAAAGACTTTAAATTTATCCAAATATTATCAATCACTTAATAAACTCATAATCTAATATTATTAATATTATAATAATATTTTAATCACTTCTTAAACTTATAAATAATTTATTTCAATTGTTTACACTTTACCAAATAATGCATTTAATCATTCAAAAATGACATACTCATAAGATTTCATCACCAATGATCAAATCCCTCATCAAAAATTTGCATATACTCTATATAGGATTTCTAAGCCATAAAATCCTATTTTCCAACTTTGTTACTTCACATAACATATTTAACTCATTTACTCATAACAAGATCATTTTCATTAAAAATACCAAATCAGTCCCAAATATATTTCTTTTCTGGAATTTAGCAGAATATAGTCCCATATTGAACATATATTTTTCTCGAAATTTTTAAAATTCATTTACTTTTTTTCATAAATTATTTTCTAATTAATTCCTTAAGAAATTAGCTACCTCAAGTTTAACTCCAGAAATTCCCAAATCTTGGCAGGATCTTACACATGTTAACGTGATCTTCCAGTTTAAATTTCATGGTCATCGGAGTTATAGAACTCCAGTTATAGAATTTTTTGTCGAAAAAACCTAAATATTGAAATGGTCATAACTTGCTCATTTTAAGTCGGAATGAGCTCATTTTTTGGACAGGAGGTACTTTATCCCATATATTTTTATGTCCCGAAAGCCCGGAATTTTTCTCACAAATTAACTGGCCGAAAATCCCCTTTTAAATTTCTTGGACAGTAGCTTTTTTTTGTATTTTGCAGCTTTCGACTCCTTTGCTAAAATCAGTACACCCGAAAATATACAACACCTTTTCCAGCGATTCCACCTGGATAAGTTAGAAAACTCATAGATCTAACTCTAGAACTTTACCACACTCAAAAATTTAAAATATAATAGGAGATATGGTCAATTGAATTTTATGTTCCATTTTCTCCCAAAATCTGATTTTCAACCCTTTGTGATTTCTAAGAAACTTTTATGTTTTCACATAATAACCAACATAACTCATCATAACACTTACTAATACCACATATACCCATGATTTTCATCAGTCCAATGATTTTATTATGACTTTCATCATAATCCACGTAAACAGATCATTTCCATAATTTAATAAGGAATGAATACAAAGGATCATTCACCATGCATGTGGTAATCCACATAGATAGGTTATTCCAATAGAATAATAAAGAATTAAATAACAGAAGAATTTACTATGCATGTGATAGACTACATAAAAAAGTTATTCTCAACGTAATAATAAAAAACGAGAACCGTGTCGGTGTAATTACAAGACCGACGAGGATATTCTAACAGAATAATAAATAATGGAACTGTGTCACGCAGAAACGCAGACGCAGGATATCCCGACAGAATATTAAAGAATAGAATAATAGAAGAATTTCACCATGTATGCGGTACTTCGCATAGACAGGTTATTCCAACATAATAACAAAGAATGAAATAACAGAAGAATTTTACCCATATAAAGTAGTCACAGATACAAAGTTATTCCAATGTAATAATAAAGAATGGAATAAAGAAGTTCTCTTCATGAATACGAAAGAAATAATACCCCTTACAAGTACAATAAATAATATCCCTTACCTTAGAACAAACTGGATATAGGAGTAGTGAAGTAGCAGAATACTTTTCTTCTTTCTCTCTATAGTTTTCTCTCTAGAGTTTTGAAGAAATTCGTAAGAAATAATGAAGGAATGAGCTTCTATTTATAGGAGAATGGGTGAATAGTAACTAGTTTACGAGCAGCCTGCAGATTGATTTACTTTTTAAGCAGAGACTATCTGATTGGTTTACTATAAAATATTCTAAAAAACAAAATCTTTTAAATAAAATATAATATATTCTATTTATAATTTAACAAAACGAATAACTTTATAAAAGTATTACATTTTTATAAAAAAAAATTACTATCGCAGTACTATGCAAACCTTATGCATAATAAAATATAATATATTCTAATTATTGTCTAATAAAACAAATAAATTTATAAAAGTATTTTGTTTTATATAAAAAGATTTTACTATGCAAAAACACTACGCATAATAGAATATAATATATTCTATTTATTAGTCTAATAAAACGAATAACTTTATAAAAGTATTTTGTTTTATATAAAAAGCTTTTCTTTTTATTACGTTAATAATACTAATAAAACAAAATTTCATCATCATTATTATAATTCACACTATTAATCGACTGTGTCGTTTCCGGAAAGAGGGGCTTTTAATAAGGATTTCTCCTTAAGCAATTAGGTGACCAAATCTCTCTTTAAGCGTAACTTCTAGACATCGTTAATATTGCAAATAATAATATTAATAACTTTGTTATCTTAATTATTGATTTAATAATATATAAAATATTGACAATAATTGAATCAAACTGAGTGACTTCTCACATAAGCATTAATAATCAATACAGTGTGCTACTATGCAACCACACGTATTTTACCACCGATTATCTCATAGCAACTTGCTTACTTTGAAAAATTTTCAAATGTCACCCTTAACTTTAAACTTTTATCAATTTATCTATTCACCAAAATAAAAAAAATTGAATACTTTTATTTCATAAAATTCGGGGTCTCACAGTAACTTCAGACATAGTAGCGTTTCACGTTGTCCCAGTTGATAAGCTGTGGAAATTCATCGCCATCCATTTCCTGTAGTCTGAGAGGACCTCCTGTCAGTACCTCCTTGATAACAAATGGGCCTTCCCAGTTAGGAGCGAACTTTTCCTTAGATTGATCTTGGTTGTCAATGATCTTTTTCAAAACCAAGTCAAGTTGTTTGAATTGCCGTAGCTGGACTTTCCTGTTGTAGGATCGTGTGATCCTTTGCTGATATAACTGACCATGGAAGATAGTCGCGGTTCGCCTTTCGTCTATTAGAGACAATTGGTGATACCTGTCTTGTACCCATTGTGGTCTTCATCCAACTGAGCATCCATCAACACTCCGAGGGATTCCATTTCCACCTCTATGGGGAGCACTACTTCCATCCTATAGGCTAATGAGTAGGGGGTTGCCCTAGTGGAAGTATGCATGGAAGTTTTGTAGGCTAATAGAGTTAGAGGCATGAGGTCAGGCCATCAGTCCTCCATCATATTGTTGTTGAGGTTCTTAGCATTGTCTGATACAATGACCTCTGGTTGTCTATATCGACAAACGATATTGTTTCTGATGAAAGCAATGATGACTTCTTTAGTAACCCTGGGGAAGGAGGCCGCTTCTACCCATTTGGTGAAGTAGTCAATCATGGTGAATATGAATCGATGTCCATTACTGGCTTTGGGCTCGATGGGCCCGATCACGTCCATTCCCCACATTGAGAAGGGCCATGGAGAACTCATATTGTAGAGTTCCCTTGGAGGGGCGTGGATAGCATTACCATGAATTTGGCATTGATAGCATCTCTTGACGTGATCATCACAGTTAGCTTTGAGTGTAAGCCAATAATGCCCTGTTATGGGAATCTTCTTGACAAGTAAGGGTCCCCTCATGTGTGGGCCACATACTCCACCATGGATCTCATCCATGAGCCTCTGATCTAGGTCTTTATCCAGAGATCTGAGGAGACCTAATCATGCATCTCTTTTGTAGAGTGCATCTCCGCTCAGGTAGAATTTCATAGTAGGTCGATGAATCCGCCTCTTCTCAGTTAGGCTCGCCTCAGCGGGTGTAGATCCATCTCATAGATAGTCCTTGATATGCTGATACCAAGAGTTGTTGATGGGAGGTAGCTCATCCGATACTTCTCCAACATAGTTCCCATAAACTGGGGCCTTTTGTAGGGAAAATGTGATGCTTGGCATGTTTTCCTTGTCAGGTATGTGAATCAAGGAGGCCAACATTGCTAATGCATCCGCAAAATCATTCCTATTGCGAGGAATGTATAGAAAGGATATTTCTTCGAACTCCAAAGCCATCTGTAAAACTTATCGATGGTAAGGCAGCAAATATAATTCTTTGGTTTGATAGATTCATGTGGATTGTTTGATTACCAATTTGGAATCCCCAAAGACAGTTAACCGCCTGATGCCCATTGAATGGGTAAGTTTTAGCCCGTAATCTGACCCTTTACTTTCGGTTTGTGTTGTTGGTCCGATAAACCGCAATTTGACAATGACGGATACTGCTCCCCCGTACTAGATATTAGAATTACTCCAGCTCCAGAGCCTTCTGTGTTAACAGCTCCATCAAAATACATTTTCCATGTATGGCATGCATCGTACTGATGTTATTGTTGAACTGTCATTACCCCTTCATCGGGGAAGTATGTCTCAACAAGTTTGTAATCCCCTGTAGGTGCAGCGGCCAGTTGATCCACAATTTCTTAACCTGTGACTGACTTTTGCATCACGTAGACGATGTCAAATTGCTGTAAGATCAACTACCATCTGGACAATCGACAATTCAGTATGGGCTTACTGAACACGTACTTGAGAGGATCCACGCGGGATATGAGATGGGTTGTGTGACCATGGAGGTAATGTTGTAACCTCATGGAAGCCCATGCTAAAGCACAAGAAGTCTTCTCAATCAGAGTGTACTTGTGTTCACTGATGCTAAATCTTTTGCTGAGGTAATTGGTAGCTCGTTCTTGGCCTCTATCGTCTTTTTGCCTCAGCATACAGCCCATGGCATTGTCATTGATGGACAGGTACATAAATAGGGGAACATCATCCCTTGGTGGTACCAAAACATGAGCGTTAACTAGCTGCTCTTTAATGGTAAGGAAGGCTTTTTGACACTCATTATTCCATTTCATGGAGGAGTTCTTCCTTAACAACTTGGAGATGGGCTCACAGGTTGCTGTGAGTTGAGAAATAAACCTGCTAATGAAGTTGATTCTTCCCAAAAATCCCCGTATTTCCTTCTCTATCTGAGGAATGGGCATTTCCTTGATGACCTGGATTTTGGTAGGATCCAGCTCAATCCCTTTGTGGCTGACTAGGAAACCTAGTAACTTGCCTGATTTGATGCCAAAGGTGCACTTGGCTTGATTCAACTTCAAGTTGTACTTACACAACTTGTTGAAAATCTTTCTAAGATGGTCTAAGTGGTCTTCCTCCCTTCGGGACTTGACAATGATGTCATCCACATAGATCTCTATCTCTATCCATTAAATTGTGGAAAAGATCCATCATAGCTCGCTGGTAGGTTGCCCCGGCATTGATGAGGCCGAATGACAACCGTCTATAGCAAAAGGTTCCCCAAAGCGTGATGAAAGCAGTTTTCTCACAGTCTTCCTCAACGACCATAATCTGATGGTACCCCGCAAAGCAATTCGCAAAGGAGTACATACCATATTGAGCAGTATGGTCAATGAGAATGTGGATAAAGGGCACGAGAAAGCTATCTTTAAGGCAAGCTTTGTTCAAATCCTGGTAATCCACGCACACTCGAACCTTTCCTCCATGTTTAGGCACGGGAACAATATTGGAGATCCACTCCAGATATGTAGACACCATGATAATGCCAACTTAAAATTGTTTCACAGTTTTTTCTTTAACCTTTAAACTTCACTCAAGTTTCAATCGTTTGAGCTTCTGCCTAACTGGCTTGAATCTTTCTTTAATGGGAAGGCGATGAAGAACAATGTCAGTGGACAAACCCACCATGTCTTCATGAGACCATGCAAACATATCCTGGAATTGGGTTAATAGTGCAACCATGTCATTCCGTTGGTTTGGGGTGAGGTCTGAACCAATCTGGATTAGCTTAGGGCTTTCTAAGGTTCCAAGATTGAAAGAAGTAGTTTGGTCAAGGTTGGGTTTAGGTTTGTCTGCGACCCATTCCTTAATCTCTTTAGGTGTCTCAATGTCCTCTTATATTTCCATCAAGTCTGAGTCCAACTTTGCATCAAAGTTACAGCCCTTGTGGAGAGAAGGCACCTCATCAGCAAGTACATGCACATCTAAATTCAGAGTCCTGAACCCAAAATATGCTTTCACTTAATATATGCAACTGTTTGATCATACAAATGTGTTAGCATGTACTTGATAAAATAACTACTAATACTGTATAGAAAAGTAAGCAATTAAAAATATCTATAGGGTAGAGGGATGTTCTGCTCATTTTACCCTCGTCAACCAATGCATGGAGTGCTACTACAATTGTCGAGGGCAAAGTCCTGATGGACTGCAGTGATGGAGGGATTGTCATTGTCCTCCTTCTCCCGAATGATAACCATGGCATCTGGGCAATCATCGTCTGGGGTATATCTATTTGTATGTTCATCATGGACAATGATGCGTATGCCTGACATCATCAGGGCGATGTCGTGTTTATGTTTCCATTCCTTTTCTTCCGCTTCGGGATCAGGAATCAACACTTCTTTTGCTTTGATTGGTATTGGCTTGGGAAACAGCATAGCCACAACATGGGCTGGCACCTTTACTGGAGATTGTATCAGCTCATGTGGTGCAGATGGAAGAAATCGCCGTGTGGCGGAAGCTTGAGGAACTTGTTTATACTTATGAGGATTCCTATGACTGGAGCTGGCAGAATAGCCTAGTCCGGCTTTCCCAATTTGACTGGACACTTAAATAGGGTGCTTAATACCCTGCTGATTTTTACCAAGCCCTTGTCCAGGCTGATGACCCAATGACATCATTTCTAGAGTGACCGACATAACCTCGGTTGAAATCTTGGGTATGGGAAGTGGTGCTCTAATAGGACGGTATTGTATGTTACTCACTCCAAGGTATGAAAACTGGCCGGCTCAACTTCTGAGTTTAAACTGATGATTGGCTGATCTCCTTGTTCAGGACATTCCGGCTCAGCGTTGACAGTGACTAGACTATTATTGACAATGTATTTGAGTTGTTGATGTAGTGTGGAGGGAACGGCTCCAACTATGTGAATACATGGTCTCCCCAATAGCAGGTTATATCCTGAATCTATCCTGAGGACGTGGAAGGATACATTGAATGTATTTGGACCAATCTCAATTGGCAGCTAAATCTTTCCGATGGAATTTCGTCGGGATCCTTTAAAAGCTTTGATAACCGTATGACTTCTTTGGATCCGTTTAAGATTGATATTCATCTTCACCAAAGTGGCATAAGGACATATATTCAAAGATGAACCTCCATCTATCCAAACTCCAGCTAGCATATACCCAGAGGACAAAACTGCAATGTTCAATGACTTGCAATGACCGGTTCCTTTAGGTGGTATGTCATCATCAGTGAAGGATATCACATTATTGTTTAAAATGTGATCAACCATATGTTCAAATTTTTCCACATCCACTGATTTAGGTAAATAGACTTCTTCCAAAACCTTCAATAAGATCTTCCGGTGATCCTCGGAAGAGAAAACCAAGTCCAGTATTAATATCTGATGTGGAGCTTCTCTTAAGCTTAGAACCACCTTAGCTTCATTATGACTGATAGTGCGGAGGAATTTTTCAATCTTCCCCATGGGAATCTTCCCCTTTGCTTTGAAGGTAGGCTTTATCACCCTCTAAGGAAGATACAGTGGATTTTCCTTCGACACTGTAGCATTATTATGAGACGTGGATCCTTCAGCTTCTCAATAATTCCATGGAACTTTGTGTAAGTTGACAACAGGATATTGTGGTCTGAAGGGTAAAGAAATTGGCTCTGGTGCAGCCACTTTCAAAGGATTGTCAGCTCCTTTGAGTTGAATTACTTGTATGGGAAATGCTTTGATAGTCTCATCATCCTCAGTGGATATAACTGCTACTGATCCCTTCTATTTAGTAGGACAAGTATTCCCACTCTTGAGTTGCACAGTGTCATCATCTGCCAGCTATAGGACACCGCTATCAATAAGATTTTGAATGAGATGGCGGAGTGACCAGCATTCTTCTGTGTTGTGACCGCGAGAATGTGAATGATATTGACATACTCCATCAGAGTTAAACCGTCTTGAGCGGGGATTGATTGGAGGCAGAAGGGAGGTAATTCTTCCTTCACTGATGAGCATCTGAAATATCTCCTCCATAGATTGACCCAGATAGGTAAATTCTCTCTGATTGGCAAAATCCCGACGGGCTTTAGCATTTGCTCTCTTTGCAACCTTATCCTCCATAGCTTTGCTTTCTGAAGGTGATGGTGGAGCATTCATAACAAAAGAAAGGAGATAGGCATGCTTCTGTCTGATCAATTGGTGTGTGACTTGATACTTGTGGGTCACCAGTTCTACCAATTACTCAATTTGCTTGCAAAGAGTTTTCATCTTTCGTTCCATAGTAAACTGGAACTTTGCATAATCCCATCTATCAACACCGTCTTTGATGGTCTGGGATGATTCATCATTAAAAATGGAACTCTGTCCAGTGCTCCAACTGATCATGTTGACATCTTCTTCTTTGTGTTGAGGAAGAGGGTTGTCTTGCACATGAGGTTGATCTGGTTTGGTGACCACAATCTCGCCGTTGTCTATTAAATCTTGGATCTTGTGTTTCAAGGCCCAACAATCTTGAGTATCATGTCCAGGTGATTCAACATGATAAGCACACTTTCGAGTAGCATTAAAACCCCTCCCATTAGGGTTGGCTGGTGGAAGAAGACGTGTGATTTTCTTTTGAGTGGTCAGAAGAGCAAGAATATTCTCGAGCGAGTCCCCTAAGGGTGTGAACGTTCGAGGGCGCTTTACTTCTCCACTTTTAGGCAATGGAGGCTTTGAAGACTGTGCTTGGAAAGGGGAGTAGTTTCTCTTCTGTATAGGCATGTTCTCATTGCCTTTCTGACCTTGTAGTATCAAGGAAACACCTCCTCTTTCTTTTTATGGACCCTCAAGTTGTTTCCATAAGATCCGGATTTGGATGTGCTCAACAACATTTAGCCTTTAAGATGGCTAGGTCTTGAATTTTACTTGATTTTAATCCCATCTCACCATCTCTCGCGGTTTCGATCATTTTGGAGAATGGATTTCCAATACCAGCTAAAACTCTCTCATAGAAAGGAGCTTCATGTATGTCTATGAAAGTCATGACCATTTTTGAATCCATCATAGAAGGAATAACTTGAGCAGCAAGGCGCCTCCACCTTTGAGCATACTCTCTGAAAGACTCATTAGACTGTTTATTGACCTTGGTAATCTGATACCGATCAGGAGCCATCTGAGATTGAAAACTGTATTTAGTGAGGAAGGCATGAGCTAGCTCTTCCCAGCTATGGATCTTGGAGTTGTCTAATCTGGTATACCATGAACGGGCATCTCCAGTCAAACTCTTCTGGAACAGCTGCATTCTGAGCTTTTCATTTTCCATATAAGATCCAAGTTCTCTAATGAACACCTTCAAATGTGTATAAGGGTCCCCTAATCCGTCATACTTTTCAAAATCAGGGAATATGCAAAGGTCGGTATATGAGACACTTTCATGTGTTCCAATCCCATTGAGACCATCTTCCTGATATCACTGGTGTCTGGATCTCCTCTGAGATGGGTGTTTTCAGGGTCTTTGTTGGTCATATCCAATTGAGGTTCTGGAATTGTTTTTTTTAAACCTTGAGCTCCTCCTTGTGAAGAGGATTCTGTATGTGTAGGCATCTTTGTACCTTGAGTAGACTGATGTAGTTCTTTAAGTAGAACAGCCAGATCTGTGATTTGTTTACTTAATTTGTCAAATTCTTCTCTAGAAACAGGATTAGACTGGTCAGAAGAAGACATGATTGGCTATAGGCTCGTGGCCTTTTTGGATTTTGAGTAGGTAACAGGCCTAATTGTTTCCCTACAAAAAACTTATATAGTTTAGTTTTAGGGATAATGTAAATGTTATCATAATGTGTCCGTTTTAGGAATATTATCCTGTAAAAATGGGTGTTAATTGATAACATGTATGCACAAATAATCTTCATATTTTCAATTACATAAAGATGAACATGGAATAAAATTACAAGTAAATGCTTTTACAAGTAATTGAAAATGGAAAGCATGAAGAGACTTTCCTCCGCGTTTGGTTTATCATAGGTTGACCTATCTTAGGGTTACTCTCGCAGCTTTTTGGCATGAAGGTTCCTAGATCAACGCAATCTACTTGACGAGAAGTTAATCCGGTCTTTCAACTAGAGTGAATCTAGGTGATGCCTTTCCTGAGCCTCGTTGGAATTAGTCTTCCTACGAGTCCAGTAATCAAACACGGATAGGATAGCCTCCTGGTGGAGGAACCACACAACATACATTCACATACAACATGTCTCACCATTTATGATAATGATGACATGTGCGAAGCACTAATATCCTGAGATAGATATATAATGCGGTCTGATAAGTAAAATGCATTCGTACACATTCATCATAAATGTAAATGCAACATTCACACACAAGCATATAACACTTTTGAAAAGCTTGTAATAGCGGCTTAAGCCCTCTTACTGGAGTTCCCAGCAGAGTCGCCACCTGTCGACGTCGGGATTTTTATTTGTCCCTTTTCGTTACTTGTTCTTTGGTGTTCTCATGTTAATGTGAGATTTGCTTGAAAAAACAAGTGAAAAAGGTCCGACATGTGTAATGTCGACAATTTGACTTTTAGAGTCGCCAGTTGGTGTTTTTAACTGGTTGCACCAACGCAACCGAAAAGGTTTGCACATTGCTCCGATGATATATTAATCGCTAAATGTGTCTGTGAAAACGAGATTCATTTGGGTCGGGGGCTTGATTATATGCGGAGGGGAGGTGTTAGGCACCCTTGACATCCGTGCTGCCACGGTGACCGCCACTTTTCAAGAAACAGTTATATGAATGTGTGTGTGTGTGTGTGGATCAATGTGCAATTATTTGAAAGTAGTGTGAAGCCTTGTTTGCACCTATATACAAAATGTTTAAATTTATAGAAAAATTTAGTTTTAAGCAAGATATAGCAATGAAGTTTTGTAAATGAGATTTTTCAAACCCTATGCTCAATAGGAATTGAGACCTTTTCATACTTCCATTTTATTATTAAAATGTTCGGCTTGTTTGCTTTTATTTTCGAGATCTGAAGCATCTTGAGAAAATAATATCTGTGATCTTAGAACTCCTTATGGTGATGATGACCATGAAGGAAATTCAAACACTATAAATAATGTACAAGTTTACTTACAATTTGAAAAATCTATCATCACGGAACCTAGAATCTAGATTCAAGATATCTTGAATCAGTGATCACTATGATTCTAGGCTCACGTGATGATACCGCAGATTTATATGGAAAGCGATAGCGATTATATATATAAAAGTCGTAAATATATATATATATATATATAGACATGATCAACCACCACGGAAGCAACTCACGGGTGATCAAAAAGTAAATAAAGCGATAAATGACGATCAACACCATGAAGTAAACTACAAAGCGAGGACTAAATGTAAATAAAAGCAAAGAAAAGGCCTCAAGTAAACACCTGAGCCTACTAAATGTAAATATATATATATATATATATAAATTTTGTTGGACATATCCGATGAGCCTGGACATATAACTGTTGTTGGACTTATATATATACATATATATATATATATAAGCAGGTAAACGCTCCAGACATAAGTCTAGGCTCATCAGATATGTCTGACAACAATTATATATATATATATATATATATAAAGCAAGTAAACGCTTCAGACGTAAGTCTAGGCTCAATCGAGGCATAACGCGATAATATTAGTCCATATATAAATATATACATATATAAGTATATATATACAGACAGAAAAGTAAACCACAGACCGAAGTTCGGGTAAACGCACACGACTCTCAATGTGTAGAATAGAGTGTGCAAAGATGAAGAGAAAGGCTTTATAGAGTGTGAGAAGGCTTACAGTGGGCTCCCAATGCAGGCTTCTATAACTCTATATGGATAAACACTTAGCACCCGCCAGATAAAAATATAGCTATATGTGAGCTAACAGATGTTTAAAATGAGGAAACACTCAATATGGGGTGTGTACAGAGCAAATTGGAAAGGGCTTCCTCGCCTCCTTTTGTTTAAATGGCCACACCAAGCCCTCTATTTATAGAGGGGGAGCCACAGGTGTACTTGCGGCAGCAGCAGTTGCACCTACGGCTGCCCGGGGTGTCCCGAGTTTCGTGGGTCCTATAGTCTCGAAGTACGTGCACTCATGCACTGTAATATCCCCTCAAGCCCTCTATTTATAGAGGGGAGTATGAAGTGTACTTGCATGCATGTGCATAGATTGCACTACTTGTTGCCCGGGGTGCCCCGGGTTCTGCAGGTCTCGTCGTCTCAAAGTACGTGCACTCGTGCACTGTAATGTTCACTCGAACTTGCAAAACTTCAATCCGAGCAACCAAACGAGGTATATAAGACCTTCTTTGGACTGCTTGTGTCGAGAGTTACGCAATGACATGGATTAGAGGTTGTACGAAGTCAGGAAGAGGGTACCATGCCCATGGTCTTCAAGCTTCAAATTCTATCTGGTGTGTTGTCACGTGTAATAGTCACTCGAGATTAGAACTACTTGGTTCTTGTAGGACATTATAATATGTATGCATGAAGTGTTGAGAGGACGCACAGGTGTTGAGGTGACAAGATGACGTTTGACTCCTCACCGGGGTTATCACTGGTTTGAGTTGAAAGCAGACTTTACTTAGGGTTACATCTGAGATTGGACTGCTGCAAGTGTTTGAATGCCGCAAGCTCATCTGTGAAAGTGCCTGTCTACCCGGTGTTAGCTCCGGGTCTGAGGTATGAGTGCCTAGGCAGGAGGTCTGATTGAAGCTAATAGCATACACTTAAAACAAGCATTTTCGGAGTTATCGCCGGAACTGAAACAACATTCCTTGGGGTTATTGCCAAGGACGAAACTTGGGGTTATATCCGAGGTTGGAAATCATCCTTCCGGTGTGTGTTCCGGGGTTGGAAATGATGTTCCCGGTGTGTGTTCAGGGGTTGAGACTGAACTTTCAATAGTATCCGGAATGGATGTGAGCTCTCTTCGAGGTTATATCCAGAAGAGCGAATCGCCCTCCTATGATGTCGATATGAGTGTGTGAGAAAATTTGAGTGTCTCTTATTCACTCTGTACTATTCACTGGTACTACTCATGACAAAAATTAATTTCTTTTCAGTTCTAATTATTTTTACATGAATATTATTCTTGAATTTTACTCCACAAAGCCGTTATCATGTTTGACATTTTGAACATTCTAAAACTCTAGATAAATTGAATTATAAATCTTTAATATTTATCCTTGATCTCGTTTGATTGAATTTTTATATCATTGTGATCATTCTCATGTTTATATTGTGATGAAAGTCATCTTTGGCCCGTAGTGCATAGATGGACTGTTGATTGGTATAATTATGACCAGGAATTATGTATTGGTATAATCATAACTTGTAATGTTATAAATGATGTGGTAAAAGTCATCATTGGCTCGTAGTGCATTGATGAACAGTTGTTGACATGATCATGACCATTGGTAATAATAACGAATATCCTTGGCTTGTAGTGCATAGATAATTCGTGGATGTGATACTAATGAATATCATTGGCCCGTAGTGCATGGATAATTCAGTGATGTGGATTATTTATTGAGCTATGATACAACGATAAAATATTGATGATGAACTTTTAAATCATAGAAAATAGTAGATATCATGCTCTACTTGACTCTTCAAATGGATTGTTTGTTCCGCTGCAGTTAAACTTGTTGTCTATTGTATTCTATTAGTTAAACACTGTTGAAGGCTAACGATAATTTATTCTGCATTATCTTAGTCATAATATTCTTTACTGGGCAAGTTGAGCTCACCCTTTGTTTTCATTGTTCTCTTCAGAAAATGAGAATATAACTGGGACTAGTCGGGGAACGGAGTGATGGTCCGAGATTGTGGCTATAGTAGTCCACCTTATTCTATGAAATAGTGTGATAATAATTGTAATGAGAACTCCATTTAATTTTGGATATTATCTACGAGACAATATCCGTTTTAAAACTCTCAACTACGTTTTTATCATATTGTATAAATGAAGTTTGTATTTGAATTTTGTACCATGTATTTGGCGACTCAGGATGGGTTATGTATACCTATTTTGGGGGCGTCACAGTTGGTATCAAAGCTTAGGGATATGATCCCTAACTGAGATTTAAGGCTAGAACTAGGAGGGGAGAGACGGGTAAATCCTTCGCTAGTATGACCTACCTAAGCTTATTTGTTATTTAATTGGTCGGTCAGAATATAGGGATAATATGTGGCATGTCAATTAACCCTTGTTTTGTGGCAGTGTTTGAAAATGGCATCTAAAAATGTTGAGATAAGTAATGGAGCACGTGAGACCATTGAGTCACCAATGATTAATAACCAGGATAATGTGCATCAGGAAGGCAATAATCCTCAAGTAAATAACAACACCGACCAAATGATCAACGATGGGGTGTTTAGGAGCTTTCTGCAATTCATGCAACATCAGGCAAGAGAGACTCCTGTTCAAAATCCAGGGGGAAACACTGGCAACTCTCGGATGGTTACCGCTAAGCAATTCAAGGAGTTGGGACCACCGGAGTTTTTGGGAAAGCCAGAACCACTTAAGGCAGAGACATGGATTAAGCAGATAACCAAGATATTTGATGTCTTGGGATGTTCCGAGGAGCAAAAAGTTCCCTTTACCACCTTCATGTTGCGAGGAGAGGCAGATCTTTGGTTGGAATCTGTAAAACGTACTCAGCCTACCGCACTAAAAATGTCTTGGGAGAAGTTCCAAGAATTGTTCAACGACAAATACCTTCCTGAAATTATTCGTCATATGAAGGAAGTAAAATTCATCAAGCTGGAGCAAAACAATACGATCGTATCGCAGTACGATGCTAAGTTTGCCGAGTTATCCCGGTTTGCATCCCATTTGGTAGATAATGAGGAGCGTATAACGCGAATGTTTCTATGGGATTTAAAACCCGAAATATGTCAATACCTCATTTCTCAAAAACTTTACATGTATTTCAGATGTTGTGAATAAGGCTCAGTTATTGGAATGAGATAATGAGTCAACCCAACCAGGAGATAGCAGCTAGCAAAACAATAATACCAGTGGTAGCAGTCATCGAAGTAGTGACAACAAACATGGAGGAAATCAACATGCCAGAAATGGTAACCACTTCAGTGGTAATCCTTGTCAAGATAATAGAAGTGGAAATTTCAAGAAGAGAAGGTTTAATAATGATGGAAAGATAGCAGCACCAGTACTCATTTTTAAGGAAGGAGAATGACCATTAGTCGTATGCTACAAATGCGGAGGTGAGGGACATATCAGTCAAAACTGTACGCAGCAGCCCAAAGCGTGTTACAATTGCGGAAGAGAAGGTCACCTAGCTCGATTTTGTTGTATAGTGAAGACAAGTCCAGCTGGGATGGAGACACCAAAGGTCGTCCCAGACAAGTCAAAGCCACTAGTTCAAGTGAGAGCGTTTGTCGTGACCTCCCAAAAAGTGAGGAACCTGAATGAAGTTATCACGGGTAAGCTAATCATAAACTCTTGCGAAGTCTATACCTTATTTGATACCGGTTCTACCCATTCTTTTATTTCACTTACTTGCACTCAACGTTTAAATTTGACTTTAACTTATCTGTTGAAACTTCGTTAGGAGAAACCTTCATTACATCCACTGTTTATAAGTCTTGTTTGATTCAAATCGGCACCCTCACATTACCTGTCGACCTTATCTCTTTAAAAATACTTGCATTTGATGTGATTTTAGGGATTGATTGGTTAACTATTCATCATGTAAAAATTGATTGTTTTCGTACGGTTGTTAGCTTTCATATTCCTAACCAACCTATTATGCGAATTCAAGCAATCAAACCCCTAAAGTCAATCACTGTCATATCAAGCCATAAAGCAATTGTTTTATTAAAAAATGGATGTCAAGCTTTCTTAGCCCATGTCACAGATTTAAACAAAAATACGTCAGATTTGAATGATATTTCTATTGTTAATAAATTTGTTGACGTATTCCTTGAAGAACTTCTTGGCCTACCCCCAGAGCGTGAAAATAAGTTTTCTATTGATCTTGAACATGGTATAAAACCCATTTCCAAAGCCCCATATCGAAGGGCTCCTATTAAACTTTAGGAGTTAAAAACCCAACTGCATGAGTTGTTAGACATCGGTTCATTCGTCTAAGTATGTCTCCTTGGGGTGCTCCTATTGTACTAGTAAAGAAGAAAGATGGGAGTATGCGACTTTGCATTGACTATCGGGAGTTAAATCATGTCACCATAAAAAATAGGTACCCGTTACCTCGTATTGATGACCTATTTGACCAGTTGCAAGGTGCCAAATTCTTTTCAAAGATCGATCTTCGTTTCGGATATCATCGATTAAAGATTAAAACTAATGACATTCCAAAGACTGTTTTCAGAACTCGGTACGGGCATTACGAATTCCTAGTCATGACTTTTGGATTAACTAATGCTCCTGTTGCCTTCATGGATATGATGAACTAAGTATTCAAGGAACTTTTAAATCATTTTGTGGTTGTTTTTATTGATGACATCCTCATATATTCCAAAAGCCATGAAGATCATGAGCAACACTTGAGGCTGATACTCCAAAAGATTCGTGAAAAAAAGCTATATGCCAAGTTGAAGAAATGAGAGTTCTGTCTTGAGGAAGTAGCATTCCTTGGGCATGTGATATCAAATCACCGAATATCTAATGACGCAGCGAAGATTGAAGCAATACAAAGCTGGGAACAACCTAAGTCAGTAACCGAAGTACGTAGCTTTCTGGGCTAATTAGCTGGTTATTATCGGAGATTCGTGGAAGGATTTTCTCAAATCGCTACTCCATTAACTCAGCTGACTCAAAATGATACAAAATTATGTTGGAGCGAGGAATGTGAGAAGAGTTTTCAAGAACTCAAGAGGAGACTTATTTCAGCTCCTTTTCTGACCATCTGGTTCGAAGGGATTTGTCATATACAGCAATGCTTCAGACAAAGGTTTAGGATGTGTTCTCATACAACATGGGAAAGTCATAGCCTATGCCTCACGATAACTCAAAGAATATGAGAGGAATTATCCTACTCATGATCTAGAGTTGGCAACAATCATTTTTGCACATAAAAATTTGGAGGCATTACCTGTATGGAGAGAAAGTGGAGCTCTATATAGATCATAAATGCCTCAAATATTTCTTCACCCAAAAGGAGCTCAACATGCGGCAACGACGTTGGCTCGAGCTATTGAAAGATTATGATCATACCATTTAATACCATCCTAGAAAATCGAATATGGTAGCTAACGCGTTGAGTAAAAGATCATATTTGGATACGAGTGCGATATTATCAATGCAAAGGCCCATTTTATATTTTTGCAAAGGATGAAGATAGAGTTAAAGACTCCAGGGACCCACGTGATGATGTCAATTATACGAGTAGAACTGACTTTAATCGATAAAGTTAAAGCTTCTCAAGCTACAGACATGGAACTGATGCGTATGAAGAAGAAAGTGCAAGAAGGTGTTATTCTAAAAGCAAGAATCGATGAAGAAGGAATACTTTGAGTCAACTCCAGACTTTGTGTTCCTAACGATTCTGATTTGAAGTATAAAATCATGATGGAGGTGCAAAACACACCGTTTGCAATCCATCTAGAGAGTACCAAAATGTATCATGATCTTCGATGTGACGCCCCCAAATCCAGGTATCTTCCAACCCGATAGATGGTGCTACACGGTACTCATAACTATACATACATTCCATTGAAACAACATCAAAATGAGTGTACTAACTACATTTTTATTACAATAATATTATAAATCCATTCCCCAGGTTCTGAAATCGAATACATTATTCATTGTTCATAAGTATAATACATACAAACATACTAGTCTATTACAGGATAACTAATTATCCATCTTAGCCTTGCCTTTATCTTTCTTAGAACCCTCAATTCATTCGGCCTTTACTGAAATCATATAATTTAAGCAAGAAGTGAGCATAACTAGCTCAACAAGTCTAACAAAGGATAATATAAATACCACGTTGAGAATTATATGATTATCTTCCATAACTGAACAACTAGCTATAAAGTACTATGAAACATTGACTAGCACTTCTCATTTCATAACATCAATTCCAAAGTATATATAATAGCTTAGGAATTCTTAACCGGTCGAAAGACTATGAACATACTTTCGTTTTCATACATGAAAAGGACATCCCGGCACTAAGTCCGTACATCTAATATTTCTTACGAGCACTTCTAGGTGATCACCCTATAGTACTCTATGTTGATGAACACTCATCTATTAAACATATTTAAGTTTCAGTTTTGGCAACCTCACGTGTCCATCGAATAATCGATGAAAAATATATTTGTTTGTTCATTTACAAACTTACCTTGAATCCGTACCAAATACTTGGCATAGGATAGCGTTAATAGTTCTATATCAAAAGACTTGTAAACAAATCAATCTAACTCTTAAGAATAGTCTAGCCGAGTTAAAACTGGCATCGACCCTTTTGTAAAATAATTCATACATCTCAGAACATTAATCACAGAAAACTTGGCTAACACGAAGGTTAGACAAGCGTTAAGAAAACTCGCCCTCAAGCTTCTTCAAATATAATAATCAACAGTTCTCAGTCTTTACAGTATCTACATGATATATTCACATAGCACACTGTAATTAGCTACCAAACAGTCTAATCACACTGTTATTACCAACTTCTTTCTCTTCTATGTCTTAAATGAATTTATTTCATTAATAATTGTCAATTCGACTTATTATCCTTCAGCACGGCTTGTTAACGTTGTTACGTTACTAACTAAGACCCGATCATCATTGGTTAAGTACACTTATTGAATACCATTAACGGTTTACTTACTTACACTTCGCGTTCTTCGTTTAATCAATATTAAACCATACTTAAATTTCCAATGTCATCACTATACAAGTGATTTAAGATGGGTCTTACCATGAATTCTAAGTACATACATGTTCTACTATTGGTTTACAATCAATTGGGATTATAAAACTAACTTGCCCAACCTTGCTACACTATCGGTGCTGCGGTGCCAGCCTTAGGTTCACTATTGGCGCTGTGACGCCATTTAGCAATGTCTCATGCCCGGTCTCAGTGTTGCGGCGCGAGATCCTTATATACTAATGGTGCTAAGCAAGACCACACTTCAAAGAGCTAATTCCCTTTTTACGAAGGCTGCGATTGTGGCATTTAGTCTTTGGGGTTGGCGCTATGACGCCTCCCCTGAGCCTCAGATAGTGTTGACAATTTTATTATTCAATAAAATTCTCAGGCTCATAACTTATTCGTTTTACATCCGAATTGGCTCGTTCAAAATCCATTAGCTCCTAAATCACATACACTCTTATTTCATTAGAAAATATTTCATTTTCAAATCTTTTAACATGGAATTCATCGATTAGTTCATTATTGAGCGTTCGTGAGCGTTCATAGCTCGTTTCTTCGTTCTAAGTTGGAATTCGACAATTCTTGAGTCCACGACTCTTGAATACCTTATCTCATGTTATGCCATTGAAAACTAAAGTTTCCAAGTTATACAACAACTTTTAACTACTAATCCGAGATTTTTATGTTTTCAACGTTTAACGCCTAATCTCAAAAATTTCGCCATAACTTCGTTACTCGTGTTCTATACCCTAAATCAAATGGAAAAACTCCATTGATTCATCATCTACATCCTAACCAAACAAGATCCACATACCCTATGATGGTTTTTAATTTGTCCATCAATAACAAAATAAACACTTAACGGTTTTCTTCGGTTTAACTTACGTAAATACTTACGATAACTAATCATACAAGACATATAATGTTTTAATCATACAAGATATTCGTATTATATGTCATAATATTCTTCATACTATACTCGTATACTAACTAGTATCATACTCGTATATCACACGTATAATAACCCTAATTATTATACACATTACATTTCCTTCTCGGAAATCACTTTCCCTAACCTTTAGGTTTTAAGTCCACAGGCGAAAACTTCATTTGTCATAACTGAAATATTATTGGATACTCCATCTTGTCTTAGAATTCTATCATTACGCGTTTCTCAGAATTTCAAACTTAATTCCCGAGCAGAAACGGATGAATAGTGTTTTTGTAGAAATTTCTCAAAAAACTTTTATTTTCGTCTTGAAAATTCAAAACAATTAATCCTAGCACATAGCCAGAATCCTAACCATATCCGTACATTCTAGGTCATAGAAAGACCTTCATATAGCTTACTCACATAAATAATCAATTAAATTCATTTAATCCACATAATCAAATAAAAATTTAATTCATATAAAAATCCAATTTTCTCGGGCGTTACATTCTCCCCCCCCCCCCTTATAAGGATTCTGTCCCCAGAATCTCGCTATAATTACATAAACAAATGAGGAAAACTTTCCTTCATGTTACTCTCGAGTTCCCACGTTGCTTCTTCGGCATTATGGTTCCTCCAAATCACCTTCACCGAAGGTATTATCTTATTTCTTAAGACTTGTTTCTTCCTATCAACAATTTGAACCGGAAGTTCTTCATACATTAAGTCTTTTTCTATCTAAATAGATTCGTATTCTATTACGTGTTTGTAGTCTGATTTATAGGGACATAACACTGACACGTGAAACACATTGTGTATACGTTCCATCTCTTGAGGTAAAGCTACTTCATAAGCTACCTCTCTTACCCTTCTTAATATTTCAAAAGGTCCTATAAAACTTGGACTTAACTTCCCTTTCTTTCCAAAATGTATCTTCCCTTTCCAAGGCGATACTTTCAAAAAGACATACGAACCTATTTCAAACTCTCTCTTCTCACGACGAGGATCTGCATATTTCTTCTGCCTATCTTGAGCTGCTACCAAGTGAGTACGTATTAAATTTACCATGTTTGCCGTCTGTTATACCATCTTAGGTCCCAACATCCGACATTCACCTACTTCATCCCAACACAATGGAGTTCTGCGCTTCCTCCCATATAACTCTTTGTAAGGCGGCATGCCTATACTAGCGTGAAAACTATTATTGTACGTGAATTCCACCAAAGGTAGTTGTTCGTCCCAACTCCCCTTAAAATCCATAATACAATATCTTAACATATCTTCTAGCGTTTGAATTGTTCTCTCACTTTGTCCATCCGTTTGAGGATTATACACCGCACTCAATCTCAACTGCGTTCCCATTTGCTCTTGCAAACTCCTCCAAATATTCGATGTGAATCGTGGATCACGATCTGACACAATTGAAATAGGTACTCCATATCAAGAAATAATTTCTTTGACATACAGTTTAGCTAATTGTTCTAAGTTATACCTAACTCCTATTGGTATAAAGTGAGCCGATTTCATCAACCGATCCACTATTACCCAAATAGCATCGTATCCTTTCCTTGTTGTTGGAAGTCCCACCACAAAATCCATTGTGATATGCTCCCATTTCCACTCAGGAATTTCTAATGATTGTAACAACCCACTAGGTCGTTGGTGTTCAGTGTTAACTTTCTGACAAGTTAATCACTTACTAACATATCATGCTATCTCCCTCTTCATGTTTAGCCACCAAAAGTTCTGTTGAAGGTCTTGATACATCTTAGTACTACATAGATGTATCGAGTACCTCGAACTATGGGCCTCACTCATTATCTCTTCTTTTAACTCGGGATTATCTGGAACCCAAATTCTTCCTTCAAAAAGAAGCAATCCCTCCTTCTCGAGGTTATACTTAGTCTTCTCTTCATCTTCCATCCTCTTCTTCATTCGTTCGCAGTCCTCATTGCCTAATTGAACTTCTTTAACCTATTCCACTATGGTTTGTTGGGTCTCCATTACGAATAACATTTCTACCGCTTCACCCGGTAACTTAACTTCTAATTCCATCCTTGCCATCACCATTACTAACTCATTCTGAGTCGTTAACATTGACAGCTTTTCTCTACCCTTCCTACTTAGCTTATCGGCTACTACATTTGCTTTCCCCGGATGATATAAGATATCACAATCGTAATCTTTTATCAACTCTAACCACCTTCTCTGCCTCATATTCAACTCATTCTATGTGAAGATATATTTCAGACTTTTATGGTCTGTGTATATCTCACACTTCTCCCCGTATAAATAATGTCTCTATATTTTTAAGGCAAAAACTACCGATGTCAATTCTAGGTCATGAGTATGATAGGCCTTCTCATAATCTTTTAACTGACATGATGCATATGCAATGACCTTGCCATACTGGATGAGCACGCAACCCAGTCCTCTATGCGAAGCATCGCTATAAACTATGAAATTCCCCGTATCGTCTGGCAAAGATAATACAGGTGCCTCACTTAACCTCCTTTTTAGTTCCTGAAAACTATGCTCACACTTCGCTGTCCAAACATACTTTACTGACTTCCTCATCAAATTCGTCAACGGAGTAGCTATTTTAGAAAAGTCCTGGATGAAACTTCTATAGTATCCCTCTAACCCCAGAAAACTCCGAACCTCAGTTGGCATTTTTGGTTTCTCCCACTCATTAACTGCTTCTACCTTTGCTGGATCCACGGAAATGCCATCTTTATCAATAAAATATCCTAAAAACTGCACTCTTTAAAGCCAAAATTGATACTTAGTGAATTTTGTATACAACTTCTCCTTCCTTAGTGTTTCCAACACTATCCTTAAATGTTCAGCATGATCTTCTGGCGTCTTAGAATAGACTAGAATATCATCAATGAACACTACAACAAACTTGTCCAGATATTGTTTGAACACTCTGTTCATCATATCCATGAATGCGGCTAGCGCATTAGTCAACCCAAATGACATGACCAAAAACTCACAATGATCATAACAAGTTCTGAATGCCATCTTAGGTACATCCTACTTCCTTACTTTCAACTGATGATACCCTGTACGTAAATCAATTTTAAAAAAATACTTTGTCCCTTTAAACTGATCAAATAGATCATCTGTGACGCCCCCAAATTCAAGTATCTTCCAACCCGACAAATGGTGCTACACGGTACTCATAACTATACATTCATTCTATTGAAACAACATAAAAATATGTGTATCAACGACATTCTTATTACATTAATAATACATCCCGTTCCCAGGTTTTGAAACCATTACATTCTATGTTCGTTGTAATATAATTTATACAAACATACTAGTCTATTACAGAATAAACTAGTCATTCATCTTCGCCTTACCTTTATCTCTACTGGAACCCTTAGTTCTCTTGACCTTAGCTGCAATCATATGATTCAAGCAAGAAGTGAGAATAACTAGCTCAGCAAGTCTAACAATATATTATAAAGATACCACTTCGAGAATCACATGATTATTCTTCATTAACTGAACAATAGTTATGAAGTACTATGAAACATTGAATAGCACTTCTCATCTCATAAAACAATTCTGAAGTACATAAAGTAGCTTGGAAATTCTGAGTAGGTCCATAGACCATGAACATTCTCTTTAGCTTTTATTCATGAAAAGGACAACCCGGTACTAAGACCGTAAGTCCGATATTTCTTATGAGCACTTCTAGGTGATCAGCCTATAGTACTCTATATTGATCAACATTCATCCGTTAAACGTATTTACGTTTACGTTTTGGCAACCTCGCGTGCCCATCAAATAATCAATGTAAAATACATTTGTTTATTCAAACTAAGGTTTACCTTGAATCTATACCAAACAATTGGCGTAGGATAGCGTTATCAATTCTATATTGAAAGACTTGTAAATAAATCAATTATTCTTTTAAGATTAGTCTAGCTGAGTTAAAATTGGCATCGACCCTTTCTTTAAAACAATTCATGCATCTCATAACATGAATCACTAAAAACTTGGCTAACACAAAGGTTAGACAAGCGTTAAGAAAACTTGCCTTCAGCGTCTGCTATAGTAAAATTACTTTCCCTTTGAGTCTTTACGATCTCTACAACACATAACCACATAATATACCACATTATGTCATAAATGAACATACATGGTTCCTAATGAATCTTACCCTTCTTCTCAATCTAATAATGTGTTAGATTTGTTATTATCGGTTCTGGCTTTTTGTATTACATTGTTCTTACCAACTTCTTTCTCTTCTATGACTTAACTGAAATTATTTCATTAATACAACTCGTTTCGAGTTAATCATCCTTCCTTACGTCTTACTAATGTTCTTACGTTACTAACCGAGACTCGATCGTCATTGGTTAAGTATACTTATTGCATACTGTTCACGTTCACGTAATATTCAACAATTTTTAGTTGTAACTCTCAACATTATAGTTATCATCATTACTGAATACAGTTCACTTTCTTATACTTTACGTTCTTCGTTTAAGTATTTATTAAACAACATTAAATTCCTAAAGTTATAACTATAAAAGCGATTTAGGAAGGGTCTTATCATGTTCATTCAAAAATTACATGTCCCATACTTGTCTTGCAAACTATTGGGTTCACAATCAACTTGGTCAACAAACTTTCCTCTGGCTTAAGGCATGCAGCACACATCATTCTTTACTATAGTGGTAATCATGCTGGCGCCACTCTCTTCAAGAACCAAACTTTTTCATATATGGAAATGCTTGCATGAGTAATATAATGGAGTTCAGTCTTTGCAGTAAAACTCCAAAGATAGCTAATGAACATGCTTGTGTCATGGCATGCGCGCATTTTATAAGGCCTTGTCTGGGTCATTTCGCATGCTTTGAGATCATGATGCATGAAAATTTTGATGACTTCTTACATAAATGAATTTCTCGGACTCTAAAATTGTTCATTTTAAGTATGAATTGGCTCGTTCAAAAGACAATAGCTCACAAATTACATAATCTAAGTGTTCATGCAAGAATTTTCCATTTTTGACTTTGTTAACTCAAAATTCACCTATTAGTTCATTTTAACGAAAACAATAAACGTTCGTGAACATTCAACGCTCATTTCTTCGTTCTAAGTCGGAATTCGGTCATTTTTGAGTTCACAACTATGAGACTATACTCCATCGAAAACCAACGTTTCCGAGCTAAATATCAAAATTTGACTTCCATTCTGAGAATTTCACGATTTCGACGATTATCGTTCGAACTCATGAATTCTGCCATAACTTCATTACTTATGATTTGATCATCGTTTCAAATGGATTCTATCCATCATACTAACATCTTAACATACATATTTCATTAACTTATTTACATGATAAGTTATTACTTGTTCTTTATAAGTTTATAACTTATACAAGTATAAAGTACTTATAATTTTTCACTTCACATGACTTATCATAGTTTAAGTCTTCTAACCATCATCCTCACATCTTCTAATCATACAAATTTCATTCATGTAAACATATTACAAGTTCTTACAAGTTCTTCCTTAATTCATAACTTATATATGAACAAAGTGCTTATTCATGGCTTATTAGGACTTAAGTCCTTTGATTAATCATTCTTACTTCTTCTTAGCATACACGTCCTACCACTACTCACTTCTCTAATAGTTGAAGAGAAAGAGATTCATGGTTTAGGATCTTACCCTTGAAGATCATTTGAGTAAGCTTTAATTTTCTTCTTACTTCTTGAATTATAAAATCTAGCTTTTCTAGCTTTTCTAGCTTTTTCTCTCTAACCAATAAGTACTTATGATGTTGGATGAAATGAAACAACCAACAAATGAGCTAGCATCCTTCTTATTTATAAAAATCCCAAAGTGAGGGCTTAATAGTCAATAAGCCATCCACCTTCTTAATCACCTCCTTACTATTCATTACTTAAGCACTAAGTTAACTTGCTCATCACATATAAGCACTTTGCTTAGCCTTCAAGTTTTCTTGCTTATCAAATAACTTATCCTTTACTTAACACTTAAGTTTACTTGCCCACCACTTAACTTATTCTTTACTTAGCCACCAAGTATAAGCACTTTACTTAGCCACCGAGCATAAGCACTTTACTTGGCCATTACTTAACTTATCCTTTGCTTAACCATTAAGTTTACTTCCTCATCACTTTGTATCACCCATGGGTTGCCCCATGGTTCATGCTTACCCATTGGATTCTTACTTTGGGCTTTACATTCAATTAGCTTCATTAACTTAACTTATACTTAGTCTCGCATTAAACAAACATTGGGCTTGTTCATTACTTCACTTTGGACCTTAACCTTTAATTCCAATTGGACTTAACCATTCTTATACTTGGGTTTGTACAATTCCTAACAAATCCTATATGTCCAATACATTTGGCTTAAAGCCTTTTAACGTATAATATACGTATTAATCTCGTATTACATCTCGTATAACTATTCATATACAACATACCATCATTCATACATACTCGTATAATATCTCATATCATACTCGTATTCATTACCTCATATAATACCTACGTATTATACGATCATCGCTTTAATTCATTATATGCATTTCAATTCCTTCTCGGAAATCACTTTCCCTAACCGTTAGGTTTTAAGTCCGCAAGCGAAAACTTTGTTTGCCATAACTGAAATATTATTGGATATTCCATCTCGTCTTAGAATTCTATCATTACGCATTTCTCGGAAGTTCAAAAATAATTCCCGAGCAGAAATCAGTGAATAGTATTTTTATGAAAATTTCTTGAAAAACTTTTATTTTCATCTTGAAAATTCAAACACTTTAATTCTATCACGTAGCCAAAATCCTAACCACATTCGCACATTCTAGGTCATAGAACGACCTTCACATAGCTTACTCACTTAAATAATCAATTAAATTCATTTAACCCACATAATCAAATAAAAATTTAATTCTCATAAAAATCCAATTTTCTCGGGCGTTACATTCTTCCCCTCTTATAAGGATTTTGTCCCCAGAATCTCGCTACAACACATAAACAAATGAGGATAAAATTTCTTCATTTTAATCTCGAATTCCCACATTGCTCCTTCGGCATTGTGGTTCCTCTATTTCACCTTCACCGAAGGTAATATCTTATTTCACATGTCTTGTCCCTTCCTATCAATAATCTGAGTTGGAAGTTAAGCATTTACTAACACATTACGATATCTCTCTTCCATATTTGGCCAACCAAAGTTCCGTCGAATGTCTTAATACATCCCAGTACTACCTGGATGTATCGAGCACCTCGAACTATGACTTTACTCACTATTTTTCTTTTAACTATTAGAATTATTTGGAACTCAAATTCCTCCTTCAAAACACGATTATACTTGGTCTTCTCTTCATCTTTCATCCTCTTTTTCATTTTTTGGCATCCCTCGTTACCTAGTTGTACTTTCTTAACTCGTTCCATCTTCGTGGATTGAGTCTACATTGTGAATAACATTTCTACCGCTCCATTTTGTAATTTAACTACTAACTCTGTTCTCTCCATCTCCGTTATTAACTCATTCTGAGTCATTAACATCAATAGCTTTTCCCTATCTTTCCTACTTAACGCGTCGACTACTACGCTTACCTTCCCTTTATGATATAAGATATCACAGTCGTGATCCTTTATCCCTTCTAATCACCTTATCTACCTCATATTCAACTCCTTCTGTGTGGAGATATATTCCAGACTCTCATAGTCCGTGTATATCTCACACTTCTCCCCGTATAAATATTATCTTCATATTGTTTTAATTCAAAAAATAAAGCTGCCAATTCTAGATCATAAGTAGGATAAACCTTCACATAATCCTTTAACTGACGTGATGCATACGCAATGACCTTGCCATGCTACATAAGCACGCAACCTCGTCCTCTATGCGAAGCATCGCTTTAAATTACAAAGTTCCTCGTATCATCTTATAAAGATAATAAAGGTGCCTCACTTAACCTTCCTTTTTAGTTCCTGAAAATTCTTTTTCTCACTTCTCATTCCTATCATACTCATCAATAACAAATCAATATATCTTTTAAGCTAAAATTCACACTTAGTGAATTTCGTATCCAACTTCTCCCTCTGTAGTGTTTCCCACACTATCTTCAAATGTTCAGTGTAATCTTCTGACGTCTTAAAATAGACTAGAATATCACTAATGATCATTACCACAAACTCGTCCAAATATTATTTGAACACTTTGTGGCGATAATGTTACTTTCAACCATAGCACCTCACAAGAGTACTTATCAAATTGCCATCAACTTGCTTGGCGCCCCTTACGAAAAGTCTAACTTTAGTACATTAGTTAACCCAAATGACATAACCAGAAACTCGTAATAACCATAATGAGATCTGAACTTCGTCTTGGGTACATCCTCCTTCTTCCTTACTTTTAACCGACGATACCCAGTACACAAATCTATCTTAGAAAAATACTTTGCCTCTTTCAACTAAACAAATAGATCATCGATCCTAGGCAATGGGTATTTGTTCTTAACCGCTAACTTACTCCACTCACGATGGTCAATACGCAAAAGTAACGACTCGTCCTTTTCCTTAACATCCTCCTAGATTTCATCATGGTTAGACAACAAGAACATCCCGGTGATTTATTACCGTAAAATACTACCTTGGGTTTTCTTCGAAAATCGAAGATTCATACCTTTATTCTGACAATTTATTAAAGTTTTATGGTTAATTAACCCATTCATACCGAGAATTACTTCAAATTCTCTCAACCTTATTGATACTTATCTATCGATAATTTATTACCTTTATTATCCATGAAATAATTCCCATGAATATATTCAATGAGAGTTATATCCTCCTTCTCTACCTTAACATTTAAAGGTATTTATAATCCCTTCGGGAATGAACTTAATCACTTAGCAAATTCATATGCTATAAAAGAACAAGTAGCACTCCAATCAAACAACACATAAGTATTCATTGTATTGACTGTAATGATACCTGTTACTACATCTGCTGATGCAACCGCATCTTGGACCATCATATTAAAAGTACGGGTCATAGATCTACCCTACGATGGTGGTCCAGTAATGGCTTACTTACCACTTCTAACACCTTTACTTTCCTCCGAACACTTCTTTAGGCAATTTCTTGCCATGTGGTCCAACGACCCACATACAAAATAGCCATGGTTTTTCGTAGGATTAGGACAAATGGGTGATATATGACCCTCTTGTCCACAGTTATAACAAACCAATTTTCCCTTCAGACAGACTCCTAAAAGAGTCCTTCCACATGTCTTACATGCTTCCATCCTACGTTTAGGATCCCTTTGTCCCACTCCAGTATTCCCGGAGTTAAATTTTTTTCTTTTTGGCATACTGCCACTACCACTGGCACTCTCTGCCTTGGTTCCTCCCTCTCCCTTACTCTTATTCTTTCTCTCTTTGTGGTATTGGGTCAACGTCTCACTACCACCTTCTGCTATAATTTCTTTCTCCGTAGGAAGCACTCTAGAACATAGAAAATCTACTATAGAGCAGGGTTTCAGGCCCTACTCAAACCTACGAGCCTTCGTCTCCTCAGTGTCCACTTGGTGTGGAGCAAACCTTGACAACTCATTGAATTTGGCCGCGTACTGGGGAACCGTCGTGTTCCCTTGCTTAAGTTCTAAGAACTTAATCTCCATTCTCCCTTATAGGCTTGTAGGGAAATAGTTCTCGAAGAAAACCTTCTTGAACTGTTCCCACGTTACCACATATATTCTATCCCCTCCTTGGTGAGCCTCCCATCAGAAGTTGGCTTCTCCCTTCATCATGTAAGTTGTAAAAGAAGTCTTTTGCGCCTCAGCTACGCTTGTAATAACAAACGCCTTCTCTATTTCTTTCACCCGTGTCTGGGCCTCTATTGGGTCCATCGTTCCTTTGAACTCTGGCGGACCTACGCTTTTAAACTCTTTAAAGGTAGTCATTCTGGCTACCCTAGGTCTCGTGGGTGCTCTACCCCCGGTTTGGTTAAATGCAGCCATTAATAAATTAATGAACTCTTGTATAGGGTTGTTTTGACCCCCTTGGTTATCATTATGTGATTCCGCTTCCTGATTACGTTGTCTTCTCCTTGGCGGCATTTTCTGATTAAATAAATAAAATTTCATTATTATCTATTTACTTAGTTATTATTTGCCAACAACTCATACCATAACAAAGCATATTAAATGAAAACGTCATTATATTCATATGCTTCTTCATAATTTAAAACTATTTACAATTTGCTTCTATAGCCAAAAGCTATTAGATTTCTATCCCGCAATTGAACTTCACAAAAGTTGGGATTTACAAAAAGACTACCATTTGATATAAAAGAGGGTTTTATGTCACTACACACCTATTTATAACTCTAGACTTCTAATAATGCATAACAACGTCCTCGTGTTTCTCATTCACAAGAATCAACACAATATCCCGACTAATAGTATGTCGAGTTTGTCCCAACTCAATGGAATAACAAGCAATTCTCAGCTTGAAATCCTTATGAGCACTCTCATAGATGTAAGACATTCGTGCTATCTTCAAGTCTCTTTCAACCAATTTCTAACGAAGCTCATCGACCTCTTCCTTATAGTCCCTAGCCTTATTTGTCATAAGCACCTTTTCACCGTGCTCTGACTCAAAATCTGCTTCTGCAGACTCCTTTGCTTCATGGAGATAACTAATCTCTTCATTTTGATTCTACACAATTATACTCAGTTGCATATTCCTGTCAAGCACTGCCAGATACAATGCTCTCATCGCATCTAGAGGTGTTGACTCTTGTACAGGTACCACCGTATTAACCGATGTTACCTCAATTTCTTCCTCCATATCAATCATCATATTAAGGTATGATTCTATATCCATTTCTCCCTCGGAGTAGTTCTCCTCAGAAAAGTACTATTCTGGCTCTGACTCTTCTAGAATCACTAATAGTACCTCCGCCATTGGCATAGGTACAGGCTCTAACTCCGTTCACCATTTCTTCGATCACCACGTGTATATCTCTATAAATCAAGCTATCGATCGATATCTACAATAACATATAACATGTTGATTAGTACATAATACACAATAGTATAAGCATAAATCACATTTAATTTATTTAGGAATACTTTCCATCTTTTAAATTCTTTGGTACTGAGTTTCCTCAATACCTTATTAACTCATTCAACTCAAGTAAAACTCGAGTTTACTTCCTTCGGACTTTTCCTTCCCTAACGAGGTTATTAGCCTAAGTTTCTTCCCCCATTAAGTTTTATAACCTAATGCTTTGATACCAACATTTGACGCCTCCAAATTTGGGTATCTTCCAACCCGAAAGATGGTGCTACACGGTACTCATAGCTTTACATTCATTCTATTGAAACAACATTAAAATATGTGTAAAAACGACATTCTTATTACATTAATAATAATACATCTCGTTCCCAGGTTCTGAATCCATTACATTCTGCGTTCGTTGTAATATAATTCATACAAACATACTAGTCTATTACAGAATAAACTAGTCATTCATCTTCGCCTTGCCTTTATCTCTACTAGAACCCTCGGTTCGCTTGACCTTAGCTACAATCATATGATTCAAGCAAAAAGTGAGCATAACTAGCTCAGCAAGTCTAACAATATATTATAAAGATACCACTTCGAGAATCATATGATTATTCTTCATTAACTGAACAATAGTTTTGAAGTACTATGAAACATTGAATATCAATTCTCATCTCATAAAACAATTCTGAAGTACATAAAGTAGCTTGGAAATTCTGAGTAGGTCCATAGACCATGAACATTATCTTTAGCTTTTATTCATGAAAAGGACAAACTGGTACTAAGACCGTAAGTCCGACATTTCTTACAAGCACTTCTAGGTGATCAGCCTATAGTACTCTATGTTGATCAACACTCATCCGTTAAACGTATTTACGTTTAAGTTTTGGCAACCTCGCATCCCCATTGAATAATCGATGTAAAATACATTTGTTTATTCATACTCGGGCTTACCTTGAATCCGTACCAAACAATTGGCGTAGGATAGCGTTATCAATTCTATATTGAAAGACTATTAAATAAATCAATCAATCTTTCAAGATTAGTCTAGCCGAGTTAAAACTGGCATCGACCCTTTCTTTAAAACAATTTATGCATCTCATAACATGAATCACTAAAAACCTGGCTAACACGAAGGTTAGACAAGCGTTAAGAAAACATGCCTTCAGCGTCTGCTACAATAAAATTACTTTCCTCTTGAGTCTTTACGGTCTCTACAACACATAACCACATAACATACCACATTAGGTCATGAATGAGCATACATGGTTCCTAATGAATCTTACCCTTCTTCTCAATCTAATCATGTATTAGATTTGTTATTATCGGTTCTGGCTTGCCGTATTACATTGTTCTTATCAACTTCTTTCTCTTCTATGACTTAACTGAAATTATTTCATTAATACAACTCGTTTCGAGTTAATCATCCTTCCTTACGGCTTACTAAAATTCTTACGTTACTAACCGAGACTCGATCGTCATAGGTTAAGTATACTTATTGCATACCGTTCACGTTCACATAATATTCAACAACTTTTAGTTATAACTCTCAACATTATAGTTATCATCATTACTGAATATAGTTCACTTTCTTATACTTTACGTTCTTCGTTTAACTATTTATTAAACAACATTAAATTCCTAAAGTCATCACTATAAAAGCGATTTAGGAAGGGTCTTATCATGTTCATTCAATAATTACATGTCCCATACTTTTCTTGCAAACCATTGGGTTCACAATCAACTTGGTCAACAAACTTTCCATGCCGGCGCCGCAGCGTGGCATTCCCTTACTATAGTGGCGCTGTGGTGCCACTCTTTAGTACCCGACCCTACTGTAAATGGTGCAGCGGCGTGAGTAATATAACTGGAGTTGGCGCTGCGACGTGAAACTCCAGTAGCTGACGAACATGCTTGGCGCTATGGCATGCCTTATAAGGCCTTGTCTGGCGTTGTGGCGCCAGACCTCAGTGCCAGAAATTTTTGATAGACTTCTTACATAAATGAATTTCTCGGACTCCTAAATTGTTCATTTTAAGTCCGAATTGGCTCGTTCAAAAGCCAATAGCTCAAAAATTACACAATCTACGTGTTCATGCAAGATTTTTCTTTTTTCGACTTCGTTAACTCAAAATTCACCTATTAGTTCATTTTAACGAAAACGATAAACGTTCGTGAACGTTCAACGCTCGTTTCTTTGTTCTAAGTCAGAATTCGGTCATTTTTGAGTCCGCAACTCTAGAATGCCAAATGAGACTATACTCCATTGAAAACTAATGTTTTCGAGCTAAATATCAAAATTTGACTTCCATTCTTAGAATTTCACGATTTCGACGATTATCTTTCGAACTCGTGAATTCCGCCATAACTTCGTTACTTATGATTTGTTCATCGTTTCAAATGGATTCTATCCATCATACTAACATCTTAACATACATATTTCATTAACATATTTACATGATAAGTTATTACTTGTTCTTTATGAGTTTATAACTTATATAAGTATAAACTACTTATGATTTCACTTCACATGACTTATCATAGTTTAAGTCTTCTAACCATCATCCTCACATCTTCTAATCATACAAATTTCATTCGTGTAAACATATTACAAGTTCTTCCGTAGTTCATAACTTATATATGAATAAAGTGTTTATTCACGGCTTATTAAGACTTAAGTCCTTTGATTAATCATTCTTACTTCTTCTTAGCATACAAGTCCTACCACTACTCACTTCTCTAACAATTGAAGAGAAAGAGATTCAGGGTTTAGGATCTTACCCTTGAAGATCAATTGATTAATCTTTAATCTTCTTCTTGCTTCTTGAAATATAAAATCTAGCTTTTATAGCTTTTTCTCTCTAACCAATAGGTACTTATGATGTTGGATGAAATGAAACAACCAACAAATGAGCTAGCATCCTTCTTATTTATAGAAATCCCAAAATGAGGGCTTTATAGTCAATAAGCCATCCACCTCCTTAATCACCTCCTTACTATTCATTACTTAAGCACTATGTTAACTTGCTCATCACATATAAGCACTTTGCTTAGCCTTCAAGTTTACTTGCTTATCGAATAACATATCCTTTACTTAACCCTTAAGTTTACTTACTCACCACTTAACTTATTCTTTACTTAGCCACCAAGTATAAGCACTTTACTTAGCCACCAAGCATAAGCACTTTACTTGGCCATTACTTAACTTATCCTTTGCTTAACCATTAAGTTTACTTGCTCATCACTTTGGATCACCCATGGGTTGCCCCATGGTTCATGCTTACCCATTAGATTCTTACTTTGGGCTTTACATTTAATTAGCTTAATTAACTTAACTTATACTTAGGCTTGCATTAAAAAAACATTGGGCTTGTTCATTACTTCACTTTGGACCTTAACCTTTAATTCCAATTGGACTTAACCATTCTTATACTTGGGCTTGTACAGTTCCTAACAAATCCTACAAGTTTGATACATTTGGCTTAAAGCCTTATAATGTATAATATACGTATTAATCTCGTATTCCAACTCGTATACTTATTCATATATGACATAACATCATTCATACATACTCGTATAATACCTCGTATCATACTCGTATTCATTACCTCATATAATACCTACGTATTATATGATCATCGCTTTAATTCATTATACGCATTTCAATTCTTTCTCGAAAATCACTTTCCCTAACCGTTAGGTTTTAAGTCTGCAAGCGAAACCTTTGTTTACCATAACTGAAATATTATTGGATATTCCATCTCGTCTTAGAATTCTATCATTAAGCATTTCTCCGAAGTTCAAAAATAATTCCCGAACAGAAATCAGTGAATAGTGTTTTTACGGAGATTTCTCGAAAAACTTTTATTTTCATCTTGAAAATCCAAACACTTTAATTCTATCTCGTAGCCAAAATCCTAACCACATTCGCACATTCTAGGTCATAAAATGACCTTCACATAGCTTACTCACTTAAATAATCAATTAAATACATTTAATCCACATAATCAAATAAAAATTTAATTCTCATAAAAATCCAATTTTCTTGGGCGTTACATCATCGATCCTGGGCAATGGGTATTTATTATTAATTGTTAACTTGTTTAACTCTCGATAGTCGATACAAAGTCATAACGACCCATCCTTCTTCTTTACAAACAATACCGGTACTCCCTACGGAGACACACTAGGTTGAATGTACTTCCTGTCTAATAGTTCCTGTAGTTGAACCATTAACTCCTTCATCTCTACTGGAGCCATCCTATATGGTGCCCTTGAAACTGGTGTCATACCAGGTAACAAATCAATCACAAACTCAACCTCCCTATCCGGTGGAAGACCCGATATTTCATCTGCAAATACATCCGCAAACTCTTGAACTATAGGTATCTATTCCAATGATGCTCCCACTCTTTGGGTATCCACAACACGGTATAGATATCCTATACACCCCTTCCTCAACATTTTCCTAGCTTGTGTCATCGTTAGACAACAAGAGCGTCTCGGTGATTTACTACCGAAGAACATTACCTTGGTTTTCTTAGAAAGTTGAAGGTTCGCACTTTTCCTATGACAATCTATGATAGCCTTATGGTTAATGAACCAATCCATACCAAGAATTACATCGAATTCTTTCAACCTTATCAGTACGAAATCTACCGATAATTTGTTTCCTCTAATATCTACGCAACAATCCCTATGAATATGTTCAATGGGAATTATCTCTTTGTTTGCTACCTTAACGTCTAAATGTATTTCTAATCTTTCTGGGAATAAACCTAATCGCTTAGCAAATTCACATGCTATAAAAGAACAAGTAACAGCCGAGTCAAATAACACATAAGCATTTATTTCATTGGACCGAATGATACCGCCATTACATCAGTTGATCTGCCGCCGATTGGACGATCATATTAAATGTACGGGCTGAGGGTCTACCCGCCGATGGTGTTGGTCCAGCAATGGCTAACTTACCACTACCAGAACCCTTACTACCCTCTGACCCCTTCTTCGGGAAATTTCTTGTCATGTGGTCCATCGACCCACAAACAAAATAGCCATAGTTTTTCTTTTCGCATGTGTTGCATGCCTCCATCCTACGTTTAGGATCCCCTTATTTCACCCCAATATTCTCGGAGTTAAAACTCTTCCTTTTTTGGCATACTACCACTACCACTGGCACCCTCTGCCTTGGCTCCTCCCTCTCCCTTTCTCTTATTCTTTCTCTCTTTGTGGTATTGGGCCAACGCCTCGCTACCACCCTCTACGATAATTGCCTTTTCCAGAATGGTCCCATAGGAAGCATTTTAGAACACATAAATCCTACTATAGAGCCAGGGTTTCAGGCCCTGCTCAAACCTGCGAGCCTTCCTCTCTTCAGTGTCCACTTGGTGTGGAGCAAACCTCGCCAATTCATTAAATTTGGCCGCGTATTGGGGAACCGTCATGTCCCATTGCTTAAGTTCTATGAACTTAATCTCCATCCTCCCTTGCATGCTAGTAGGAAAGTAGTTCTTGAAGAATACCTTCTTGAACTGTTCCCACATAACCACATCAGTTCTAGCCCCACCCTGGTGAGCCTCCCACCAAAAGTTGGCTTCCCCTTTCATCCTGTAAGTCGCAAAAGAAGTCTTTTGCGCCTCAGCTACGTTTATAATAACAAACGCCTTTACTATTTCTTTCACCCATGTCTAGGCCTCTACTGGGTCCGTCGTTCCTTTAAACTACGGTGGACCAATGCTTTTAAACTCTTTAAAGGTACTCTTTCTGGCTACCCTAGGTCCCGCGGGTGCTCTACCCCCGATTTAGATAAATGTAGCCGTTAATAAATTAACGAACTCTTGCATAAGGTTATTCTGACCCCCTTGATTATCGTTATGTGATTCTGCTTCCTAATTACGTTGTCTTCTTCTTGGCGGCATTATTCTTATTAAATAAATATAGTTTCATTATTATCTATTTACTTACATAGTTATCATTCCATAATAATAACCTATACCACAACAAAACACATTAAATAAAAAACTTCATTATATTAATATGCTTCTTCCTAGTTCAAAACTATTTATAACTTGCTTCCATAGCCAAAATCTATTACATTACTATCCCGCGATTGAATTCTACAAAAATTGGGATTTACAAAAAGATTACCCTTTAATTATACAAAAAAGGGTTTTACGTCACTACACATATACAAAAAGATCTATCGATCTACTAACACTGCCTCACAACATTCTCGTGCTTCTGATTCGCTATAATTGAAACAATATCTCAACTAATAGTATGTCGAGTCTGTCCCAACTCAATAGAATAATAAGCAATTTTAGCTTGAAATCCTCATGAGCACTATTATAGATGTAGGACATCCGTGCTATCTTCTGGTCCTTTTCCACCAGTTTCTTACGAAGCTCTACGGCCTCATTCTTATAGTCCCTCACCTTATCCATCATAAGCACCTTCTCATCATGCTCTAAGTCAAAATTTGCTTCTGCAGACTCCTTCGCCTCATGAAGAGCACTTATCTCTTCATTCTGGTTCTTCACAATAGTGCCCAGTTGCACATTACGGTCAAGCATCGCTAGAAATGATGAAGCAAGGAAACACCTAAAACCTTACCACTATGAACTGATAATAGAGTAGGCATATGTTCTCTTTGGCATTACATCTTGTGCTTCTAAGGCAACCAGCATGAGAAATAGAAGATTACTAATGCAACACCATTATGATTTGATTTTGATTGATAATTAAGTGAATGTCATTATTTTTTTCAATACAAAGTGTATGTCAGTTGGATCCATACAAGTAAGTGTATCCATTTCCTTTAACATCATCATAGTCAAATTTTAATCGCGTTTAGGTTTCTTCACTTCTATTTTTAGTTTTAATTTTAGTTGGTTGTTCTGCATATTCAACTTGACTAATGTATCTATTTTTACCTACCATAATTCATATGCATGTATTTACCATCACAGGTAAAAGGAATCTCAAACATAATAGAGGAAAACAAATGGAACCATAACATTCTGGAAGAAAAGCTACACAAGTCTCAGCATGTCATTGTATTTTTACAACATGGCAGCATCAGGAAGAGCCCGTTCATGTTAAATATGAGCACATATACCAGTGAAAGGAACGTGCTAGAGATTTTACCCCACAGCTCTACCCATGATGTGATGCCGCTGAAGCCAGAGCTGTCCATGAGCATATAACCCCCTGCCCTGTCATCTTTGTTATTGTTATCTCCTGAGAAAGGAAGCATAATCAGAAACTTGTGGAAATATTACCCGCAGATTGCCATGGATTTACCATCTACCATTAATATTCTTATATTAACAATAGCTGAACCACCAAACAAGAGAGATCAACTAATTAAAGGAAGAGGGGAAGGGAGGGGAAGAAAATCAACTGATAAAACTAGCTGAAACTTCAATACAAGTTTGATACTTGAGATGCCCATATTGTATGAATCTAAACCAATTCAACATGGTGAACTGAGAGGTTTGCATGAAAAAACTAAATATCTATCAATAGTTATAATAATTACCACAAGATATGGAATAACTAAATGGGGGAAGCTAACCAGTAAACAACTTAAAGGTTGTTGGAAATGCTCTCCGAGGTGTGACCCAAAATATATTTGACTTTATTGTTTGGTAGAGCCCTGGGTCTATGATCAATGGCATTGCCCTTTGACCCCTGCAGACAAATTGGCATAGTAACATTAATTTTAGAATTAATTTCTTCACATATTGATACACAAAAGGGAGAAAGGGGGAGGGAAAAGGAGTAGAGGGGGGAATAATTTCATCCTTGGTGCTACCACTGTCAGTCAGTAAACTCAACTAAAAAATTTCACCATAAGAAACCAAAATTCACAAACATAACTTTTTAAATGAAGAAAGAGAAAGAATAGACATACAAATCCATCCTGCTGAAGAATGTAAGCATCCTGTGTTTTAGCCAATATCTCTTTATCCTTCTGAATAGCACCTTTCATTCCCCTAGCAGGATCTGTGAGGACCAGCTCAGCACCAAAAGCATGAAGAATAATTTTTCTCTTAAGACTCATTGTTTCTGTTCCAAAATTTCTGTAAGAATAATTTTTCTCTCACTCTTTTTCGGCTGCCCGACAACCCAAAATTTCTGTTCCAAGTGCTACCGAGACATATCCATGAAAGCCGAGCAAGAGAAGTCTGCCAAATCTGCTGTCAAAAACTCCCTATTTCCCTCTCCAGCTCCGACGGTGGTTTTGTCGTCTTCATCGGCGGTGTCCTTGTCATAAACTTCTCTCGATTGGTTGGTTTATACGATAAAGACGGTTGCAGAGCAGGTGGTCTGACTGAACCGGTGCTCAGCATGCCGGAAGAGGTTCGGGCTTATGGGTTTCACGTGCAGGTGTGGGACGACGTTTTGTGGGACTCACAGGTACCCGGAACAGCACGGCTGCGCCTTCAATTTCAAGGCGGCAGGGAGAAAGGCAATCGCGAGGGAGAATCCTCTGGTTAAGGCTGAGAAATTTCAGATCTGGCCTGGAGACTGGGAGCGGGATAGGGCAAAATACTGATAAGAGTGATACTTATTATTTAAGTTTTCACTTCAGCGAGATTTTTTAAAGCTCCGTATTTTTCTTGATAGACAACGTTTTTAAAAAAAACGTTATCTAGTTAACACCAAAAAAATATCTTTTTAAATAGATAACATTTTTGTATATATATCTACAACGTTTTTTTTAAAACATTGTAAAAAAAATACCACAATATTTTTATAAAAAATGTTCTAATTTAAGTGTTGTCTATTTGGTACTTTGTACTGGTGCCATGTCAGAAGTCACACTCATATGTTTTCTAGGTTACTCAGAAAATATATTTCGTGAACATCCTACCTGGTTTGATCGTTCACCAAATATAACCTGCTTGATGTTTTAGTGAACTAAGACTATAAGAATGAAGTCCATCTAACATACAATAATCTGGTTACAACAACAGAATCAAAACAACAAATATGAGAAAGATCTGAGGACATGAACTTCTTGTCAGAGCCATCTAGGTAAGTTCTGGGTTACCCAGAAAAGTTTGGTCATGGTCGGTCAACCGACTTTAACCATCAATAACTTTCAATCTATGCTAGATCTAAACTTGATTCAAGTTCTAGATCCAAGATCTCATAGCAAACTACAAGATAAAAGCTTAAAACAACAAAAAACATAAATAGGATGAGATTTAGATGGTCTGACATTCATTGTCACACATCAAAAACAAAATTTTCTAGTTTTTGTAAAACAACAATTCCAAGCCTCTAGATGTTATGGATCTAACATCTAGTAACCCAGATCATCTATGTACACTATAAACAACATGTTTTAACATTAAATCATAACATCTAACATAGGGTTCAAGATCAGATTTGATTTAGGGTTCATACCTTACTATGAACAAATTTTGATTCCTTGGTTATTAATTTGTTATGTGAGTTAGTGGGGCTTGATTTGGGGACTGAAACACCTTTAGATTTCGTGGGTTTGAGCTTGAGAGACTTTGGATAAGTATAAGTGAACAAATGAGTTTTGTTTTGTGCTTTTCTCTCTCTTATATTCTATCTAATCTTTGATGCAATGTATTTGAATGCTAATAATGGCTGAGAGCTGGAGTGTTGTAGCTCATAGCTAGGTTAGGGTAATGATTTTGCCAAGATTTGGCAAGATTTTGCTAGCAATAATTCAAAAATGAGACAAAAAGGGTATAACGGTCATTTGGTTAGCAATTTTAATGGTATTCTTGTTCATGGTACTTGAATTTAGGGTTTAATCACTAGATTTTAAACCTTAAAGTTTCTCAATTAATTTCTAGGGTTTGAAAAATTACATTTAAAGTTTAATAAAATTTAAATTAAAACACACTAATTAAAATTAGGGTTTTTAATAGAAAATTAAGGTTTTAAATAATTAGGGTTCCTTAATATCATTAGGGTTCCCAAATTAATAATTCAATTTACTAAAATAATAATTAGGGTTTCTAATTTTAGCAATTAGGGTTCCTAATTAGCAAATTAGGGTTTTCAAATATGAATTAGAGTTTTTTTCCTAATTAACAGAAATTCTATAATATGCTACATAATTCAGATAACACCATTACTACTCAGTCTTGAACTCGTAATTGAGTTTAAAAATTAGGGTTTAATAACTTGATATAAGGGTTATAATATTATTCACCATAATTGACCAACCATTAACATTACGTACATAACGTATATATTTATCACACTAAAAAATAATATTATATTTAATATAAGATTATTATTCTCCTTCACAACTCAAAATCCAAAATTAGGGTTTGGATTCTATATCTAATTTATCTTTCATATATAACATTATTAAGTTAAAATAATTAACTTAATAATCGAACAAAAAATTCATATAATAAAATATTAATTATAATAATTCCAATAATCATTTCATATATTATTTAAATGATGTAAAAATCACATTTTCATAGAAAATAAATAATAAAGACATTTCTACTATAAAATTAATTATTATAAGAATATACTTTATAATGATCAATAATTCTAAAATAAAATTATTTGAAATTATTCATGTAATAAATAAATTTTATTTATCACATATATACATACACATTACTTGGCATATATTCCCATCTTTAAAATAAAAAAAAATTATATGCAAAATTTCTTATTTATTTATATAGAAAATATCGGGTTATTACAAAATAACTATTTTACCCCTAGCTTTGAAAATCTATAAAAGAGAACCTAAATTTCATTTGTTGGTGATTTTTGAAAATCACCAACACTTGAGAGAGAGAGAGAGAGAGAGAAGTCATATGGGAGGAAAAAGGAAGAGGAAAAGTTGGCTCGTGAGCAAACTTGGAAGGAGATTAAAGGAGAAAGGTATTCTAAAACCTAACTTCTATATAGTTTTCTTTAAGTTTTATATGTTAAAAACATAACTTAATGACAATAGAAGTAAAAGATGTTAAGAATGATTTTTATATTGTTGAAATCATGAGAAAAGAAGAAATAAGAAATTAGAAGTTTAGTTTATAAATTTCTTAATGAAGTATAAGTTTTGTAATGAATTTGAACGATCCAAATGAATCATATGAATGATTCGGTGAAATAAGTCAAGAATAGTGTTTCATAACACCGAATTCCAAGAAAAAGTGAAATTGTAATCAAAATATCGATTAAAAATGAAGAACGAACGAAGAACACGTGAAGAACATGAAGAACGTTGTTGCTGGACAAATTAAAAACTATCGTAGTATAATTGTTGTTGATGGACAAGTTTAAAACCATCGGGTATAAGTTAGATGCTTATTGCTTGGTTAGGAACGGTAGAAACGTTTATGAAGAATAGATTAAACTTAGCTATAACGAAGTTATGGCAAAAATTTTGTAAAAGACGAACGAGAATTAAAAAGTGTGTCAATGAACCCGAAGGTATAGGGTTTCATAAGAAAGTAAGAAAACATAGAAAACGTGAGTCGAGGACTCAAGAACGAACGAGTTCCGAGTTCGGATGACCAAATTACGGACGAACGAATGAAGATCATTAAAAATGTAAAACGAACGAAGGATGAAGATTAAGCCAATCAAATGGCATGTTAACGAATTCAAAATAAATTTATGTTTGAGTGGAATTAAAGTACGTAAGATAAGGAAGATAATGGCTTGGGAACGACCTCGTTCCGAGTTATAACGAATAAGTTATGAAATTATTAAGTAAGCATCTCGAGTATATAAAAGACTTAGACAAATTTTCAAGATTTAGGGCTTCATGGCAAAATGACCAACCATGCTGGAAGGTGGCGCCACAACGCTTGCAGGAATAGGGAGTTAGACACTAGAGACTCGTCTTGCAGTAGCAGCAATATAAGAAAGGAGGGTATGAAATGCCAACACAACTGGGAAAAAAGACAACTGCAGTGGCAGAGTGTAGCGTGAGAGAAAGAGAAGGAACCAGTGCCGCAGCGCCGGTGTAGAGCCAAGCTCAGAAAAGAGCTTTTTATTGCTCAACTTTAAGGGAAAGTAAAATGAAAGTTAAAGAACATTTAGTTCATCAGATGTAACACGTAAACAAGTGATTTAAACCTTTAATGAAGATTGAACGGAAAGATTAAATGAGATTAAAAGACAAAGAACGTAAATGCAATGCAGTTGTGATGAGCGATCGGTCTTAACCTACAACGAACGGTATGACTTCAAAATTAAGAAAGCCATAATGAATGGTATCAAGATTAATGAAAGTCGAATGTGAGTCAGATAGAGAATGTTAGAATGAAACGTAAGCGTTAAACACTTTAATCGATGTGAAGGTTGAGTGTACGTGAATACTAAATGGATAGAACATACACCCCATGTATGGTTTGACCGTAGGGTAATGAAGATCAATGATTAAACCTATGAACAGTGAAGAAACTGAATTAAAGACAATGACGTAACGTAAAGAAACCGAGTTAATGATTAACTTGGATGACGTTCTGAGTCGAATGAACCGGACATTTTAAGATATGAATAAGGCAACGTAGAATGCTTAACGCTATGAATGCATAGGATTAATATTGAATGATCATTCCGAGTATACAGAAGACTGTATGACTTAGATAATAAAGAATGAATCATGAGGTATGACACTTAGGTGTCAGAAATCCATAAGGGATATGAAATTGACTTAACGAACATTATAGTTTAATGATTCGGATAAGTTAAGATGAGTTTAGGTTGTAGTACAATCGTAACCTTTGAGGGTTGACATATGGGAGCTAGGCTAACCAATTTCTTCATAGAGCAGAGGTATATACCAAACTGACAACCGATCTAACTCACTGTGATGACAGTATAGATGAGACGAGAACTTATTTGTTGGTTATTTATGGGAAACCACTCAGAGTACCATATGGACTACTAGCAGAGACACGATGTGTGCTGAGTCCAAGAAGAGTATAAGAAGAAGATAAGAATGAAAATCATCAAAGATGATGAATGTATGAGTAAGACATCTCTGTATGTCATGAAGCCATAAACCGGTAAAGGAAGTTATCGCGTAAACTTAGATTGAAAGAACGTGAACCCTAAAAAATAAAGTTAAGCTTAAACCAATGCGTAAGTTAAGCATATGACTAATTGGTGTATGTGCTATTTTCTTTATGTTTTATATAGGAATTGGAATGAGCAGTTCAACATAAACCTTAAGTTGTAGCTGTGCGTAAGGCAAGTTTCGTAACTTCATTCATAGTTTAAATGAATGCCAGTTTCTTAAACTTCTCAGATGTTGAACATGAGGAGTTCTATCTATGTCCAAATGTGCGATATTTTTACAAGGTGGTAGAACGTATGATGCCTTGTGCCATAATTTGAACACTTCAGTGTTTCTATGAGATGAACTGTTCTGTGATTGAACTGTTCAATATGAGAATGTTCTGTTTATACATGAACCATTATTGTTAAGTTTGTGCTAATGATTCTAGTTGGACAGGATGTGTATGAAAAAGGTAGAAGAATGAAAGTATTTCAAAGTGAATGTGACTAATGTTTTAAAGTGATAGGAATCAGAATTATTCCGATTATTCGAGCTGTTTCATAACCTTTGTTCGGTTATCAAAGTTCTAAAAGAATGTTTGAATTCTTGAAGTTGTTTGTTCAACTGCTATGACTTGCTGAGCAATTGAATGCTCACACTTGCTTTAAATAAAAAACATTTTCAGCGTAGGAGTAGAAGAACTTAAGGATCCGTAAAGATCAAGCTAATCGGTATCAAGAAGAAGTGTCATTCAGTATATGAATGAGCGTGAAGATCAAGTGAAGACTTGTAACGTAGAGTAGTTTAATTAAACTATAGACTAGTTTAATGAACTGTTATGTATCCTTGGTGGCGGATAAAAGTCACTCGTGTAAGATGTATATAATAATTTAATTATCATTATTTATAATGAAAGAGGTTATAAGGTATTAGAACCTGAAAATTGAGAATGTATGTTGTTATATTTCACTATATAATGATGTATATTTGAAAGTGGGACCATGATGTACGGAATCTGGGTATAAAGATAAACCGAATTTTGGGGCGTTGCACTAGAAATGGTACGCATGACTACGAAAAAGATTCAAATGATCCAGAAACATATACGAACATCAAGATCGACAAAAGAGTTGTGTTGATTTTCATCGAAGGGACGTGGAGTTCAATGTTGGAGATCATGTATTGTTACGTGTTGCTCCATGGAAAGGAGTTACGAGATTCAGAAAGAGAGGAAAGCTCAACCCTCGATTCATTGGTCCATTTGAAATCCTCAACCGAGTAGGAACTATGGCCTATAGACTCGCTTTACCGCCAAGTATGTTTCGTGTTCATAACATTTTTCACATATCTATGTTACGTAAATATGTGGAAGACCCAAACCACATTATTGAATTAGAACCAGATGAGATAGCGGAAGACTTAACGTATGAAGAGATGCTTGTTAAAATCTTCGATAAGAAGGAACATATTCTACGCTCAAAGATTATACCTTTTGTGGAAAAACCACGATGTTGAGGAAATCACCTGGGAGTTAGAATCTAAAATGAAATCAAGGTATCCTCACGTCTTTGACATACCAAGTACGTACACCAATTTTGAGGATGAAATTTCATAAGAAGGGGAGGTTGTAAGACCCAAATTTTATAAATAAAGACTAATTTTCTCTAAATATCATTTTGAGTAATAAAGTGTGGATTTGATATAATGTTATAGTTGTAGGTAATATTTATAAATTTTGCAAAGTAAGCAATTTGTCATAAATTATTCGTTTGGTCGAGAAATATTCATTTTATCAGGGAATATTTGTACGACGGCACAATCATTGGTGGACCCCACAACGGAATTAATGTCGAAGTTAGAAAACGACAGAAATAGCTTTTTATAAAAATAACGGCAGAAGTATTACCATTAACTGTTGAAATACTCGGTAATAAAAGTACAGCAATACGCGTGGTTGCATAATAGCACACGGTATTGTACAATATCTTTGATTATTGATGTTTACGTGAGAAGTCACTCAGTTTTATTCAATTATTGCCACATTAATTGCTGCATAGTATCTCACAATATTGATTCAATTATTTTTACAATATTTTATATTATTAAATCAATAATTGAAATGACAAAGTTATTTATATTATTATTTGCATTATTGACAATAACTAGAAAGTTCTGTCGAGGAAAGGGATTTGGTCACCTAATTGAGCACCAATAAGGAGAAGTCTTTATTGGAAAGCCCCCACTTTCCTGGGAACAATCTGGTTAATATTGTGAGTTATAATATTAATGATGAATAATTATTGATTGATTAAAAATATATGAGTAATTGATGAATAAATTGGTAGTATTTTATTTGATTATTGGGAGATGCAGAATTAATTTCCAAATGGTGTGTTTTCTTATGTTGGCAGATTGTTATTAGGTGACCCCTCATTTGGCAAATTTTCTAAAAGGTGTGCATTCATTTCTTTAAGTTGGCAGAGTATGACTTAATTCATTGGGTGGCCCTCATTTGTCAAAAGATGTGTCATTCATTTCTTTATGTTTTGGCAGAGTGTGGTTTGTTTTCTAATTTAATGAGCAGAATACTTTCTCCTCCAATGAATTTTTCTTCCAAATTGATGGGCCCTCACCCAATTAAAATAATGAATGAAAGTTAGGTAAAGTAGAATTTGGAAGTTAGGCGGAGGAAGTTTGGCAGAGTTAGGCCTGGTTGTTCAACTTTTCTCCCTCCGTTTCACTATAAATAGGGGGTAAACCTCCTTCCTCAACACACCATTTCAATATCAGAAATTCTTATTCTATAGTATTGTGAGTAATTTTTTTTAGTATAAGGATACTTTGAGTGTAGCTTTTTGTGCAAGATTTCTTAGAATAATATTTGTAAGACCCCAAATTTTATGAATAAAGATTTAAATTTCTCAAAATATTTTTAAAATATTATGGTGTGAATTTGATATAATGTTATAGTTGTGGGTAATATTTATAAATTTTGCAAAGTATGCAAGTTGTTATAAAATATTCGATTGGTCGGGGAATATTCATTTTGTCGGGGAATATCCGTATGACGACACAATCATTGGTGGACCCCATAACGGAAGTATTTTTGTATTTAGAAAACGACAGAATTATCTTTTTATAAAAATAACGACAGAAGTATTACCGTTAAAACTGTTGAACTATCCGATAGTAAAAGTATAGTAATACGCGTGGTTGCATAGTAGCACACGGTATTGATTATTGATGCTTACGTAAGAAGTCACTTAGTTATACTCAATTATTGCTATAGTAATTATTGCAGCATATCTCTCATATTATTGGTTCGATTATTTTCACAGTATCATCTCCACTATATGATATATTATTAAATCAATAATTGAGACGACAAAGTTATTTATATTATTAAATTGCAATATTTACAATGTCTAGAAGTTACATCGAGGAGAGGTTTGGTCACCTAATTATTGCATGATATAGGAGAAATCTTTATTGGAAAGCCCCTCTTTCACAGGAGCGACACGGTTGTTAAATATTGTAAGTTATAATATTAATAATGAATAAGTTCGTGTTGATTAAAGATGATTTTGATAGTTCCATTGTGTTGGGATTATTAGTGTTAGTGAAAATCGACATCTATTCCGATGATAATTGATGATGTAGGGGTTATATTGATAAATCGGGAATTTATCGGATAAATGAGCAATTAATTGCTACTAATTCACATGCTTATATAACTATTTGTTCACATATGTGTACTATTGAATCACATTCTTGTACTATTAGGGGAGTTGGTGCAAGATTGATAATACTTGCATGACTAAGTTAAAGATGGAGGTATAGATGGAGGTACTATACTGTAATTCGTATTTTCACATGATTATAACTATTGAATCACATGATTGAACTATTGATTCACATTATTTACTATTAGGGGAGGTGGTGCAAGTTTGATAATACTTGCAGGACTAAATTAAAATGAAAGAAAAGTTGGAGGTATTGTCTTTGTAATATTTTGAGCCCCAAAGCGTGCAATTATCGAAACTATATTTTTCTATAAATAGAAGCTCATTCTTCCTTCATTTCTCACCAATTCACTAAAGCTATAGAGCATTATTATTATAGAGAGAAATATATAGAAGAAAGAAAAAGAAGAAGTCTGCCTACCTCACTATTCCGTATCTAGTTTCTTTCTAAGGTAAGGGGTATTATTTCTTTCATATTCATGAAGAGAACTTACATTATTCCATTTTTTATTATTACGTTGGAATAACCTATTTATCACAATACCGCATACATGGTGAAATTCTTCATTATTCCATTCTTTATTATTATGTTGGAATAACTTTTGTTTATCAAATCTCACGCATTTATGGTGAAATTCTTCTATTATTCCATTCTTTATTATTACTATGGAATATCACATACATGCGTGCATTTACTGGTGGACTGGTTCCATCATTTATTATTTTGTCGAGAATATCACATGCGTGCGTTTCTGTGGGACTTGGTTCCATCATTTATTATTATTATTGGAATATATCTCGCATGCATGCGTTTACGCGTGACTGATTCCATTATTTATTATTTTGTTGGGAATAACACATGCATGCGATCTATCGCATGCATGGTGAATTCTTCTGTTATTCCATTCTTTATTATTCTGTTGGAATAACCTGTCTATGTGGATTATCACATGCATGGTGAATGATCCTTTGTATTCATTCCTTATTAAATTGTGGAAATGACCTGTTTATGTGGATTTGATGAAAGTCATAATAAAAGCATTGGATTGATGAAAATCATGGGTATATGTAGTATTAGTAAGTGTTATGATGAGTTATGTTGGTTATCATGTGAAAACATGAAAGTTTCTTAGAAATCACAAAGGGTTGAAAATCAAATTTTGGTGAAAATAGAACATGAAATTCAATTGAACATATCTCATAATATATTTCGAATTTTTGAGTGTGGTCAAGTTCTAGAGTTAGATCTATGAGTTTTCTAACTTATCCAAGTGAAATCACTGGAAAAGGTGTTGTAGATTTTCGTGTGGACTTATTTTAGTAAAGGAGTCAAAAGCTGCAAAATACCAAAAAAGGCTACTGCCCAGAAATTTAAAAGGGCATTTTTGGCCACTTAATTTGTGAGAAAAATTCCGGGCTTTTGGGACATGAAAATATATGGTATAAAGTATATCCTGTCCAAAAATGAGCTCATTCTGACTTAAAATGAGCAAGTTATGACTATTTCAATATTTAGGTTTTTCCGACGAAAAATGCTATAATCGGAGTTCTATAACTTCGATGACTATGAAATTTAAACTAGAAGCCCACGTTAACATGTGTAAGATCCTGCCATGATTTGGGAATTTCTGGAGTTAAACTTGAGGTAGCTAATTTCTTAAGGAATTAATTAGAAATTGTTTTTTGAAAAATAGTAAATAAATTTTAAAAATTCTGAAAAAAATATATGTTCATTATGGGACTATATTCTGCTAAATCCCAGAAAAGAAATATTTTTGGGACTGATTTGGTATTTTTCATGAAAATGGTTTAGTTATGAGTAAATGAGTTAAATATGTTATGTGAAGTTAAAAAATTGGTAAATAGGATTTTATGGCTTGGGAATCCTATATATAGGGTATGCATGATTTTGATAAGGGATTTGATCATTGGTGATGAAATCTTATGAGTATGGCATTTTGAATGATTAAATGCATTATTTGGTAAAGTGTAAACAATTGAAATAAATTGTTTATAAGTTTAAGAAGTGATTAAAATATTGTTATAATATTAACAATATTAGATTATGAGTTTATTAAGTGATTGATAATATTTGGATAAATTTAAAGTCTTTAATATTTATCCTTGTTTTCGTTTGATTAATGCTTTATATCATTATCATCATTCTCATGCTTATATTGTGATGAAAGTCATCTTTGACTTACGTGCGTAGATGGACTTGGTGTGATTATGACGAGGATTATTGATTATAATCAGGTAGTAATGTGATGAATGATGTGGTAAAAATCCTCAATGGCTTTGTAGTGCATTGATGGATGAGATTTTTGGTATGATTATGACTAGGATTATTTGGTATAGTCGTGACCATTGATGATTTAATGAATATCCTTGGCCCGTAGTGCGGGGATGATTCGATGATGTGGTTTATTTATTAAAGTTTGAGTCTCGGTGATAAAAATTGATGAAAACATTTTAAATCATAGAAGTTAGTAGATATCATGCTCTACTTGACTCTTCTAATGGATTGCTTATTCCATTGTGATTAAACTTGATGTCTATTGTATTTTATCGGTTTAACATTGTTGAAGACTAATGATAATTTATTATTGCATTATCTTAGTCATAATATTTCTTCTTGGGCTAGTTGAGCTCACCCCTTTCTTTTCTTTGTTCTCTTCAGGAAATGAGAATATAGCTGGGATGAGTCGGGAAACGGAGTGACAGTCCAGATGATAGCATTAGTAGTCCTCACTATTCTGTTAAATAGTGTGATAATAAATGTAATGAGGACTGAATTTGAGTTTGAATATTATCTATGAGGACTCCATTTAGAGTGGATATTGTCTAGAAGGCAATATTCTTGATTAAACTCTCAGTTTATGTTTTGTCGTATTTTACATGACAATTGTATAATTAAGTTATATTTGATTTATGTACCATGTATTTGGCGACTCAAGATGAGTGATGTATAATTGTTTTGGGGGCGTCACAGTTGGTATCAAAGCTTAGGGATATGATCCTGGATGAGATGTGAGACTAGAACTAGGAGGGAGGCGGGAATTCCTTCGCTAGTATGACCTACCTAAGTTTATTTGGTATTTAATTGGTCGATCGGAGTATAGGGATAATATGTGATATGTTAATTAACCCTTGTTTTGTGTGGTGTTTGAATGGCATTGAAGATGTTGTGAATAGGGCTCGATTATTGGGCGCGATATTGAGAAAGACAAAAAAAAGCAACGGCAATAATAATAATAATAAACTGGCGATGGCGCCATCGTGAATAATGATAACCATCGTGGGGAAATTATCATGCCAAGAATGGTATCCACTTCGGTGGTAATCATGGCCAAGATAATAGAAGTGGAAATTTCAAGAAGAAGGTCACCTAGCCGATTTTTGTCGTGCACCAAAGTCAAGTCGAGTCCAATTGGGACGGTGGCACCAAAGCGGATCTGGACAAAACAAAGTCGGTGGTTTCGGGAAGAGCATTTTTGTGACTTCAAAAAAAAGCGAGTAACCCGAACGAAGTTAGCACGGGTTAGTTAATTATAAATTTTTGCGAAGTCTATACCTTATTAGATACCAGTTCTACCCATTTTTTTTTATCTCTCTTGCTTGCGCTCAACGTTTAAATTTGACCCCAGAGAAGTTAGACTTTAACTTATCGGTTGAAACTCCGATAGGAGAAACCTTCATTACATGTGCTATCAAAGTCTTGGATAAGAGTCACAGTTTTGAATGATATTTCTATTGTTAATAAATTTCCTGACGTATTCTTGAAGACTTCTTAGCCTACCCCTAGAGCGTGAAATTGATTTTTGTATTGACCCCAGTACAAAACCCATTTCTAAAACCCTCAAATATTTATTTACTTAAAACGAACGTATCATGCGCCAAAGACGTTAGCTCGAGCTATTGAAGATTACGATCATACCATTCAATACCATTGTGGGAAGAAGAGAAGTGGTGGTAGCGTTGAGCGCGTTTTGAGTGCGATGTTGTTAACACAAAGACCCATTTCGTATAACTTACAAATGATGAAGATAGAGTTAAAGACTCTAGGACCCACGTGAAGATAACGAATATATGATTAGAACGACTTTAGTCGATAAAGTTAAAGCCGCTCTAAAAGCTACGGACTGAGAGTTGATGAATGTGAAGAAGAAGGTTCAAGAGGCGTTATTCTAGAAGCAAGAATCGATGAAGAGAGGAAATCTCAACCCTCGATTTTATTGGCCCATTTGAAATCCTCGATCGAGTAGGAAGCTGTGGCCTATAGACTCGTTTTTTTACCACCAAGTATGTGGCGTGTTCATAACGTTTTTTTCACGTATCGATGTTACGTAAATATGTGGATGACCCGAACCACATTATTGAATTAGAACTAGGCGAGATAATAGCGAGAAGATTTAGCGTATGAGGAGATACGTGTTAAAATCTTGGATAAGAAGGATTATATTGACACTCAAAGGTTATACCTCAAGAGTTAGAATTTGAAATGAAGTCAAGGTATCCTCATCTCTTCTACATACCAGTGCGTACGTACGTAAATTTGAGGGCAAAATTTCATAAGGAGGGAGATTGTGAGACCCCAAATTTTATGAATAAAGATTTAAATTTCTCAAAAATATTTTTTTTAATATTATGGTGTGGATTTGATATAATGTTATAGTTGTGGGTAATATTTATAAATTTTGCAAAGTATGCAAGTTGTTATAAAATATTTGATTGGTCGGGAATATTCTTTTTTGTCGGGGAATATCCATACGATGACACAATCATTGGTGTGACCCACAACGAAAGTATTGTCGTATTTAGAAAGCAATGAAATTATCTTTTTATAAAAATAACGGCGGAAGTATTACCGTTAAAAAGCTGTTGAACTACATTAGTAAAAAGTACATGCGATGTCTGGCGTGGTTGCATAGTAGCACACGGTATTGATTATTGATGCTTACGTGAGAAGTCACTCGGTTATACTCAATTATTACTCTGAGTAATTGTTGCATCATATCTCATATTATTGATTTGATTATTGTCACAATATCATACGCATATATATGATATATTATTAAATCAATAATTGAGACGACAAAGTTATTTATATTATTAAATTGCAATATTTACAATGTCTAGAAGTTCTGTCAAGGAGAGGTTTGGTCACCTAATTGCGAACCAATAGGGAGAAATCCTTATTGGAAAGCCCCCTCTTTCCTGGGAATGACCTGGTTGTTAAATATTGTGAGTTATAATATTAATGATGAATAAGTTCGTGTTGATTAAAGATGATTTTGATAGTTCCATTGCGTTGGGATTATTAGTGTTAGTGAAAATCAACATCTATTCCGATGATAATTGATGTCTGGGGGTTATATTGATAAATTGGGGAATTTATCGGATAAATGAGCAATTAATTGCTACTAATTCACATGCTTTTATAACTATTTATTCACATGTGTGTACTATTGAATCACATTCTTGTACTATTAGGGGAGTTGGTACAAGATTAATAATACTTGCATGACTAAGTTAAAGATGGAGGTATAGATGGAGGTACTATACTGTAATTCGTATTTTCACATGATTATAACTATTGAATCACATGATTGAACTATTGATTCACATTATTTACTATTAGGGGAGGTGGTGCAAGTTTGATAATACTTGTAGGACTAAATTAAAAATGAAAGAAAAGTTGGAGGTATTATCTTTGTAATATTTTGAGCCCCAAAAGCGTGCAATTATCGAAACTATATTTTTCTATAAATAGAAGAAGCTCATTCTTCCTTCATTTCTCACCAATTCACTAAAGCTATAGAGCAATTATTATAGAGAGAAATTATAGAGAAAGAGAGAGAAGTATGCTGCCTACCTCACTACTCGGTATCCAGTTTCTTTCTAAGGTAAGGGGTATTATTTCTTTCTTATTCATGAAGAGAACTTTTATTATTCCATTCTTTATTATTTTGTTAGAATAACCTATTTATGCGAAGTACCGCATCCATGGTGAAATTCTTCTGTAATTCCATTCTTTATTATTATGTTGGAATAACATGTTTTATCTGATATTTGCATACATGGTGAAATTCTTCTATTATTCCATTCTTTATTATTTTGTCGAATATATCATATACATGCGTTTCGTTTATGCGACTGATTCCATCATTTATTATTTTGTCGAATATATCTATCATGTGCGTTTCTGGGGACTGGTTCCATCATTTATTATTACATTGGAATATCACGTCGATGCGTTTCGCATGACACAGTTCCATTATTTATTATTACATTGGGAATAACTTTATACATGCGATTATCGCATGCATGGTGAATTATTCTATTATTCCATTCTTTATTATTACATTGGAATAACTTTATCATGTGGATTATCACATGCATGGTGAATGATCCTTTGTATTCATTCCTTATTAAATCGTGGAAATGACCTGTTTACGTGGATTATGATGAAAGTCATAATAAAATCATTGGACCAATTAAAATCATGGGTATATGTAGTATTAGTAAGTGTTATGATGAGTTATGTTGGTTATCATGTGAAAACATGAAAGTTTCTTAGAAATCACAAAGGGTTGAAAATCAGATTTTGGTAAAAATGGAACATGAAATTCAATTGACCATATCTCCTATTATATTTTGAATTTTTGAGTGTGGTCTAGTTCTAGAGTTAGATCTATGAGTTTTCTAACTTATCCAAGTGGAATCCTTTGGAAAAGGTGTTGTAGATTTTTTGTGTGACTTGATTTTAGCAAAGGAGTCAAAAAGCGCAAAATACAAAAAAAAGCTCTTGCCAAGAAATTTAAAAGGGCATTTTCGGCCACTTAATTTGTGAGAAAAATTTCGGCCTTTTGGGACATGAAATATATGGTATAAAGTACCTCTGTCCAAAAAATGAGCTCATTAGACTTAAAATGAGCAAGTTATGACTATTTCAATATTTAGGTTTTTTAAATGAAAAATGCTATACTTAGGAGTTCTATAACTTCGATGACCATGAAATTTAAACTAGAAGCTCACGTTAACATGTGTAAGATCTTGCCAAGATTTGGGAATTTTTGGAGTTAAACTTGAGGTAGCTAATTTCTTAAGGAATTAATTAGAAATTGATTTTTGAAAAATAGTAAATATTTTTTAAAAATTCGAAAAAAATATATGTTCATTATGGGACTATATTACGCTAAATCCCAAAAAAGAAATATTTTTGGGACTTATTTGGTATTTTTCATGAAAAAATGGTTTAATTCTGAGTAAATGAGTTAAATATGTTATGTGAAGTTGAAAAATTGGAAAATAGGATTTTATGGCTTGGGAATCCTATATAGGGTATATCTGATTTTGATAAAGGATTTGATCATTGGTGATGAAATCTTATGAGTATGGCATTTTGAATGATTAAATGCATTATTGGGTAAAGTGTAAACAATTGAAATAAATTGTTTATAAGTTTAAGAAGTGATTAAAATATTGTTATAATATTAATAATATTAGATTATGAGTTTATTAAGTGATTGATAATATTTGGATAAATTTAAAGTCTTTAATATTTATCCTTGTTTTTGTTTGATTAATGCTTATATCATTATCATCATTCTCATGCTTATATTGTGATAAAAGTCATCTTTGGCTTACGCATGCATAGATGGACTTGGTGTGATTATGACCGAGGATTATTCGATTATAATCAGAATAGTAATGTGATGAATGATGTGGTAAAAATCCTCGAGTGGCACAGTAGTGCATTGATGGGACGGTTTTTGGTATGATTATGACTAAGGATTATTCGGTATAGTATATGACCATTGATGATTTAATGAATATCCTTGGCAAGTAGTGCGAGGATGATTCGATGATGGGGTTTATTTATTAAAATTTGAGTCTCGTGATAAAATTGATGAAAACATTTTAAATCATAGAAGTTAGTAGATATCATACTCTACTTGACTCTTCTAATGGATTTCTTATTCATTGTGAGTTAAACTTGATTTCTATTATATTTTATCAGTTTAACATTGTTGAAGACTAATGATAATTTATTCTGTATTATCTTAGTCATAATATTTCTTACTGGGCTAGTTGAGCTCACCCTTTCTTTCATTGTTCTCTTCAGGAAATGAGAATATAGGGGACGAGTCGGGAAAACGGAGTGGCAGTCCAAGATGATAGCATTAGTAGTCCTCACTATTCTGTTAAATAGTGTGATAATAAATGTAATGAGGACTGAATTTGAGTTTGTATACTGTCTATGAGGACTCCATTGAGAGTGGATATTGTCTAGAAGGCAATATTCTTGATTAAACTCTCAGTTTATGTTTTGTAGTATTTTACACGACAGTTGTATAATTAAGTTGTATTTGATTTATGTACCATGTATTTGGCGACTCAAGATGGGTGATGTATACCTATTTTGGGGGTGTCACAATATCAAATACAATTTGGAAATTCTTAAACTCTAGATAAATTGAATTATAAATCTTTTATATTTATCCTTGATCTCTTTTGATTGAATTCTTATATCATTGTCATCATTCTTATGCTTATATTTTGATGAAAGTCACCTTTGGCCCGTAGTGCATAGATGGACTGTTGATTGGTATGATTATGACTAGGAATTATATATTGGTATAATCAAGACCTGCAATGTTACAAATAATGTGGTAAAAGTCCTCATTAGCCCGTAGTTCATTGATGAATAGTTGTTGGCATGATCGTGACCATTGGTGATAATAACGAATATCATTGGCCCGTAGTGCATAGATAATTTATGGATGTGATACTAATGAATATCATTGGCCCGTAGTGCATGGATAATTCAGTGATGTGGATTATTTATTGAGCTGTGTTACAGCGATAAAATATTGATGATGAACTTTTAAATCGTAGAAGATAGTAGATATCATGCTCTACTTGACTCTTGTAATGGATTGTTTATTCTGCTGCAGTTAAACTTGTTATCTATTGTATTCTATCAGTTTAACACTGTTGAAGGATAACGATAATTTATTCTACATTATCTTAGTCATAATATTATTTACTGGGCTAGTTAAGCTCACCTTTTGCTTTCATTATTCTCTTCAGGAAATGAGAATATAGCTGGGACTCGTCGAGGAACAGAGTGATGGTCCTAGATTGTGGCTATAGTAGTCCTCACTATTCTATAAAATAGTGTGATAATAATTGTAATGAGGACTCCATTTGAGTTTGGATATTGTCTACGAGATAATATCCGTGTTAAAACTCTCAGCTACGTTTTTGTCATATTGTATAAATGAAGTTTGTATTTAAATTTTATACCATGTATTTGGCGACTCGGAATGGTTTGTGTGTACCTATTTTTCAGACATCACACTTAAGCAGTGAGTTTATCAATTGTCTCAAAGAAAATGGTATAATCTCACAATGGACTCCATCAGGAACACCACAGTTGAATGGTGTATCTAAAAGGAGAAATCGAACACTGTTGGTTATGGTTCGTTCCATGATGGGTTTTACCGATCTTCTGGTGTCATTCTAGGGATATGCCCTAGAAGCGGCTACATATCTACTAAATAAGGTTCCCTCAAAATCCGTCCCTAAGACTCCATATGAGATGTGAATAGGGAGGAAACCTAGTCTTAAACATGTTAAGATTTGGGGATGTCCAACTTATGTGAAAAGGTTTCAAAATGATAAGTGTACGTTTGTGGGATATCCTAAAGAAAGTATAGGATACTATTTCTATAATCCTACTGAACAAAAGGTGTTTGTTGCCAAACATGATGCCTTCTTAGAAAAAGGAATTTATCCTTGAAGGGGCCAGTGGGAGGAAAATAGATCTTGAAGAAATTCAAGAACCACAAACCACTACAGATCAAATGGATGAACCTATCTAAGTAGAGATACCTTCTGTACCAAACCCTAATCATAAATCTGGAAGAGTACCGAAGATACCTGATAGGTATGGATTTGTCATAGAAGATAACAATGAGGTACAAATCATAAATAATGATGATCCATTGAATTACGGACAGGCTATGAGTAGTAATGATTCAGAGAAGTGGCAAGAAGCCATGAAATTCGAGATGGACTCCATGTATGAAAACCAAGTATGGAATTTGGTTTCACCACCTGAAGGCAGTAAGCATATTAGGTGTAAATGGGTCTTTATAAGAAAGACTGGAGCAAACGACAAAGTAGAGACCTATAAAGCTTGACTGGTTGCAAATTGTTTCAAACAAAGACAAGGAGTTGACTATGATGAAATCTTCTCACCAGTAGCGATGCTCAAGTCCATTCGGACTTTGCTAGCAATTACAGCTTACCACGACTCTGAAATCTGGCAGATGGACGTGAAAACAACATTCCTCAATAGAAAACTTGAGGAGGATATGTATATAACACAGCCAGAGGGATTTATTTCAACAGTTGGAACAAATAAAGTTTCTAAGCTACAAAGATCCATTTATGGATTGAAGCAATCTTCTCTTAGGTGGAACATCTATTTTTATGAAACAATCAAAGAGCTTGATTTTATCAAAAATGAGGATGAACCATGTGTATACAAGAAGGTTAGTTGGAGTGCTGTTTCATTCCTTGTATTATATATTTATGATATATTACTGATAGGGAATGATATTCCTATGCTTCAATCAATTAAAATTTGGTTATCTAAACACTTCTCCATGAAGGACTTGGGAGAAACATTCTATATTTTGGGGATAAAGATCTATAGAGATAGATCTAAAAGGATGTTTGGCTTGTCCCAAGGAACGTACATTGACTCGATGCTAAAGAGGTTTAGCATGGAAGATTCCAAAAGAGGTCTCATGTCGATGAGTCATGGAATACATCTCTCCAAGAAACAGGCCCCAAAGACACCCGAGGAGAGAGACCGCATGAGTATGATTCCTTATGCTTCAACAATGGGATCTATCATGTATGATATGATATGTACTAGACTAGATGTTGCTCATGCACTTACTGTAACAAGAAGATATCAGTCGAATCTAGGAAAAGAGAACTAGAAGGCAGTGAAAAATATCCTAAAGTACTTGAGAAGAACTAAGAATATATTTCTTATCTACGGTGGGTCTGAATTGAAACTAGAGGACTTCACAGACTCAAGTTTTTAAACCGACCAAGATGACAGTAAATCCGTTTCAGGGTATATGTTTACCTTAAACGGTGGCGCAGTGAGCTAAAGAATTTTAAACAGCAAACAGTTGTTGATTCAGTGACAAGGGCAGAGTACATAGCTGCAAGTGAAGTTGCAAAGGAGGCTATTTGGATGAAGAAGTTCATAAATGAACTTGGTGTGGTTCCTAGCACTAGAGGAGTAGTACCTTTATTATGTGATAACAACGGAGTTATTGCGCAAGCTAAGGAACCCAGGTCTCATCAGAAATCCAAACACGTGTTGCACGATTTCATTGATCAGAGAGATCATTGAAAGAGGAGATGTCACCCTAGAGCGTGTGGACTCTCAAGACAATATTTCAGATCCATTTACTAAAGCGTTAACGCAATAATAGCTCGATCGTCACTTAGAGAAAATGGGTATGTGATACCATGGCGATTGGCTTTAGCGCAGGTGGGAGATTGAAAGTAGTATGCATACAAGCCAATCATGTATGATGATAAAGCATATACTTTGTAATCAATCTTATTTATTTATTAATAAAAGTATTTATTTACTAAAGGCATTTAATTTATCTACATGATGCTGTTTTAATAATATGTGATAAACCTATAGTTTTAAGCAATACTTTTAGAATCATGATGAGATCATGCTAATGAGATCTAAATTCTTAGATAGCTTAAAAACTAAAATGTTCCCAATCAATGGATTACTAAAAAAGGGATTAGTGAATCCGGATAGATTGGTACATACGTTGCTTGCTCAATGGATAAGGATGATTGATCTCATAATCATTTGTATAGAGACACTAAAGCAAGTATGTAGGCGCTTATTGGAGAATAAGTTCACTAAAGGTGACTCGTTAAGGAATACCTAATGGAGTTTTACTTGTCTGTCAATAGGAATATCTATAGTGATAGTAGTACAAGTAATCCTTAGACTTGAGATCATCATAGTATCTTGTATATAATGATTTACACTTTGACTTATTCCTTAAGACCCTTAAGGTATATCAAAGGGTATGATTAGGTGTAATAAGTTATATATGGAGATAATGAATGATCAATAAAGAATCTACCACTTATAGTAAAAAAAGAGATATGTCCAATGTGATTCGATAAATTACAACCTAGGAATCCTTGGTCAAGGTGGAATGAAATTAGAAAGTAGTTTCTAATTTGCATTCAATAGGAGTTGTGCATTTAGGAATCGAAATACATATAATTAAATAAAATAAGACTTGGCAGTAATTCCATGTCTTATATTTAATTGGGACATTGTATGGTGAAAGAATTGAATTGTACGGTAACTATTTACTCAAAGGTTCTTTTATGATTAATGTTGAAATCTATATTATCTGAAAAGCAGTTGACCGTTAAGGAGGCTTATTCTTATTTTAGAACAAATATTATTTATTTAAATAAATTAATAGTTTAATGTATTTATTTAAATGAGATTAGAATTGTTCTAATTGATTTATTCACAACCGATTTAATATGGAGAACCTAAAGGGTCACACCATAAAAGGAAGAATAATTATTTAAGAAGTTAATGATATAATCGTAATAATATGTTAAGTATATTTAATTTAATCTATGGTGATAAAATAAATTCAATATCTTAATATTTATTAAATATAAATTAATAAGAGAGTCTTATTAATATTATTACAATTATTATTATTTTAATTTCTAATGGAGTTTGGGAATTAATTTAATATTAGTACTCTTATTTATTTCTAATAAGATTAGGAGACAAATTAATTAAAAGAGTTTAATTAATTATCCCTAATAAGATTAAGGAGCCTAACTAATTAAAGGAATTCAATTAATTAAATAATACTCTATTTTAATTATATTAAAATAGGTTAGCTGATATCTTTATAAGAGAAGTCTTATATTAGATATCCGTGTGTGAGAGATACATGATTCCAATAGTTGGAGAGTATGCCTTTTTCTACTCAGATAGAAAACTAGGGCTTGAGCCAAAAACACCCTTCTTCTTGATTCTTATTCTTGCTTGGTGGATCACCTATAGAGGCCAAATGCTTGGGTGGCTGACGTTAATCAAATGAAGGAATCAAAACTGCGTAGTTAAGGAGAGCACAAAGGATTAGGAGTTAAACTTGTACCTGAGGAAGCTCGAATCTTCAAGGGTATGATTCTGATTCTTCTACTCTTTTTAGATTAATAATAAAGCACAAGAACGATCTTGGTTTATGGTTTGTAAGAAAAAAAATTAAAATTCATTTTTCTTCGCTTTCGTTTCGTTTATGTGATTGCATATACTTGTTTCTAGAAAACGTAACAGCCAAGACACTAGAAAAGAAACTGCGAGAAGCATCTTGCAGAGGCTAACCAGAAGAAGCTTAGTGAAGCTTCAGTTACAAATACATGTTTGTTCATAATCAAAATAAATCTTTCCATAATTAAAGCTTTTACTTAGGTATTGGATACCGACTTTTGTTCTTATAATATAGATTTATGAAGGGACAAAGAAGAAGTAGAAAGCTAAATAAAGGATAGTAATCATATGTGTGGGAAATAAAGCAAAGGTTGTTGCATTAGCCATAGGAACTTATAGTTTAACATTGCCTATGGGAATGTCTATTAAGTCAATAAGTTGTTATTGTATTCCAGTTCTCGTTAGAAACATTATTTCCCTTTTTGGTATTATATTTAAGAACAATTGTTGTTCTATTTATAATAATAATGTTTTTTTATAAAACTGGAATATTATTTAATAGACTTTGTATTCCTGACTTACATGAAAAATAATTTTGCATATTGAACAAACTATTAAAAAGAAAAAGAGATGATCATTCAAAGAGTTGAATATGTGTATTTGATGAAATACAAGTCTGAATCATTCGAAAGGTTCAAAGAATTTAAAAGTGAAACTAAATGGCAAGGTAGTAGGATTCTTCGATCAGATCGAGGAAGAAATACTTGTGCAATAAGATTCTAAATCATCTTAAATGGTTTTCTTCAAATGGATGTTTCCTGATACACAATAATTGATAAGTGTATCTGAAAAGAAAAATTGTACCATGTTAGACATGGTGTGATCCATAATAATTTTACCAACATTCTAGTATCCTTCTAGGGTTATACCCTAGAAATGGTGGCATATGTAACGCCCCCAAAAATTTGAATTTTTTTGAGAATTAAATTTTTATTTGATTATGTGGATTAAATAAATTTAATTGATTATTTATGGGAGTAAGCTATTTGAATGTCGTTCGATGACCTAAACATGTCGGAACGTCGTAGTATTTTGGCTACGTGATAGAATTAAAGTGTTTTAATTTCCAAGACGAAAATAAAAGCTTTCCGAGAAATTTTCTGAAAAACACTATTCACGCATTTCTGCTAGGGAATTATTTTTAAATTTCCGAGAAATACGTAATGATAGAATATCGAGGTAAGATGGAATATCCGATAATATTTCAGTTATGGCAAACACAGTTTTTTGCCTGCGGACTTAAAACCTAACGGTTAGGGAAAGTAATTTCCGAGAAGGAAATGAGATGCGTATAATAAATTAAAGCGATGATTGTATAATACGTAGGTATTGTACGAAGTAATGAATACGAGTATAATACGAGGTGTTATACGAATATGAATGAAGCATAGTATATCGTATATATAAATAAGTGTACGAGTGGGAATACGAGATGAATACGTAAATTATACGTTATAAGGCATTAAGCCAAATGTATTGAATTTGAAGGAATGTATAGGAAATTGTAAAGTCCAATGGAGATTAATGTGTAAGCCCAAGTGCAAGCTAATGGTAAAGCCCAAAGATTTGTTAATGCAAGCCCAAATAATAAGATGAGATTAATTGAATTTAAAGTCCAAAGCAAGGTTGATCCACGGGGCAACCCATGATCACATGGATAACCCAAAGTAGTGGCCAAGTAAAGTACTTGGTGGCTAAGTAAAAGTAATGAGCAAGTAAACTTAATGGTTAAGCAATGGATAAGTCAAGTGGTAGCTAACTAAAGTGCTTATGCTTGGTGGCTAAGCAAGAGATAAGTTATGTGATGGTCAAGTAATTAATGTGATAGGCAAGTAAAGTGCTTATGTGTGGCGAGCAAGTACAAGTTGTGATCAACAAGCAAAGGATAAGCTATGTGCTTAACAAGTTAACTTAATGGCTAAGTGTTGTGATGGCCAAGTATATGTGGTGAGCAAGTTAACTTAATATCTAGGTAATGAATAGTAAGGAGGTGGAGTGGCTTTAAGACCATTATACCCTCACTTTGAGATTTCTATAAATAGGAAGCTTGCTAGTTCATTTGTTAGTTGTTAGATTTTCATCCAATAACTTATGACTTATTGGTTAGAGAGAATGAGTGAAAATAAGTTAGAAAAGCAAGAAAGCTAGTCTTTCATAGTTCAAGAAGCAAGAAGAAGATTAAAGATTAACCAAGTGGTATTCAAGGGTAAACAATCATAAACCATGATTCTCTTTCTCTTCTATTGTTAGAGAAGTGGGTAGTGGTAGAACATGTATGCTAAGAAATGATAAGAATGATTAATCAAAGGACTTAAGCCGATTAAGTCATGAATAAGTAATTTAAACTTAATTAAGTTATAAACTTATGAGGAACTTAGATGAACTACTCATATGTTTACCTTAATAAGATGGTATGATAATAAGAAGCAAGACTGGTGGTTAAAAGACTTAATCTATAATAAGTCATGTGAAATGAAATCATAAGTAGTTTATATTTTTATTAATTGTAAACTTATGAAGAACAAGTAATAATTTATCATGTAAATAAGTTAATGATGTATGTATGTCAAGATGTTAGTATGATGGATTGAATCCAGTTAAAACAATGAACAAATCATAAGAAATGAAGTTATTCCAGAATTCACACGATTGGACGTTAATCGTCGAATTTGTGAAATTCTCGGAATGGAAGTCGAATTTTGATATTGAGCTTGGAAACATTAGTTTTCAATGGAGACAAGTCTTATTTGGAATTATAGAGTTGCGGACTTGAGAATGACCGAATTCCGACTTAGAACGAAGAAACGAGCGTTGAACATTCACAAATGTTTATCGTTTTCGTTAAAAATGGACTAATAGGTGAATTTTTAGTTAATGAAGTAGAATAGATAAAATTCTAGCATGAACACGTAGAGTGTGTAATTTTTGACCGTAGGCTCTTGAATGAGCCAATTCAGACATATAACGAAGATGTTATGCGTCCGGGAATTTTGCAAATTTGGAATACTGTCAAAATTTTCTAAGGCACAAAGTCCGCACCGCAGCGCGACTCCAGGCACAAAGGCCCATGCCGCAGCGCGAGGCCGAGATGGAGCACAATGCTAATTGGCACCGCAATGCGACCATAGCAAAGGAGACTCGTGCTGCAGTGCCGAGTCCGGACCATACACACTGCTAAGTCACGCCGCGACGTGACACAAAGAAGGAATGTCGGCGCCGCAGCGCCAGCATTAAGAGAAGCCCAGAGAGGAAAGGTTATGAATATAAAGGAGAAATAAGTTAATGATAATGAATCATATCAATGCTAAACCTAATATAACATCATTAAAGGATGTTATAAACCTTAAGTATAATACTTAAGGTTGGAGATAAGTAAATTGAATGTGAACGTGAACGGTATATAATAAGTGTACTTAATGTTCGAGTTTGGATTAATAAACGTAAGAACGTTAGTAAGCTGTGAGGAAGGATGATTAAGTCGAACCGAGTTGTATTAATGAAATAATTTCAGTTAAGTTATAGAAGAGAAAGAAGTTGGTAAGAACACTATAAAGTATAATGGCAAGCCAGAACCAATAATAAAAAATCTAATACATAATTAGATTGAGAAGAAGGGTAAGATTCATTCGGAACCATGTATGTTCATTCATGACCTAATGTGGTATGTTATGTGGTTATGTATTGTAGAGACTGTAAAGACTGAAAGGAAAAGTTATTTTACTGTAGCAGACGCTGAAGGCAAGTTTTTCTTAAACGCTTATCTAACCTTCGTGTTAGCCAAGTTTTTTGTGATTCATGTTATGAGATGCATGAAATATTTTACTAAAGGGTCGATGCCAATTTTACCTCAGCTAGACTAATCTTAAAGAGTTGATTGATTTATTTACAAATCTTTCAATATAGAATTGCTAACGCTATCCTACGCCAATTGTTTGGTACGAATTTAAGGTAAGCCTAAGTATGAATAAATAAATGTATTTTTAATCGATTATTTGATGGGCACGCGAGGTTGCCAAAACTTAAACGTACATACGTTTAATGGATGTAGTGTTGATCAACATAGAGTACTATGGGCTGATCACCCAGAAGTGCTTGTAAGATATGCCAGACTTACGGAATTAGTGCCGGGTTGTCCTTTTCAAAGAAATTATGAAATGCTCATGGTCTTGGACCAGAATTGACATTTTACTAAATATTGTCATTGTAAAATGTTTTGAAGGAAAAGAAGTGCTATTTTGAATTATTGATAGTACTTCGTAACTATTGTCCAGTTATTGAAGATATACGATTCCTATGTTTCAAGCATGTTGTTTAAAAGAAATTGTTGTACTTGCTGAGCTTGTTATGCTCACTCTTGCTTGAACTATATGAATGCAGCTAAGACTAAACGAACCGAGGGATCCAACAAGGATAAAGGCAAGACGAAGATGAATGATTAGTTTACCTTGTAATAAACTAGTAAGTTGTATATATTATAGTATGATGAACAAAGAATGTAATGGTTTTAGAACCTAGGAACGGGATGTAATATTATTAATGTAATAAGAATGTCGTTGATACACACATTTTGATGTCGTTTCAATAGAATGAATGTACAGTTTTGAGTACCGTGTAGCATCATCTGTCGGGTTGGAAGATACCCAGATTTGGGGGTGTCACAGGTTGGTATCAAAACATTAGGTTATAAAACTTAAGGGGGGGAGAACTTTAGTCTAATAACATCGTTAAGGAAGAAAAGTCCGAAGGAAGTAAACTCAAGCTTTACTTCAGTCAAATGAGTTAATAAGGTATTGAGGAAACTCGGTACCGAAAGATTTAAAAGATGGAAAGTAACCCTAAATAAATTAAATGTGATTTGTGTTTATACTATGGTGTGTTATGTACTAATCAACATGTTATGTGTTATTATAGGATGTCTATCGATAGCTTGATGTATAGAGATATACATGCGATGAGCAAAAAAGCGTGAAGCAGTAGAGCTGTACCCATTCGGTGCCAAGTGAGGTACCATTAGTGATTCTAGTGGAGTCGGAGACAGTGGAGTACTTTTCTGATGAGGACTACTCCGAGGGAGATATGGATATACCATCATATCTTAATATGATGGTCTATGAGGAGGAGGAAATGGAGGTAACTTCCGTTAATACGGTGGTACCTACACTAAAGTTAATACCTCAAGATGAAATGAGAATATTGTATCTGGCAGTGCTTGACAGGAATGTGCAACTGAGTACAGTTGTGCAGAATCAGAGTGAAGAGATTAATTATCTCCATGAAGCTAAGGTGTCTGCAGAAGCATATTTTTAGTCAAAGCACGATAGGCAGGTGCTTATGACAGAGCATGCTAGGGTCTATAAGGAAGAGGTCGATGAGCTTTGTAAAGAATTGGGGGAGAAGGACCGGAAGATAGCACGGATGTCTTACATCCATGAGAGTGCTCATAAGATTTTTAAGATGAAAATTGCTTGTCATTCCATGGAGTCAGGACAAACCCGTCACACTATTAGTCGGGATACTGTAGCAATGATTGCGAATGAGAAACACGAGGACACTGTTATGCATTATTAGAAGTCTAGAGTTATAAAGATGTGTATAGTGACGTAAAACCCTCTTTTGTATAACAAGGTAGTCTTTTTGTAAATCCCAACTTTTGAGAAGTTCAATTACGGGATAGAAATGTAATAGCTTTTGGCTATGGAAACAAATTGTAAATAGTTTCAAACTATGAAGAAACATATGAATACAATGAAGTTTTCATTCAATATGCTTTGTATGATATGAGTTGTTGTTTGACAAGTAAGAACGAAGTAAGTAAATAGATAATAATGAAATTCTATTTATTTAATCAGAAAATGCCGTCAAGAAGAAGATAATATAATTAGGAAGCGGAATCACGTAATGATAATTTAGGGGGTCAAAACAACCCTATGCAAGAGTTTGTTAATTTATTAACGGCTGCAATTAACCAAACCGGGGGTAGAGTACCCGCGGAACTTAGGTTAGCCAGAATGACTACCTTTAAAGAATTTAAAAGCGTAGGTCCGCCGGAGTTCAAAGGAACGACAGACCCAATAGACACCCAGACATGGGTAAAAGAAATAGAGAAGGCGTTTGTTATTGCAAACGTAGGTGAGGCGTAAAAGACTTCTTTTGCGACCTATATGATGAAGAGTCAACTTTTGGTGAGAGGCTCACCAGGGTGGGGCTAGAACAGATTCACCAGGGTGGCAACAATTCAAGAAGATTTTCTTCGAGAATTATTTCCCTACAATTATGCAGGGGAGGAGGGAGATTAAGTTTTTAGAACTTAAGCAAGGGGACATGACGGTTCCCCAATACGTAGCTAAATTCAATGAATTGATAAGGTTTTCTCCACACCAAGTGGACATTGAGGAGAGGAAGGCTTGTAGAATTGAGCAGGGCCTAAAACCCTGGATCTATAGTAGGATTTCTGTAGTGTAGATTGTTTTCTATGGGACCATTCTGGGGAAGGTGATTCTAGCAGAGGGTGGTAGTGAAGCGTTAACTCAATACCATATAGAAAGAAAAGATAAGAGTAAGGGAGAGTGAGGTACCAAGGCAGAGAATGCCATTGGTAGTAGCAGTATGCCAAAGAGAAAGAATTTTAACTCCGGGAATACGGGAGTGGGTTAAGGGGATCCCAAGCATAGAATTGAAACATTTAAGACAGTTGGAAAGACTCATTTAGGAGTCAGTCTGAAGGGAAAGTCAGCTGTTATAAATGTGGACAAGAGGGTCATATGTTAGCCAATTGTCTTAATCCTAAGAAAAACCATAGTTGCATTGTATATGGGTCGTTGGAGCATAGGTTAAGAAATTTCCAAAGAAGGGGTCGGAGGAATGTAAAGGTGTTAGTAGTGGTAAGTTAGCCATTACTGGACCACTATCGTCGGGTAGACTTATGGGCCGTACTTTTTAATATGGCGATACTTAAGATCTTGTTGCATCATTGGGTATAATGTTAGTATCATTTGATCAATAAAATGTATGCTTATGTGTAGTTTGATTGGAGTACTACTTGTTCTTTTATAGCATGAGAGTTTGCTAAGTGATTAAGTTCATTCTCGGAAGGGATTATAAATACCTTTATACGATAAGGTAGAGAATGGGAAATAACTTTGGTTAATTATATTCGTGGAAATGGTTTCATGAATGAGGAATGTAAGCAAGTATCGGTAGATATTTACCGATAAAGTGAAGAGAATTTGAAGTAATTCTCGGTATGAAGGGGTTAATTCACCATAGAACTTTAACAAATTGTTATAAGGAAAGTGTAAACCTTTGGATTTCTAAGGAACCCAAGGTAGTATTTTATGGTAATAAATCACCGAAACTTTCTTGTTGTCTAATAATGACGCAATCTAGAAGAATGTTAAGATAAGTTTAGGTTGTGGTACAATCGTAACCTTTGATGGTTGACATATGGGAGTTGGGCTAAACAATTCCTTCAGAGAGCGAAGGTATATACGAAACTGGCAACCGATCTAACTCACTGTGATGGCAGTGTAGATGAGACGGGAACTTGTTTGTTGGTTGTTTGTAGGAAACCACTCAGAGTACCATATGGACTACTAGCAGAGAAACGATGTGTGACGAGTCCTAGAGAAATAATGAGAATAAGATAAGAATGTAAATCATCGAAGATGATGAGCATATTAAATAAGACATCTCCGTATGTCACGAAGTTGTGCTGGTAATGAAACTAGGTCACGTAAACTTAGGTTGAAAGAACGTGAACCATAAGAAGTAAAGTTAAATAAACCAATACGTAAGTCAAATTTATGACTATTTGGTTAGTGGTTAAGAATAAATACCCATTGCCCAGGATCGATGATCTATTTGATCAGTTGAAAGGGGCAAAGTATTTTTCTAAGATAAATATGTGTGCGGGGTATCGTAAGATAAAAGTAAGGAGGAAGGAAGATGTACCTAAGACAATGTTCAGAACTGGTTATGGTTATTACGAGTCTCTGGTTATGTCGTTTGGGTTGACTAGTGTACGGAAGTTAGACTTTCCGGAAGGGGCGTTGAGCAAGTTGGTGGAAAATTGATAGGTACCCTTGTGAGGTGCTATGTTTGAAAGTACTATTAGCATCATAGAGTGGTCAAGTAATACTTGGATGAGTGTGTGTCGTAAGGATCATTGGTGATATTCTAGTCTGTTCTAAGACGCTAGAAGATTACGCTGAACATTTGAAGATAATATGGGAAATATAACGGAGGAAGAAGTTGAATACGAAGTAAATAAGGTGATTAGAATCGATAAAAGATTACGACTGTGATATGTTATATCATTCCGGGAAAGCTAATGTAGAAGTCAACGCGTTAAGTAGGAAGGGTAGGGAAAAGCTATCGATGTTAACGACACAGAATGAGTTAATAACGGAGATGGCGAGAACAGAGTTAGAAGTTGATTTATGGAATGAAGCTGTAGAGATATTATCCACAATATAGACTCAATCCACAAAAATGGAACGAGTTAAGTAAGTACAAATAGGTAACGAGAAAGGTAAGCGAATGAAGAGAAGATCAAATATAATCTTGTTTTGAAGGAGGAATTTGAGTTTCAAATAAATTCCGAGTTAAAAGAAGGATTAATAAAAGGGAGATAGTGTAATGTATGAGTAAATGTTTAACTTCTAACTCTGATTATTAATAGGAAGTAACAAATCATGTAAATTAAGATAATACTTTCAGTAAAAATGAATGTGAAGAACCACAATGCCGAAGAAGCAATGTGGGGACTCGAGACTAAAATAAAGGAAAATGTTTCCTCAATGATGTATGTGTTATTAGTGAGATTATGGGGACAAAATCCTTATAAGGGGGAAGAGTGTAACGGCCCAGAAAAGTCGAATTTTTTTGAGAATTAAATTTTTATTTGATTATGTGGATTAAATAAATTTAATTGATTATTTATGGGAGTAAGCTATTTGAAAGTCGTTCGATGACTTAAACATGTCGGAACGTCATAGTATTTTGGCTACGTGACAGAATTAAAGTGTTTTAATTTCCAAGACGAAAATAAAAGCTTTCCGAGAAATTTTCTGAAAAACACTTATTCACGCATTTACGCTTTCAAAGGAATTATTTTTAAATTTTCGAGAAATACGTAATGATAGAATATCGAGGTAAGATGGAATATCCGATAATATTTCAGTTATGGAAAAAGCAGTTTTTCTCCTGCGGACTTAAAACCTAACGGTTAGGGAAAGTGATTTCCGAGAAGGAAATGAGATGCGTATAATAAATTAAAGCGATGATTGTATAATACGTAGGTATTGTACGAAGTAATGAATACGAGTATAATACGAGGTGTTATACGAGTATGAATGAAGCATATTATATCGTATATATAAATAAGTGTACGAGTGGGAATACGAGATGAATACGTAAATTATATGTTATAAGGCTTTAAGCCAAATGTATTGAATTTGAAGGAATGTATAGGAAATTGTAAAGTCCAATGGAGATTAATGTGTAAGCCCAAGTGCAAGCTAATGGTAAAGCCCAAAGATTTGTTAATGCAAGCCCAAATTATAAGATGAGATTAATTAATGAACATGTATGCTAAGAAATGATAAGAATGATTAATCAATGGACTTAAGCCGATTAAGTCATGAATAAGTAATTTAAACTTAATTAAGTTATGAACTTATGAGGAACTTAGATGAACTACTCATATGTTTACCTTAATAAGATGGTATGATAATAAGAAGCAAGAATGGTTGTTAAAAGACATAATCTATAATAAATTATGTGAAATAAAATCATAAGTAGTTTATATTTTTATAAATTGTAAACTTATGAAGAACAAGTAATAATTTATCATGTAAATAAGTTAATGATGTATGTATGTCAACATGTTAGTATGATGGATTGAATTCAGTTAAAACAATGAATAAATCATAAGAAATGAAGTTATGCCGGAATTCACACGATTGGACGTTAATTGTCGAATTCGTGAAATTCTCAGAATGGAAGTCGAATTTTGATATTGAGCTTGGAAACATTAGTTTTCAATGGAGACAAATTTTATTTGGCATTATAGAATTGTGGACTCTAGAATGACCGAATTCCGACTTAGAACGAAGAAACGAGCATTGAACATTCACGAACGTTTATCGTTTTAGTTAAAAATGGACTATTAGGTGAATTTTTAGTTAACGAAGGCGAATAGATAAAATTCTTGCATGAACACGTAGAGTGTGTAATTTATGAATCGTAGGCTCTTGAACGAGCCAATTCAGACTTATAACGCAGAAGTTATGCGTCCGAGAATTTCGCAAAGTTGGAAAACCGTCAAAATTTTTTGAGGCCTGAGTGCGCTTGGCATGCGACTCGTGCACAAAGCCCTCGCATTGTGGCGAGGGTGAGACGAAACACACTTTGCTAATTAGAGCCACAGTATGCATATATAGCAAAGGAGACTCATGGCCAAGACCTTGAGTCTGGACCATGCACACTACTAAGTCACACCGCGACGTGACACAGAGAAGGAATGTCGGCGCCGCAGCGCCAGCATTAAGAGAAGCCCAGAGAGGAAAGGTTATTAATATAAAGGAGAAACAAGTTAATGATAATGAATCATATCAATGCTAAACCTAATATAGCCTCATTAAAGGATGTTATAAACCTTAAGTATAATACTAAAGGTTGGAGATAAGTCAATTGAATGTGAACGTGAACGGTATGTAATAAGTGTACTTAACGTTTGAGTTTCGATTAATAAATGTAAGAACATTATTAAGCCATGAGGAAGGATGATTAACTCAAACCGAGTTGTATTAATGAAATAATTTCAGTTAAGTTATAGAAGAGAAAGAAGTTGGTAAGAACACTATAAAGTATAATGGCAAGCCAGAACCAATAATAACAAATCTAATACATAATTAGATTGAGAAGAAGGGTAAGATTCATTTGGAACCATGTATGTTCATTCATGACCTAATGTGGTATGTTATATGGTTATGTATTGTAGAGACTGTAAAGACTGAAAGGAAAAGTTATTTTTATGTGAGCAGAATATTTGAAGGCAAGTTTTTCTTAAATGCTTATCTAACCTTCGTGTTAGCCAAGTTTTCTGTGATTCATGTTATGAGATGCATGAAATATTTTACTAAAGGGTCGATGCCAGTTTTACCTCACCTAGACTAATCTTAAAGAGTTGATTGATTTATTTACAAATCTTTTAATATAGAATTGCTAACGCTATCCTACGCCAATTGTTTGGTACAGATTTAAAGTAAGCCTGAGTATGAATAAACAAATGTATTTTTCATCAATTATTCGATGGGCACGCGAGGTTGCCAAAACTTAAACGTACATACTTTTAATAGATGTAGTGTTAATCAACATAGAGTACTATGGGCTGATCACCCAGAAGTGCTTGTAAGATATGTCGGACTTACGGAATTAGTGTCGGGTTGTCCTTTTAAAAGAAATTATGAAATGCTCATGGTCTTGGACTAGAATTGATGTTTTATTGAATATTGTCATTGTAAAACGTTTTGAAGGAAAAGAAGTGCTATTTTGAATTATTGATAGTACTTCGTAACTATTATCCAGTTATTGAAGATATACGATTCCTATGTTTCAAGCATGTTGTTTAAAAGAAATTGTTGTACTTGCTGAGCTTATTATGCTCACTCTTGCTTGAATCATATGAATGCAGCTAAGACTGAACGAACCGAGGGATCCAACAAGGATAAAGGCTAGACTAAGATGAATGATTAGTTTACCTTGTAATAAACTAGTAAGTTGTAAATATTATAGTATGATGAACAAAGAATGTAATGGTTTTAGAACCTGGGAACGGGATGTAATATTATTAATGTAATAAGAATGTCGTTGATACACACATTTTGATGTCGTTTCAATAGAATGAATTTACAGTTATGAGTACCGTGTAGCACCATCTGTCGGGTTGGAAGATACCCGGATTTGGGGGTGTCACAGCATATCTACGAAAAAGGTAACCTCAAAATCCTTTCCCAAGACTCCATAAGAGTTATGGACTGGGAGGATTCCAAATCTTAAGTATGTTAAGATAAGGGGTTGTCCAGCTTACGTAAAAAGGTTTTAAAGGATAAGCTTGGGATAAGATTTGACAAATGTCGATTTGTGGGACATCCTAAAGTAAGTTTAGTTTATATGTTCTATAATCTTACTAAGCAAAAGCTGTATGTTGCAAAACACACTACCTTCTAAGATAAAGGTGTTTATCATTGAAGGGGCGAGTGGGAGGATAATAGATCTTGAAGGAGTTTAAGAACCACATAGCACTGTAAGTCAAATAGAGGAACATGTAGCTAGACCTATTGTACCACAACCAAAACATAAATCTGGAATAGTACCAAAGATACCTAGGAGGTATGGATTCATCATTGATGATGATGATGAGGTACGCATCATAGAAGATGATGATCTAGTTACATACGACGAGGCTAAGAGTTGTAGACACTTAGAGAAATGGTAGATGGCCATAAAATTCGAAATGGATCTTTAGAGCAAATGGCAAGGTAGAGACCTATAAGGCAAGTCTGGTTTGAAAAGGCTTTAAATAAACAGGAGTTGACTATGATAAAACCTTATTACCGATAGTAATGCTTAAGTCCATTTGGATTTTACATGCGATTGCAGTTTACTATTACTAAATCTAGCAAATGGACGTGGAGACGCCCTTCCTCAAATATAAAATATTAGAGGAGAATATATGTATAATACATCCAAATGGATTTTTTTAATGGTTGAAGAAAATCATGTATATGAGCTACAACAATCCATTTATGGATTGAATCAAGCTTTTCAAAAATGGAACATTCATTTTGATGAGACAATCAAAAGTGTTTGATTTTATCAAAAATAAGAATGAACCTAGTGTGTACAAATGGGTCAGTGGGAGTGTTGTGACATTCCTTGTATTATATGTTGATATACTACAGATAAGGAATTACATACCAATGCTATAATCAGAAAAGATAAAGTTATCTAAACATTCCTCCATGAATGATTTGGGAAGAGTATCTTAATTGGGCATACAAATCTATATAAATAGATTTAAAAGGGTGTTCGGCTTAACCGAATGAATGTATATTCATTCGATGATAAAGGGGTTTAGCATGGCAAACTCCAAAAGATGTCTCATGCTAATGAGCCATGTAGTGTATCTATCTTAATATTCCCATAGACTCCTAAAATGAGAGATCACATAAGTAACTACTATGTATGCAATAAATGCATGAGACCTGATGTTGATCGGTCATGTTCTAGAGAAGATCACTGTAAGACATTGAAAAACATCTTAAAGTACTTAACAAGTACTAAGGATGTGATTATGATTCATGGTGGGTTAAAATTAAAATTAGAGGGCTTAACAGACTCAAGTTTTTTCAAACTGACCAAGACGACAACAATTCCACTTTAGGGTAAATCGTTACCTTGAATGGTGGTTTAGTGAATTAGAAAAGTTTCAAATAGCAAGGAGTTGCTGGTTTTGTGACAAAGACAAAGTATATAACTGTAAATGAAGTTGTAAGTTGATTGTTTAGATGAAAAGTTCATTACAGAACTAGGAATAATTCCTAAGTCTCATCTTGGATCTAAACATGTATCGTGGCGCTTTCATTTGATTAGAGAATCATTGAAAGACGAGAAGTCACTATAGAGATAGTGGACTCTCAAGAACAATATTACATATCCATTAACTAAAATTTATCCAACAGCAGGATGATCACCACTTAGAGAAGAAGGGTATGAGATACCATGGCGATTGGCTTTAGTGCAAGTGGGAGATTGAAAGTAGTATGCACATAAGCCAATCACGTTTGATGATAAAGCATATACTTTGTAACAATCTTATTCATTTATTAATAAAATAATTTTTTAATTAAAGGCTTTTAATTTATCTACATAGTGTTATTTTATAATATGTGATAAATGTAAGAGCCGAGAATTTCATGAATAAATATTATTTTGATAAAATAAGAGAATGAATATTTATTTGAATATAAATATTGATGTGTTGTGAAATAAATAATTCAACTAATTTAAATTGAATTTATAAGAATTGAGAAAATGAAGGAAATGATGATGAGAATTGTAAGATGCCTTGTGTGGCATGAGAATGAGGTTTAAGTAAATTAATTAATTAATATTATATTATTAATTAATTTTTATTATGAATAATAAATTATATTACATAATTAGAGTATGTAATTTTATATTTAATTGATGCATAAGATACGTGTTAACATCTAGTTCCTACATTAAAAAGAAAGTGTATTGTGACACTTTAGTATAACTATATTATATATAGAAACTATATATTAAAGTGAAAGAAATTTTAAGTTACATAAATAACTGGTTATGTGACAATAAATATGTGTGGAACATTAAAGATGTACTCTATCAAAGAATTATAAATTATTTCAATAAGTAAGTCGAATTAGAATGATAAAGTTTTAAGGAGACATTGAATTATCAGTGACCAATTAAATTGATTCCATACATATTATAAATATTAATTAGGTTGGACTAATGTACATGGATTATATGATGTGAGTGTTAGGTTTGTAATATTCAAGAACGCAATCAAATTGCAAAAAGTGCGGAAACGTGTAAAAATCAGAGTTTAAAAAATTTACAAATCATATACCCGGATCACCCTTTATGCAAAATTATTAATTAAACGAAAAGATAAAGAATAAAATCATACCCTTGAAGAACGAGCTTCCTCAGATACAAGTTCACCTCCAAATCCTTTCACGTTTAACTTGAATCCACCGGGTTTGGTTCCTTCCTTTGATCGACGTTAGCCACCCATATGTTTGGCCTCTAGAGGTGATCCACCAAGGAAAAATAAAGATTCAAGAAGAAGGGGTATTGGCTCAACCCTAGTTTTCTATCTCTATAGAAAAGGGTACTCTCCAACAAATTGGAATTATGTCGTATGTTGTAAAAGTCAACAACCCACACACCCATAATAAGACTCCTCTTATTTATAGATGTGGGCAACCCACCTTAACAATTAAGGAATTGAGTTTTATTTAATTAATTAAATTCTTTAAATTAATTAAGCTCCCTAATCTTATTAGGGATAATTAATTAAACTCCTTTAACTAATTTTCCTTCCTAATCCAATTAGGAATAAATGAAAGTACTTATATTAAATTAATTCCTAAACTCTTTTAGAAATTAAAATAATAATAATAATTGTAATAATATTAATAAGACTCCTCTTATTAATTTATATTTAATATTTCTAAAATATTAAGCTATTTAATTTATTCTATCACCATAGATTAAATTAAATATACTTAACTTATATTATTACGATTATGCCATTAACTTCTTAAATAATTATTCTTCCTTTTTTGGTGTGACCCTTTAGGTTCTCCATATTAAACCGGTTGTGAATAAATCAATTAGAACAATTCTAATCTTATTTAAATAAATAAATTAAACAATTAATTTATTTAAATAAATAATATTTATTCTACAATAGGATAAGCCTCCTAGCGATCAACGACTTTCCAGATAATATAGATTTCAACATTAATCATAAAAGAACCTTTGAGTAAATAGTTACCGCATAATTCAATCCTTCCACCATACAATGTCCCAATTAAATATAAGACATGGAATTCTTGTCAAGTCTTATTTTATTTAATTATATGTATTTCGATTCTTAAATGCACAACTCAAATAATGCAAATTAGAAACTCCTTTCTAATTTCATTCGCCTTTTGCCAAGGACTCTTGGGTTGTCATTTATCGAATCACATAGGATATTCTCTTCTTTTATTAGAAGTGGTAGATTCTTTATTGATCATACATTATCTCCATGTACAACTTATTATACCCAAGCATACCCTTTGATATACCCTAAGGGTCTTAAGGAATAAGTCAAAGTATAACTCATCATACACAAGATACTATGATGATCTCAAGTCCAAGGATTACTTCAGACTACTATCACTACTGAGAATTCATATTGACAGCAAGTAAAACTCCATTAGGTATTCCTTAGCGAGCCACGTTCAGTGAACTTATTCTCTAATAAGCACCTACATACTTGCTTTAGTGTCTCCACACAAATGATCATTAGATCAATCATCCTCATCCAATGAGCAAGCAACGTATGTACCAATCTATTCGGATTCACTAATCCCCAATTTAGTAATCCAATGATTGGGAACTATTTTAGTTTTAAGCTTTCTAAGAATTTAGATCTCATTAGAATGATCATCATCATTATTCTAAAAGCATTCCTTAAAACTATGGGTTTATCACATATTATAAAACAAAGATCATGTAGATAATTAAAAGCCTTTAATAAATTAATACTTTTATTAATAAATGAATAAGATTGTTACAAAGTATATGCTTTATCATCAAACATGATTGGCTTGTGTGCATACTACTTTCAATCTCCCACTTGCACTAAAGCCAATCGCCATTGTATCTTATACTTTTCTTCTATAAGTGACGATTATCCCTTTGTTGGATAAGCTTTAGTTAATGGATATGTAATGTTGTTCTTGAGAGTCCACTATCTCTATAGTGATTTCCCATCTTCAATGATTCTAATAATCAAATGAAAGTGCCACAACACATGTTTAGATCCAAGATGAGACTTAGGAACTATTCCTAGTTACGTAATGAACTTTAATCCAAACAATCAACTGCGACTTCATTTATAGCTATATACTTTGTCTTTATCACTAAATCAAAGAACTCTTTCTTTGTTCGTAACCTTTCAATTCATTGCACCTTTGCTCAAGATAATGCTTTACCTTAAAGTAGATTTTCCGTCATCTTGTCCGTCTGCGAAAAACTTGAGTGCATTAAGCCCTCTAGTTTTAATTTAGACCCACCATGAATATGATCACATCCTTAGTGCCGGTTAAGCACTTTAAGATGTTTTTCACTGACTCATAGTGAACTTCTCCAGAATATGACTGATCAACATCAGGTCTCGTATATTTCATTGCATACATGATAGTCACTCATGCGACCTCTCTTTTCAGGAGTCTGTGGGGACTATTAAGAGAGATACACTCCATAGCTCATCAACATGAGACATCTCTTGGAGTTTGCCATGCTAAACGACTTTAGCATCAAATGAATATACGTTCCTTGGGTTATGTCGAGCATCCTCTGAAATCTATCTATATAGATTTATATCCCCAATTAAGATACTCTTCCAAATCATTCATGGAGGAATGTTTAGACAACTTTATCTTTACTGATTGTAGCATTGGTATGTCATTCCTTATCGTAGTAGTATATCAACATATAGTACTAGGAATGTCACGATGCTCCTAATCGACCCCTTTGTACACACTAGGTTCATTCTTATTTTTTTTGATAAAATCAAACTCTTTTGATTGCCTCATCAAAACGAATGTTCCATATTGGAGAAACTTGCTTCAATCCATTTCTCTGAGTGTCTACTACACTTACCTCATCGTATGTAACTGGATCATCATCTTCTATGATGTGTACCTCATCATCATCATCTATGATGAATCCATACCTCCGTGTATCTTCAAGTCTTATTCGATTTACGATTCAGTTGTGGTATAATAGGTCTATCTACAGGTTCCTCTTATTTGACTTATAGTGTTTTTTGGATTATGAACTCTTCAAGATCTATAATCCTCCCACTAGCCCCTTTTAATGATAAACACCTTTATCTTAGAAGGCAGCGTGTTTTACAACAAACACCTTTTGCTAAGTAGAATTATAGAACATATACCCTAAACTTACTTTAGGATGTCCCACAAATCAACACTTGTCAAATCTTGTCCCAAGCTTATCCTTTTGAAACCGTTTCACATAAGTTGGACAACCCCTTATCTTAACATACTTAAGATTAGGAATCCTCCCTGTCCATAACTTTTATGGAGTCTTGAAATGGATTTTGAGGTTACCATTTTAAGAGATATGCGTACCATTTCTAGGACATTATCCCAGAAGGATACTAGAATGTCGGTAAAATCATTATGGATCGCACCATGTTCAAATAGGTACGATTTTTCCTTTTAGATACATCAATCAATTATTATGTATCGAGAGGCATCCATTATGAGAAAACCATTTGAGATGATCTAGAAACTTATTGCACAAGTATTTATTCCTTGATCCGATCAAAGAATTCTAATATTTTATCAATTTATTTCACTTCTGAATTCTTTGAACCTTTCAAATAATTCATACTTGTATTTCAAAAAATACACACATTCAACTCTTTGAATAATCATCTCATTTTCTTATACTAGTTTGTTCAATTTGCAAAATATATTTTTCACGTAAATCAAGTATACAAAATCCATTAAGTAATATTTTAGTTCTATACAAAACATTATTATTATAAATAGAACAACAATTGTTCTTAATTAAAATACCAAAGATTTATTGTCCAACAATAAAATGGAAATAATGTTTCTAACAAGAATTGGAATACAATAACAACTTATTGACTTAATAGATTTGCCGTGGCGGTGCTAAACTATAAGTTTCTATAGCTAATGCAAGAACCTTTGCTTCATTTTCCACACATAGGATTACTTATCTTTGTTTAACTTTCTACTTACGCTTGGTCCTTCATAAATCAGTATTTATGATAACCAAAGTCGGTATCCAATACCCAAGTAGAACCTTGACTTAAAGAAAAATTTATTTCAATCATGAACAAAACTATATTAGAATAGAAACTTCACTAAGCCTCTTTGGTTAGCCTCTGCAAGATGCTTCTCATGATTTCTTTCCGATTGTCCGGGCTTATTGCGAGTGGAAGCAAACTCCTTTGCTATCTCATGATCGCTTTTGTTCTTATTATCCTTTGTTTATGCCTTTCTATTTACCTTCTTTGAATCGTTCTTCTTTTCAGAAGATCCTTTGGCCCCTACTAGTAAGACTTGATCTTTCTTGGTTGGAAAGTGACTCTCAACATTTTTCAACATGTTAAGCAAATCAGCGAAGCTGATATCTAGCTTGTTCATATGAAAAATTCACAACAATTATGAAAGGAGTCTGGGAGTGAGTGCAAGATCAAATCTTGACTCAACTCTCTATCCATGATAAAACTCGTTGTCCTAATTGATCAATTAAATTGATAATGTTAAGGACCTTTATCTGTACTGTAGTGTCATCAGTCATTCTAGATCGGAAGAAATCCTTAGATATCTGATATCTATCAGTCCTACTTTCCTCACCATCAACTACTTGATGTGCAGGAATATAGTAGGAGCATCCATAGTTTCATGCTGACGTTGAAGCTCGTTACTCATGGATGCGAGCATGATGCATTGAGCCAACTGTGCATCATTTTGCCACTTTCTAAAAGTAGCAATCTCTTCCTCAGAGGCATTGTTCGCAACCATTGCCAGGGATAGGCGTATTAAGGACATAAGATAGCTTTTCACTATGAGAACTATTCTCAAATTCCTTAACCAATCCGTTTAATTGATTCAAGTTAATTTAGCATCTAATATGCTTCATGATGATAGTAATTTTAGACATTGTAAAATTTCGTAAATGAATTTGTAATTAACAACATTTTAACATACATTCTTTTATTAATTACCAAAATAAATTAGGTCTTGTTTTAAATTGGTATCTCCCACTATTTTCTTCAAACTATATTACCCTCACTTATATAGTTCGGCAAAATCTAATTAAAGATTTGCTAGTGAGAATAAGGATCCCATTTCAAATGTATATAGCCTTGTGGTGACACAACAAACTATATATAAATAAATAGGTAGACAACTTTTGTCAATTAAATCAACTATGCAACTCCTTTGCTTTTGCCTCTTAGATTATTTTGATCAAGTGGTGGCACATCCGAATCAAAATCATCCAAGTTAAGTCCGACCTAGCACTCCATATATTCAAAAAAGAAAAATATCATCCTTGTGGTGACACAACAAAACAATATTGTTCAATTTTCTTTATAAGCATCAAATGTGATAAATTAACATCTTAAATACTTAATACTTGCCTTGTGGTGACACAACAAACTCATATTAAATATTTAATACTCTATTAATTTTATCATGCTAGAAGGCGTCGTTCGATATTCCAAATATCTTTGAACGCTTAGGACCTAATATAAAAAATTGAGGGGTTTGTTATTAATTTATCTCATCTTGTTTAGCGTGCATGCACATATATATATAAAATACGCGTCATATTAATAAACATGCGAAGCATGTTTGCATAATATATAATATATATAGTATAAGCATGCACATATAGAATACTATATTCTACTCGGATTGATTATGGACTTTTATTCTAGTTTGGTTCACTAGAGCCACCAAGTGAACAAAAAAGGTCAAACCTAGGGGTGCAAGAAATAATATTTAAATATAACTATTACATTTAAACCCGGGCTCCATTACAAACGGGTCTTCAAGCGCTCCTTGCTCCTTGATCTCTAATTCTTCAAAAATTAATTCTAACTATTCCTATTACATAACTATTTTAAAATAAATATAAACCTTGATCGTGATCGAGGGAAGTACATAGGAGGAGATAGAATTTACATTAAGAAAAAATTAGAGAAGGCGAGGTACTTGAGACCCCATTTAATAAAATCCATACATTCATGCATCCAACTAAAATAAAATCCAATCATATTAATCAATAGTCCATAATCAATCCCATTTATTATCATACACATCATCATATGTATCAATAAATAACATTCATCTTATGAATAATAAACATTTAATATATATATTGATATCATTTAATGGGCAAAATTTAGTTAGTATAAAATCTAATTTTGAATCAAAATAAACACCTTTATTTTAATCCAAATTTAAATCAAAATAAAACTATTTTATTTTAATTTATCTAATTTTGAATAAAATAAACTATTTTATTTTAATCAAAATTTTTAATCAAAATAAACTCCTTTATTTTAATTAATTATGGAATCCAATTCCATATATATAATCAATTTTTTGTATATTATCTTAGTCATAATATTCTTTACTAGGCTAGTTGAGCTCACCCTTTTCCTTTTTGTTCCATTTTTCTTCTCAGGAGGTGAGAATATAGCAGGATCTAGTCGGGGTATGGAGTGATGGTTCTAGAAAGATATTTTAGCAGTCCTCACTATTTCTGGAAAAATAGTGTATGAATAATTGTAATGAGGACTTATTTGAGTGTGGATATTGTCTAAAAGATAATATTTGTATTTAAACTCACAGCATGTGTTGTCGTATTTTGCACGACAATTTGTATTATTGAAGTTGTAGTTTACTTTCTATACCATGTATTTGGCGACTCAGAATAGGTGTTGGTGTATACCTATTTTGGGGGCGTCACAGTTGGTATCAAAGCTTAGGGATATGGTCTCTGGCGGAGATCAGGTAATAGAACTAGGAGGGGAGATATGAGTAAATCCTTCGCTAGTGTGTCCTACGTAAGCTTATTTGTTGGCCGGTCATAATATAGGGATATTATGTGATATGTTAATTTGTTTAATTAACCCTTGTTTTATGGTAGTATTTAAGAATGGCAGTTGAGAACATTAACAATAGAGTGTTTGAGACTGTGGAGACACCTTTAACCACAAACCAGGAGAACGTGCAACAGGAAGGCAATATTCCTCCTGTAAACAACACTACCAAGAAAACGATGAATGATGGAATGTTTAGGAGCTTTTTGCAGTTCATGAAAAATCAGACGAGGGAGAGTCGTGTACAAAATACGGGTGGAAGTGATTACAACGCGCGGTCTGTCACAACCAAGCAGTTCAAGGAGTTGGGACCACCAGAAATCTTTGGAAAGCCGAATCCGATTAAGGTGGAAACATGGGTCAAGCAAATTGCCAAGATATTTGATGTCTTAGGATGAACGGAGGAACAGAAGGTTCTATTTGCGACCTTTATGTTTCATGGTAAGGCAGATTACTGGTGGGAATCTGTGAAGCGTACCCAGCCTGCCGCACTAAACATGTCTTGGGAAACATTTTAGAAACTGTTCAATAACAAGTACATTCCTGAAAGTATTCGTTATATGAAAGAGGTAGAGTTTATTAGACTGGAATAAAACAACATGATGGTGTCTCAGTACGAGGCGAAGTTCGCAGAGTTATCCATGTTTGCACCTCATTTGGTAGAGAATGAGGAACGTATGACGCATATATTTCTGAGAGGTCTAAAACCCGAGATTCGTCAATACCTTATCTCTCATAAATTTTCTCTGTATTCAGATGTTGTCAACAGAGCTCAATTATTAGAGCGAGATAATGAGTATGTTCAACCAAGGGACCACAACCAGGGTCATACCGGTGACAACAGTCATCGGAGCGTTGATAACCAGCGAGGAAGGAAAAATACGGACAAAAGCGGTAACCACTCAGGTGGTAATCCTGGCCATGATAATAGGAGAGGTGAGTCAAGTGGAAATTTCAAGAAGAGAAGATTTAACGATGACGGGAAGACGTCGGCAGCAGCACCAGCACCAACAACAAATTCTAGGGGAGGAGAATGACCGCCAGTTAGATGCTACAAATGCGGAGAGGAGGGACATATAAGTCCAAACTATTCACATCCTTCCAAGGTATGTTTTAGTTATGGAAAAGACGGTCACATAGCTCGATTTTTTCCTGTAGCGAAATCAAGTCCAGCTGGGATGGTGGTACCAAAGGCGGATACGGACAAAAAAAAGTTGGTAGTTTCTGGAAGAGCGTTTGTCGAGACTGTCCAAAACGCGAGGAACCCGAATGAAGGTATCACGGGTTAGTTAATTATAAAATCTTGAGAAGTCTATACCTTATGAGATACTGGTTCTACCCATTCTTTTATCTCTCCTACTTGTGCTCAACATTTAGACTTGACTCTGGAGAAATTGGAATTTGACTTATCTGTGGAAACTCCGTTAGGAGAAACTTTCGTTACATCCACTATTTATAAATTTTGTTTGATCCAAGTGGGCACAATCACATTAACTATTGATCTTATCTCTTTAAAGATACTTGCATTTGATGTGATTTTAGGGATTGATTGGTTAACTATTCATCATGCCAAAATTGATTATTTTCGTAAGGTTGTTAGTTTTCATATTCCTAACCAACCTGTTATGCAAATTCAAACAACCAAACCATTGAAGTCAAATACTTTCATATCAAGCTATAAAGCCATTCGTTTATTAAAAACAGATGTAAAGCTTTCTTAGCCCATTTCATGGATTTAAACAAAAATACGTCAGATTTGAATGATATTTTTGTTGTTAGTGAATTTCCTAACGTATTTCCTGAAGAATTTCCTGGCATACCCCCAGAGTGTGATATTGAATTTTGTATCGACTTTGAACCTGGTACAAAACCCATTTTCAAAAATTCATATCAAATGGCTCCTATTGAACTTTAGGAGTTAAAAACCCAACTATAGAAGTTGGTACTCAAGCCTCTATCTGGTGATTTCCTTTGTGGAATGCACCAAAGCCAGACTCTCCGTAGGGGACGTCATATTCGTGTGGTGGTAAACTAATAGGTGCCATTGTGACGTGCTATCCAAGATTGGGATATGAGTCACAGTTGAGAGCAACTTCAGTCAGTAATCGAAATATCTAGCTTTCTAGGCTTAGCTGGTTACTATCGGAGATTCGTGGAAGGATTTTCTTGATTCGATAATCCGTTAACTTAGCTGACTCAGAAAGATACAAAATTCGTATAGAGCGAGGAATGCGAGAAAATTTTTTAAGAGCTCAAGAGGCGACTCATTTCGGAACCTGTTCTGACCATACCATCTTGGAAAAGCGAACGTAGTAGCTGATGCGTTGAGTAAAAGATCGTACGCGAGTACGAGTGCGATATTGTTGAACACAAAGACCTATTTTATATAATTTATAAATGATTTAGATAGGGTTAAAAACTCTAGGGACCCATGTGATGACGTACGAGTAGAATCGACTTTAATTGATAAAGATAAAATAGCTCAAGCTACACAACGGAGCTGATGAATATAAAGAAGAAGGTGCAAGAAGGCGTTGTTCTAGAAGTAAGAGTCGATGAAGAGAAAAAAGCTCAAATCTTCGATTTATTTGAAATCCTCGATCGAGTAGGAACTATGGCCTATAGATTTGCCTTAACGCTAAGTATGTCGCGTGTTCATAACGTTTTTCACGTATCAATGTTACGTAAATATGTGGATGACCCAAACCACATTATTGCGTTAGAACCAGACGAGATAGCCGAAGATTTAACGTACGAGGAGGTACCCATCAAGATCTTAGATAGGAAAGAGCATGCCCTACGCACAAAGGTTATACCACAAGTTAAGGTTTTGTGGAGGAACCATGCTATTGAAGAAATGACCTGGGAGTTGGAATCAGAAATAAAAATGAGGTATCCTCACCTTTTTGAAACACCAGGTACGTACGTTAATTTCGAGGATGAAATTTCATAACGAGGGGAGGTTGTAAGACTCCAGCATTTTATAAATAAATTCCAATTTCCTCTAATTATTATTATGAATAATAAGGTGTTAATTTGATATAATGTTTTGGTTATGGGTGAAATATGCAAATTTTGCAAAATAAGCAAGTGGTTATAAAATATTCATTGTTGTCGGGGAATATTCGTTTGGTTGTGGAATATTCTTTTTATCGAGAATATCCATACGATGGCGCAGCCATTTGTGGGCCCCATAACAAAAAACGGTTGGATGAAGGAAAACAACAAAGTATGAGTTTTTATAAATAACGGCGTAGTTGTTACCGTTAATGCTGTTGGAATACTTGGTGGTTAAAATACAGTAATATGCGTGGTTGACAGAGTATATACTGCAGTATTACCTGCAGTATTTTGAATTATTGATCCTTACGTAAGAAGGCACTACTCAATAATTGTTACACTAGTTACTGTTCAATATTTTATTTTATTGATTCAATAAATTGCTGCGTTTATAGTTTATATTATTGTTGTTTCAATAATTGTCATTGCACAGTATTTTCCATTATCAAATCAATAATTCATATTATTTGAATAATATTATTAGATAGAATTATTGGCAATGTCTAGAAAGTTTTGTCAATGAGAGGTTTGGTCACCTAATTGCGCGCCAGTAAGGAGAAATCCTTATTGGAAAGCCCCGTTTTTCCTGGGAACTGCCTGGTTGTCATGATTGTGATTCTGTAATATTATTTGTGAATAATTAATTATTGATTTATATGATAAGAAAATATTTATTTGATGCGGATATAAATGATGGATTTATTTATGTGGTTATAATGAAGGAATTAATGTTGAGGTGTTTTATCAGTATTTTTGTCGGAATGGAGGTATTAAAAATCAAACTAGTGTTCTAGAGATATATTGCATGAGTTATAATTTTTAATCTGACCGGTAGATCGTTGTGATTTTTGGATATGTTATATATATATAAGTTGAGTATATGTCCACAAATTTTGAACCGTTAAAAATGAACGTATGATTTGTTATGAATTTTAAGAGGTGACTAATTAAAAAATTGTTGAAGTTTCTAAATTTATCCTCAAACTTAAATGGTGATGTTACTGAATATCTTTAGCCTATAGTGCAAAGATGAATGATTAACTGATGAATATCTTTGACCCGTAATGCAAAGATGAACAGGTTTTGAGATGAACATGACCAACCGGTGATACAAATGAATATCTTTGGCCTGTAGTGCAAAGATGAATATTTGATTCAAGATGTATATTGATTGATGTTATAGGGATAAAATATTGATGACGGACTTTTAAATCTTAGAAGATAGTAGAATTCATTCTCTACGTGACTCTTCTAATGGATTGATGTTTCCGCTGCATTTGTTGATCTAAAACTTGTTGTCTATTATATTTTATCAGATTTTTCCCTGTTGAAGACTAATGATAATTTGTTGTATATTATCTTAGTCATAATATTCTTTACTAGGCTAGTTGAGCTCTCCCTTTTCCTTTTTGTTCCATTTTTCTTCTCAGGAGGTGAGAACATAGCAGGATCTAGTCGGGGTATGGAGTGATGGTTCTAGAAAGATGTTTTAGCAGTCCTCACTATTTCTGGAAAAATAGTGTATGAATAATTATAATGAGGACTTATTTGAGTGTGGATATTGTCTAGAAGACAATATTTGTATTTAAACTCACAGTATGTGTTGTCGTATTTGCACGACAATTTATATTATTGAAGTTGTAGTTTGCTTTCTGTACCATATATTTGGCGACTTTGAATGGGTGTGGTGTATACCTATTTTGGGGGTGTCACAAAAAGTCTTAAGTTTTAGTTACGTAATAGGCCAATGGCCTATCCTCTACTGTTGCGTAAAGCTCAGCAAAACCAAAAGGCTAAGTGGAAGATGATGAAGCTAGAAATTGTAGTGATGATGGCTATGAATTGGCAGTTGGCCAACTTCTTTATACTCAACATCTTCTTCAAATTTCCTTTGAATCAAACCATGGTGCAAGGCCATAAACTTGACAATCAATTCTTTATTTATAATACCCTCATCTTCTCATTCTCTATAGCTTGAAATTGTCTGATAAGTGGCATATAGAAGTGTGAGTTGCTGAGAATTGAGGGAGCATACTTAGTGCAATTGAAGAATCCATTAAGGCATCAAGTTGTATTAAATTATGTTCTTAGTTAAGTTTTGTCAAATTCTAGCAGTTCTCATGAATTTTTTGTTAAGTAGTATGAATTAGCTTGTCTTTGTGTTTTTTGAGTTGGTTTGTATGCTTTGAAGTGTTGTAGTGAGACTGGTTTTAGAATTTGCTTTACATGTATTAAGGCTCTGTAGAAGCAGAGCCATTTATTTTTGCCTCGACAGAAGAGTGGTGCGTACCGCCACTTTATAGTTTTAATACATTGCAATTGCCATGGGTGACTTTCTCAAATTTTGCTATAGTGATTTAGTGTTATGCTAGACATGTTAGGTTTGTTTGAACATGCCTATAGATGACCCTATCCTATAAATTAATTTTGCTTAATATATAGTAAGACTTGGTAACTTGGTTTGGTGTGCGTATTCAAAGAAGTATAAGGATTTGGAAATTAGTTTTGATAAACATCATGTAATACATGTTCTGACTTTTGATATGAGTGTATTACGTTCTAACATGTCTTGATATGTGACCAATATGTTAGTTTACATGGTTAGAGATGGTATAGTATATTCAAGCATGATTTAAAAGGAAAATGCAAGTAAATGACCATAATAGCTATATGCAAATGAACTAAGTGTACACTAAGTTTTAACTTCAAAACATGCTTATGTGATCTATGATGTGATTATGAAAGCATGTTTTAGTCTATGTGAACTCGTCTTGCATGCTTATAAGAGTTTTACTAGTTGGTGTAATGATTTTCCAAAGGAAGTTTTGAGAAAACAAAGCGTTATGCACGTTGTGCCTTTAAGTTTTGATATTGAGTATATTCACAAATGATTATGTAGCATGGTCTAAAGTTGCCTTGCATGTAATAGGTTGTATAGCTTGGTTTATATGTATATGTTTTTAAAGAAACTTAAGAGATTAGGAAAACAAAATTATTGATGACAAACCTTGCACGTATTTTTGAGATTGAGACTACCATGTTAAGATATGAATATGCATAAAAACATGATTAACATGTAGTCTAGTTAGTTATATGTATCGTAAACTAGTTAACGGTTGTTTAGAGTAACCATAAATGAAGTAGGACTCCATAACTTGACATATACGACCAAGATAATGTAAACATGTTCAATTGGGACTTATTGATCCCATCGAATGAATATAACGACTAAATATGAAGGACTTTGTTAAATCAACATGTGGAGTCTTGATTTTGTGAGACTTGGCAAATCATGTAAAGAACAAGTTATAAAGGAGACCAAACCTATTCATAAATATCACGTCATGTATGATTATGCAAGTGTTATCCTAATTATAATAGGATGCGCAAGTCTGGCCTAGCTTCTGTGTAGCAGTCTTGGTTTACACCAAGAGCAGCGTGACCGCGCCACTCCTTAGTACAAACCAAGCGCGGTTGCACCAGCTTGCAGTAAGGTTTGTTTTCTGTAAATAATTTGAGGGTTCATGCAGGCTTGTATTATTATTGTAACATGTATTATATAACCAATACGTATTCAATGAGTTAAGAAGCATGTTAAATGATAACATTGAATGATTAATGAGTGATTATAACCTTTTAAATGATAAGTTCAAAAAGCGATTTGAAAACTATAAAATGATGATTAGAGACTATGTTATTTGACTTCATGGTAATTTATAAACTGATTTTGTACTATAAGTTCGCAATGTATGTGATGAAGTATGTAAGGAGTATACAACTAACTTAGACGTTCATGTATACATTTAAACTTACATATCATGTATGAGCATATGTAACTACTGAATATCCTATATGCGTAACTATATTATGTTTGGATTCGAAAGAGTGTTGATACGCTATATTTTGGTAAACTACGCTTGAGGCAAGTACTCGAACCTTACTCTTTATTGAGCATTACTTGAACTTGTGCTATTATTGATCGTACAAGTAGAACTTTAAAAATATAATACTTCAAAATCTAGAAATGAAATGGTTTACAAACCTTGATTCAAGCAAAAATTGTTCATATATATGCTGTGAAAGAAAATTGTCTAAAGCCATTGCTTTGGCTAGACTATTAACAGTTGATCGAAAGCTATCTAAACCAACTTAGCTTGGTACAGACTCTTATAACTGAGTATAACAACCCTCTTGCTAGGAGAATTATATATTTGTCTGGAAACCGACGTGCGCACATGAGAATGATTAAATGTTATTCATGATATAGGGTACATTAGGCTGATCACCTGTTGTACTTGTTTTTGTAGAGTTATCAGTCTATTACTGATAATTCTAAGAGAAGTTCATAGTCCTTAGTGACTGCTCAAAATTCATTACTTTGAAATCTTTAATTTATTTTAGCGTTGAATATTATTGATATTTTCTGTCCATAGTTGATAATCCTAGATACTTCTTGCTATCTTGAACTATCATTATTGATATACTCTTGAGAAATCTAAACTGCATTAATTTCCCCTTTGCTATATTACTTGCTGGGCAAAATTGTTGCTCATCCTTGCTTTCCATAAAACTTTCAGTGAAGGCAGAATGTGGTGAACCCTCTGGCAATGACAAGGGTAAAGAGAAGGCTTTGGAGTAGTTATTTATATGATGCTAGTAACGTATTACTATTTGGTTGTAGAAGAACTTATTAAGCTATGTTTAATTTAAGTTGTATTGTATTATATATTAGTTATGTCCAAATGGTGTTTAATTATGATTAAGGTATGTACGAGATGTTTAAGTTACGAACCCTTGGGACAAGAATAATTATTTTATAATAATGTAATTTATTCTATTATTTTGTTGTGTGAGATGTTGAATTATTATTAGAGTTAGTACGTGATAACCAAATTTGAGAGAAGTGTGGTCTGAATTTGGGGGTGTCACAATAAACCCATAGTTTTTAGCAATGTTTTTAGAATCATGATGATGATCATGCTAATGAGATCTAAATTCGTAGATATCTCACAAACTAAAATTGTTCCTAATTGTTGGATTACCAAAAAAGGGATTAGTGAATCTAGATAGATTGGTACATACATTCCTTGCTCATTGAATAAGGATGATTGATCTCAGGATCATTTGTGTTGAGACACTAAAGCAAGTGTGTAGGTATTTATTGGATAATAAGTTCACTGAACGTGGTTCGCTAAGAAATACCTAATGGAGTTTTACTTGTCTGTCAATAAGAATTCATGTAGTGATAGTAGTACAAGTGATCCTTAGACTTGAGCTCATCATAGTATCTTCTGTATGATGAGTTATATGTTAACATATTCCTTAAGACCCTTATGGAATATTAAAGGATATGCTTGGGTATAATAAGTTGTGCATGAAGATAATGAAGAATCAATAAAGAATTTACTGCTTCTTGTAAAAGAATAAAATGTCCTATGTGATTTGATAAATGACAACCTAGTAGTCATTGGCTAGGACAAAATAAAATTAGAAAGGAGTTTCTAATTTACATTATTTGGAGTTGTGCATTTGAGAATCGAAATACATATAAATAAATAAAATAAAACTTGACAGTAATTTCATGCCTTATATTTAATTGGGATATTGTATGGTGGAAGGATTGAATTGTACGGTAACTATTTACTCAAATATTCTTTTATGATTAATGTTGAAATCTATATTATCTGAAAAGTCATTTATCGCTAAGGAGGCTTATCCTTATTGTAGAATAAATTTTATTTATTTAAATAAATTAATAGTTTAATTTATTTATTTAAATAAGATTAGAATTGTTCTATTTTATTTATTCACAACCAGATTAATTGGAAAACCTAAAGGGTCACACCATAAAAGAAAAATTAAGTATTTAAGAAGTAAATGACATAAAATAAAGCTAAAAATAAAGCTTGCTAAATGTTGAGAATAGCAATGGAGCACAGGAGACCTTTGAGTCTCCACATATCAATAATCAGGATAATATGCATCAGGAAGGTGACAATCCTCAAGCAAATAACAACACTGACCAAATGATGAACGATGGAATGTTCAGAGGCTTTATGCAATTCATTCAACAACATGTAAGAGAGACTCCTGTTCAAAATATAGGTGGAAATAATGGCAACCCACGGTCGATCACCGCTAAGCAGTTCAAAGAGCTAGGACCACTGGAGTTTTTGAGAAAACCAGAACCACTTAAGGCGGAGACGTGGTTAAAGCAGATCACCAAGATATTTGATGTCTTGGGATGATTAGAGGAGCAAAAGGTTCCCTTTGCCACCTTTATGTTGAGTGAAGAGGCAGATTACTAGTGGGAATCTGTAAAACGTACCCAAACTGACACACTCAAGATGTCTTGGGAGAAGTTCCAAGAGCTGTTCAACGACAAGTACTTTCTCGAAAGTATTCATCACATGAAGAAGGTGGAGTTCATCAAACTGGAGCAAAATAATATGACCGTGTCGCAGTACGAGGCTAAGTTTGCCGAGTTGTCTCGGTTTGCATCCCATTTGGTCGATAATGAGGAGCGAATGACGCGAATGTTTCTAAGAGTTTTGAAACCCAAAATACATCAATACCTCATTTCTCACAAATTGTGTTTATATTCAGATGTTGTGAATAGGGCTCAGTTATTGGAGTGCGATAATGAGTCTGCACAACCAAAAGGCAACGACCTACAACACGATAATAATCGTACCGGTGGCAACGGTCATCGGAACAATGATAACCATCGTGGGGGAAATTATCATGCCATGAATGGTAACCATTTCGGTGGTAATCATGGCCAAGATAATAGAAGTGGAAATTTCAAGAAGAGAAGGTTCAATAATGATGGAAAGACAGCAGCACCAACACCCGTTTCAAAGGAAGAAGAACGACCACCGGTCGTATGTTTCAAATGCGGACAGGAGGGACACATCCGTCCAAACTGTACACAGCAATCCAAAGCGTGTTTTAATTACTAAAGAGGAGGTCACCTAGCTCGATTTTGTCATATGGTGAAGTCAAGTCCTGCTGGGATAGTGATGCCAAAGGATGTCCTAGACAAGCCAAAGCCGGTAGTTTAAGAGAAAGCATTTTTTTTCGTGACGAGGAACCTGAATAAAATTATCTCGAGTAAGTTAATCATAAACTCTTGCGAAGTTTATACTGTGTTAGATACCAGTTCTACTCACTCTTTTATTTCACCTAGTTGTGTTCAATGTTTGAATTTAACTCCGGAGAAGTTAGATTTTGATTTATCTGTTGAAACGCAGTTGGGAGAAACCTTCGTTACGTCCATTATTTATAAATCTTGTTTGATTCAAATCAACACTTTCACGTTACTTGTCGATCTTATCTCTTTGAAAATACTTGCATTTGATGTGATTTTAGGAATCGATTGGTTAACTACTCATCATGCTTTTAGTAAGGTTATTAGCTTTCATATTCCTAACCAACCTATTATGTGAATTCAAGTAACCAAACCACTAAAGTCAATCATTGTCATATCAAGCCATAAGTAAAGAGCCCCGATCCTTTCGTTGTTAACTTCCTTGTGTGGAATGCACCGAAGCCAGACTTTTTGTAGGCAAGTTGATGAGTATCAATGTGACGTACTATCCAAGTCTTGGATGAGAGTCACAGTTTGAATGACATTTCTATTGTTAAAAATTTTCCTGACGTATTCTCTGAAGACTTCCTGGCCTACCCTAGAGTGTGAAATCAAATTTTGTATTGATCCCAGTACAAAACCCATTTCTAAAACCCTCACGTATTTCTTCAACCAAAACGAACGTATAATGCGCCAAAGACGTTGGCTCGAGCAGTTGAAGATTATGATCGTACCATTCAATATCATTGTGGAAGAGCGAACGTGGTAGCTGACGCGTTGAGTAGAAGATCGTATGCGTTTACGAGTGCGATGTTGTTAAACACAAAAACCCATTTCTTATAACTTACAAATGATGAAGATAGAGTTAAAGACTCTAAGGACCCACGTGATGATAACGAATATACGAGTAGAATCGACTTTAATCGATAAAGTTAAAGCCGCTCAAACTACACACCTAGATCTGATGAATGTGAAGAAGAAGGTTCAAGAAGGCGTTATTATAGAAGCAAGAATCGATGAAGAGAGGAAATCTCAACCCTCGATTGTATTGGCCCATTTGAAATCCTCGATTAAGTAGGAACTATGGCTTATAAACTCGTTTTACCGCCAAGTATGTCGCGTGTTCATAACATTTTTTACGTATCGATGTTACGTAAATATGTGGATGACCCAAATCACATTATTGATTTAGAACCGGACGAGATAGCGGATAATTTAACGTGTGAAGATGTACCTGTTAAAATCCTGGAATATATTATACGCTTAAAGGTTATACCTCAAGAGTTAGAATCTGACGAAGTGTTCTCATCTGTTCGGCATACCAGGTATGTACGTAAATTTCAAGGGCAAAATTCCATAAGGATGGGAGATTGTGAGACCCCAAATTTTATGAATAAAGATTTAATTTTCTCGAAATATTTTTTTAATATTATGGTGTGGATTTTAGATAATGTTATAGTTGTGGGTAGTATTTATAAATTTTGCAAAGTATGCAAATTGTTGTATTATATTCGATTGGTCGGGGAATATTCGTTTTAGCAGGGAATATTCATACGACGACACAATCATTGGTGGACCCCACAACAGAATTATTGTCGGATTGAGAAAACGATAAAAATATTTTTATGAAAATAACGGCGGAAGTTTTATCGTTAACTATTGAAACACCTGGTGTTAAAAGTAAAGGAATACGCGTGGTTGCATAGTGGCACACGGTATTGATTATTGATGCTTACGTGAGAAGTCACTCAGTTTTGTTGAATTATTGCTTCAGTAATTGTTGTATAGTATCTCACGTTATTTGATTCAATTATTGTCGATATTTTATATATTATTAAATCAATAATTGAGATGATGAGTTATTAATATTATTATTTGTAATATTAACGATGTCTAGAAGTTCTTCAAGGAGAGGTTTGGTCACCTAATTACGCATGATAGGAGAGAAATACTTATTGGAAAGCCCCTCTTTCCAGGAGCGAATTTGGTCGATTAATATTGTGAATTATAATAAAGGTGATAAGTTTTGTTTTATTATTATTATTAATGTAATAAAGCGAGAAAAAGCTTTTATATAAAATGAATACTTTATAAAGTTATTTGTTTTATTAGACAATAATTAGAATATATTATATTCTATTATGCACAATGTTTTGCATAGTATAATCTTTTTATATAAAATAGAATACTTTTATAAAGTTATTTGTTTTATTAGACAATAATTAGAATACATTATATTTTATTATGCATAGTTTTGCATAGTGCCTGTATAGTAAATCAATATGGACCGTCCGTTTAAAAGTAAATCAATCTGGACCATTCATGAATTAGTTACTATTCAGTCCATTCTCCTATAAATAGAAGCTCATTCCTTCCTTATTTCTTACGAATTCACTAAAACTCTAGAGAGAGAAACTATAGAGAGAAAGAAGAAAAGTATTCTTCTACTTCACTACTCATATATCCAGTTTCTTCTAAGGTAAGGGGTATTATTTCTTTCTTATTCATGAAGAGAACTTCTGTTATTCCATTCTTTATTATTCTGTTGGAATAACCTATATACGCGGACTACCCTATACTTGGTGAAATTCTTCTATTATTCCATTCTTTATCATTATATTAGAATAACCTGTCTATGCGAAGTACCGCATACGTGGTGAAATTCTTCTGTTATTCCATTTTTTTTTATTTTGTTGGAACATCCTGTATGTGCGTTACGCATGACCTGGTTCCGTTATTTATTATTCTATTGGAACATCCTGTCTGTGCGTTTACGCATGACCTGGTTCCGTTGTTTATTATTCTTTTGAAATATCCCATCCGTGCGTTACGCATGACTGGGTTCCATTATTTATTATTACATTTGGAATATATGTGTATGCGTTTACGCGTGACCGATTCCATTATTTATTATTACATTGGAATAACACATGCATGCGGTTTATCCCATGTATGGTGAATTCTTACATTATTCCATTCTTTATTATTCTGTTGGAATAACCTATCTATGTGGATTGCCACATGCATGGTGAATGACCCTTTGTATTCATTTCTTATTAAATTGTGGAAATGAGCTGTCTACGTGGATTACCGCATGGTGGGTGAAAATCCATTGCAGTTTCATATATTCTATGATACTCTTTTGGTTAAATTTTTGGCTTCTATACTCCATGAAATTAGTGGAATATCCTTGATATTTGCGCTTTATCCAGTATCTTTTCATGGAAATATTCTTCTGAGCATTCTTAAATTTTTACTCCATAAAGTAGTATTATGTTGACAATTTGGATGTTATTGATTCCTGGATAAATTAATTCTTGAACTTGTTTTATTGAATTTTTATGTCATAGTCATCATCCTCATGTTTATATTATGGTGAAAGTCATCTGTGGCCTGTAGTACATAGATGGATTTGGTATGATTATGACCAGGGATTATTCAGTATAATCATAACCGTAATGTTACAAATGATATGGAAAAGTCCTCATTGGCCCGTAGTGCATTGATGGACAGTTTTTGGTATGATTATGGCTATGGATTCTCTTCGGCCAAGGGTGCAAAGATGAATTATTTTATGTCATGATCAGGACCGTTGATGAAAACACGATTATCTTTGGCCTGTAGTGCATGAATAATTTGTGGTCGTGATACTAAATAATATCCTTGGCCTATAGTGCAGGGATGATTTGATGAGGTGGATTATTTATTAAGCTGAGTCTCAGCGATAAAAGTGATGAAAAACCTTTTAAATCATAGAAGATAGTAGATTTTATTCTCTACTTGACTCTTCTAATGGATTGCTTGTTCCGCTGTAGTTAAACTTGATGTCTATTGTATTTTATCAGTTTAACATTGTTGAAGGCTAACGATAATTTATTCTGCATTATCTTAGTCATAATAATTCTTATTGGGCTAGTTGAGCTCACCCTTTTTGCTTTCATTGTTCTCTTCAGGAAATGAGAACGTAGCAGGGACTAGTCGGGGAATGGAGTGACGGTCCAGATAATAGCATTAGTAGTCCTCACTATTCAATGAAATAGTGTGATAATAAATGTATTGAAGACTTATTTTGAGTATGAATACTGTCTAGAAGACAATATTTGTATTAAAACTCACAGCTCATGTTGTATATTTAAGATTGTATTTGTATTCTGTACCATGTATTTGGTGACTCGGAATAGGTGATGTATACCTATTTTGGGGGCGTCACAAGAGCCATCCTATACGGTGCTTTCGATATTGGCGTTGTCCCCGATATTAAGTCAATTACAAACTGTATTTCTCGGTCTGTTGGAAGTCCTGGAAATTCCTCTAAAAAGACGTCCACGAACTCATTCACTATAGGTATCTGCCCCATGTCAGAATTCAACCTATGTGCATCCACTACATGAGCCAAATAACCCTCACATCCTTTCTTCAATAATTTCTTGGCCTGCATCATCATTATACAACTTGTTTGTCTTGATGACATGCTACCATAAAATACAACCTTAGACTTATTTGGTGTCTTAAGGTGTATATTTTTCTTTTGACAGTCAATAACTGCCTCATGGTTAAATAATCAATCCATTCCTAGGAACACATCAAATTCCCTTAATCGTATCGGAAGTAGATTGACAATTAACTTATGTCCCCTTATTTCCACGCAACAATTCATAAGGATATACTCAACAGGGATTACTTCTTTATTTGCAACCTCTATATTCATTGGGTTTCCTAACTTTTCATGAGGTAAATTTAGTTTTCTAGCAAAATCATCAGACACAAATGAACAGGTAGCGCCCGATGTAACAACCCGGAGAATTCGGATTTTCAAAATTTAAGTTTAAAGAATTAATTATTAATAAAATGAATTTTTATTAATAATATTATGTGATATGTGTTTATTAATCATTCTAGAACCTAGGATGATTATAAAATGGGAAGATTCTGGCTACAAATGAACGAGTAAGAATTTTCAAGATGAAAATAAAAAAAATTTGGGAACAAAAATATTTTCGAAGAAAAAGACGAAATAGGCACTATTCACCTGACAAAACTTAAGGGTTAGAGTTTGAATAACCTAAGCCTTTCCGAGAGTTCGGTATGTCGAAATGATATTCCGTCAAAAGATTTGACGATAATATATGGTGAAAAGTTAAGTTAGCCAATACAAGTTTTTCTCGAAAAATGTGCAGAAATCGGACAGAGTAAAAATGACGAAAAGTATTGTTATGTACTTTTCATTCGTTTAACTACGTTACGGGAAAACGTGAAGGAAAACACTTATCATCAAAAAGTGTTTTTCAATTTTTCGGAGTTCCGAAGAATGCATAAAAATTAATCTGTAGAGGAAAGACGAAATATCCAAAAATATTTGAATTTCGAGAATAGCAGTTTTTTGAACTGGGAGACAAATTCCACAAGACAGAAGCACAAAGCTTCCAAGATAAGCTTCGTGAATAGTAAAAGGGTTTAGTAAAGATGTGTGAATAGTAACTTTGGGGGAGAAATGACTATTTTGCCCCTAGCCTTGGTTTTCTATAAAAGGAGAGCCTAAGCTCATTTGTTGGTGATTTTGAAAATCACGAACACTTAAGAGATAGAGAAGTCAGATGAGGAGAAAAAGGAAGAGGAAAAGCTAGCCCGAGTGCAAACTTTGTCCAACGGAAGGAGATTAAAGAAGAAAGGTATTAAAACCTAACTTCTAAGTTAAAATTTTCTTTAAGTTTTCTATGTTAAAAACATAACTTAATAAGAATAGAAGTAAAAGATGTTAAGAATTATTTTCATATGGTTGAAATCATGAGAAAAAGAAGAAATAAGAATTAAAACTTTGGTTTATAAATTTCTTAAGGAAGTATAAGTTTCGTAATGAATTTGAACGATCTGAATGAATCATATGAACGATTCGGTGAAATAAGTAAGGAATGGTGTTTTATAACACCAAATTCCAAGAAAAAGTGAATTCATAATAAAAATATTGATTAAAAATGAAGAACGAACGAAGAACATTGATAACGTAAAACAAACAAAGGAGGAAATCTAAGCCAATCGAATGGCATGTTAACGGATTCAGAATAACTTTATGTCTGGGGGAAATTGAAGTACGTAAGATAAGGAAGAGAATGGATTTGGAACGATCTCGTTCTGAGTTATAACGAAGGAGTTATGAGATTGTGAAGTAACCGTCTCAAACCAATGCAACACTTAGAAAAATAAATTAAAGGTTTTAGGCTTGGCATGCAAATGGCCATCATACCTTGGAAGGTGGAAACTACATTTCGACCGGGAAGGAAGATATTGATGAGTGGTAACTGCACATGAGGAGAAAGAAGGGTCCAAAGGTCTTGCTTGATCTTGGTGTAGGTAAGACCAGATAATGAACTTTTAATTACTCAACTCCTGGGGGAAGTGTAATGAAAGATAAAGAGCATATAGTTCATCAAATGTAACACTTAAATAAGTAATTTAAACCTTTCGTACAGGTTGAACAGAAAGATTAACGAGATTAAAAGATAGAGAATGTAAACACAACATTGTTGCGATGAACGATCGGTCTTAGCATACAACGAATCATATGGCTTCGACATTAAGAAAGGGTAATGAAGTGGGGTTCATGTAATGGATAACGAAAGTAGTAAGTAAGATATGAATTATCACGAAAGCCATAATGAACGGTAATAAGATTAATGGAAGCCGAAGGTGAGTCGGATGGAGAATGTTATAATGAAATGTTAGCGTTAAACACTTTAGCCGATGTAAAGGTTGAGTGTATGCGAATATTAAACGGAAAAAACCTACACACTGTGTATGGTTTGATCGTAGGGTAATGAAGACTAATGATTAAACCTGTGAACAGTGAAGAACTGAATTAAAGACAAGTACGCATAACGTAAAGAAGCCGAGTTAATATTTATAACTTGGATGACGTTCCGAGTCGAATGAACCGGACGTTGTACGATAAGAATAAAGTAACGTAAAATGCTTAATGTTATGAATGCATAGAACTAATATTGAATGGTCGTTCTGAATGTACAAAAGACTGTATAACTTAGATGATAAAGAATGAATCCTGAGGTATGGCATTTAGGTTCCAAAAAGCCATAATGGTTCGGATAAGTTAAGATGAGTTTAGGTTGTGGCACAATCATATTCTTTGATAGTTGACATATGGGAGCTGGTCTAAATAATTCCTTCAGAGAGTGGAGGTATATACGAAACTGGCAACCGATATAACTCATTGTGAAAGACAGTGTAGATGAGATGGGAACTTATTTGTTGGATTTTTGTGGGAAACCACTCAGAGTACCATATGGACTACTAGCAGAGACACGATGTGTGTTGTGTCCTATAAGAGTTATAAGAAGAAGATAAGAATGAAAATCATCAAAGATGATGATCGTATGAGTAAGACATCTCTGTATGTCATGAAGACTTAAATCGGTAAAGAAAGTTTATTACGTAAACTTAGATTGCCAGAATGTGAACCCTAAGAAGTAAAGTTAAGCTTAAACAAATGAGTAAGTCAAGTATATGACTAATTGGTGTATGTGTTATTTCCTTATGTGCTATATAGGAATTAGAATGAGCAGTTCAGCGTAAAATGTAAGATGTAGCTGTGCATAAGGCAAGTTTCCTAACTTCATTCATATTTTAAATGAATGCTAGTTTCTTAAACTTCTCATATGTTGAACATGAGAAGTTTTATCTATGTGCGAATGTGTGATATTTGTACAAGGTGGTAGAACTTATGAGGCCTTATGCCACAATTTGAACACTTCGGTGTTTCTATGAGATGAACTGTTCTGTGATTGAACTGTTCAATATGAGAATGTTCTGTTTATACATGAACCATTATTGTTAAGTCTGTGCTAATAATTCTAGCCGAACAGGATGTGTATGAAAAAGGTAGAAGAATGAAATTATTTCAAAGTGAATGTGACTAATATTTTAAAATGATAGGAATCAGAATTATTCATATTATTCAAGCTGCTTCAAAATCTTTGTTCGGTTATCAAAGTTCTAAAGGAATGTTTTAATTCTTGAAGTTGTTTGTTTAACTGCTATGACTTGCTGAGCAATTGAATGTTCACACTTGCTTTAAATGAAAAACATTTTCAGCATACAAGTAGAAGAACTTAAGGATCCCATAAAGATCAAGCTGATCAGTATCCAGAAGAAGTGTCCTTCATTAGATGAATGAGCGTGAAGATCAAGCAAAGACTTGTAATTAAACTATAGACTAGTGTAATGAACTGTTATGTATCATTGGTCGCGGATGAAAGTCACTTGTGTAAGATATAAAGAATAATGTAATTATCATTATTTGTAATGAACGAGATTATAAGGTATTAGAACCTATGAATTGAGAATGTATGTTGTTATATTTCACTATATAATAATGTATGTTTGGAAAGGAGATGTACTCGTGACGTACAGAATTTGGGTGTGAAGATAGACCAAATTTTGGGGTGTGACAAGTTGGTATCAGAGCCGATAGGTTATAAACCTTGGGTATGAGTACCTAAGACTATAATCGTAGAGAGGAGGATAAGAAGATCGTTGAGTTAAACGATTAAGGAAGAAGATCACCACGTGATCATAATGAATCGTAATAACAGATGTTATGTTAAACAATAGATGATTTATAGCTAATGCTATAAATGAATGGTACTATGAAGTAGTACGAGAAGAAGAACTTAGATTAAGTTGTAAAGGATAGCATACGAATTAAAGAAAATTCATATTAAGTAAAGAGAAAAATTAAAAGTTGTAAAATTTCAATTGAGGACTCGTGTGATAGCTGAGTTGTATGAACCTCTGTTATGGTTGGAGGTTTGTGCTTTAGTGTAACAACTACTTAGCTTATTACAGTGATAATCATTGGAATATGTCGCACTATCAATATGTATATGACGAGAAGGTGAATCTTTTCTCATGTATATGCTTGATAGGTAGAGAATGATAAGTTAGGTGCGAGTTCTTGAAACTCATACTTATGAAAAGTTTGTGACTCAGTTATATGCTATGTTTCTAAGCCCTGAGCGTATGGATAGTCCTTGATTTGTTCTTGGATTACATATTACGAAGATAAGTTCTTAAACACATATAGTTATGGAAAGTTCCTAATTAAACACATAAAGTGTGGTAAGTTGATGGACTATACTTAGGTATAGGGATGTTTAGACTGAAAGCAAGTATTTTCAGTATACTAAGCATTGAAGGTGCTAGAGAAAATTAAAGTATTGTCACAAATAAGACAATGAAGGAAGATGGAGAAATAGGATATTCCAAGTCATCTAGCTATGCTAGATTTTGAAATTTATTGAAATCGTGCTTATTTGTGCGTTTGAAAAAGGAAAGAATTGGTTCAACTTTTGGAACCAATAGATTTTAAAAGAATTATTCTTTATATTTCTATGCTAATTATTTTGGCTAGACAGAAATTGATTTGAAATATCAAAATGAATTTTATATCATCAGTGCATTTTATGCAAAGATGATAAAAGGATGGAGTTATTAATGCAATTGAACCTAGTGTTGGGTGTGATCTTAGGATCAACTACCCTCTATGGTATGATGTATAATGACAAAGTCATAAACTGATGAAGTCCTCAACATATTGTGAAAAGTACGGTATCATGACGTCATAAAACGTTTTGATGTACTGTAAAAGAATTTAAAGAAGTAGTTGATGTCAATTGATTTGACTAGACGAATGTTTCAAGTTGATATTATGATACCCCCAAATTTGGGTATCTTCCAACCCGACATATGGTGCTACACGGTACTCATAACTATACAATCATTCCATTAAAAACACAACATAATGAATGTATTAACTATCTTCTTATTACAATCATAGTAAATTCCTTTCCCAGGTTCATAAACCGATTACATCATTCATTGTTCATAAGTATAATACATACTACCATACTAATCTATAACAAGATGTTTAACTATCCATCTTAGCCTTGCCTTTATCTCTTTTAGAATTCACATTATGCTCGGCTTTAACTGTAATCATATAATTCACGGAAGAAGTGAGCATAACAAGCTCATCAAGTCTAACAAAGAATAATATCAATACCACATTCATGAATTACATGACAATCTTCCATAACTGAACAAATAGTCATGTGGTATTATGAAACATTAATACTTAACAATTCATAACATCAATTCCCAAAGTATATAATAGTTTAGGAATTCTGAACCGGTCGAAAGACCATGAACAATATCTTTCTATTTTCATACTTAAAAAGGACATCACAACACTAAGGCTGTATGTGATGCCCCCAAAATAGGTATACATCACCCAACCTATCCGGAGTCGCAAAATACATGGTACAGAAAATAACTACAACTTTATTACTACAATTGTCATGCAAAATACAACAACACATATGTTGTTAGTTTTGATACAAATATATTCCAACTGTGACTCTCATCCCAACCTTGGATAGCACATCACAATGGCACCTTACATAAAGGTACAGTTGAAAACTGTTTTAGCAATTAAAATCTTTGGGAAGTGCTCAAGGAAACCTTCGTACATGGGAGGCCATGCGTCTAGGTTATGATAGATATCATATGTTCACAGAATTATCCTTGGTTGACCCAATAGACCCCAAAGAAAAATGAGAAGATTACTATCATGTTCTTTCCAATGGTGAGTCTTCTCTTGACATATAACTATCTCCACTGTCTGTAATTGAAAATTATATTTCAACCAAACTCCAAGATTATATAGGTAGTGCTCGTAGATATACTCAGCAAGTGGATGTGGACAACCCTGTCTTATGATAACACAAGATTGTATATCGTTAGACATCTTGTATGATAGTGGCAAAACACCCTTCCAATACTGGGTTCACCTCACCTTATTGTTGTTCACCAAAATCAATTATTAAGTGACATATAATATACGACACACACATCTTAGGTCCTCAATACAATTATATATTGTATGTCATGCCGTTTTATAATGTGTTGAAAAACTTTGACAGTCACGGACCATCACACTATTCCCCTGTTATCCCCGCTCGACCCAGCTACACTCTTATTACCTGAAAGGAATTGTGAAGAAAAAGGGTGAACACAAATAGCCCAGTAAAGAATATCATGACTAAAGATAATTAAATTATCAATAACCTTCGTCAGTAATAAATCAGAGATTTAGATCATATGGTAGATGATAAAACTTTTCAACCATAGTTGCAGCGGAACGAGCAATCCATTAAAAGAGTCAAATAGACCATAAAGTCTATTATCTTCTCCATGTTAAAAGTCCACCAATAATATTTTATCCTTATAACATCAATTAACAGTTCCTGTCCACATTCACTCATAATCATAATTGTGGTTCTAAATTCCTCTTCTCATCCAAGACAAGGATAATTTTTATCACTTGTCTTTACCTGAAACATCAAAGATCATGGTTATACCAAATAACAGTTACTGTTCATAATCATACTAATAAATTCATCTTTGCACTATTGGCCAAAGATATTCATTAACAGTTCATCTTTGCACTACAGGCCAAAGATATTGAACAACAGGTCATCTTTGCACTACAGGCCAAAGATATTCAACAACAGGTCATCTTTACACTATAGGCCAAAGATATTCAACAACAGGTCATCTTTGCACCACGGGCCAATGATATTCATCAATAATTCATCTTTGCACTACAGGCCAAAGATATTAATATCTCAAAGAAATACATAATCATTTCAGAATTTATATAAACCATAATTATAACCATGTTGATCAATTCACCTTTGCACTTAAGCTAAAAATATTCAATTGTAAATTCAATGGTCATGATCATACCAGTCAATGATTCAACTTTGCACTACTGGCCAAAGAGAACCCATAGTCACGATCATACCAATAATCTACCCATCTTTACACTCAAGTGAAAGAGAATTTTTTTCACCAGGATTATAAAAATGTTTTATATGATAAAAAAAATAATATGATCAAAATATGGATTTAATTTCAAGAGTAAAATTCATAAATCAACGATAATTTGGTCAGAAAAAGAAACCAATTTTGTCGTGAATAGTATCCCGTGAATAGTAACTCGTATTCATATATAGTACCGTATACGTAAATAGTATCGTATACCTAAATAGTGCCATATACATGAATAGTGTCGTATATGTGAATAGTACCGTATACGAGAATAGTAACCCTGACACGAAAAGATAAAGTTTCACAATAAAATCCATATCAATATTTATAATACCTTAATCCAAATATTATAAATCACTTAATAATCTCATAATCTAATATTATTAATATTACAACAATATTTTAATCATTTCTTAAACTTATAAATAATTTATTTTAATTATTTACACTTTATTAATTAATGCATTTAATCATCCTAAAATGCCAAACTCATAAGATTTAACCACCAATAACCAAAACCCTCATCAAAAATCTGCATATACCTTATATAGGATTCTCAAGCCATAAAATCCTATTTTCCAATTTTCTTACTTCACATAACATATTTAATTCATTTACTCATAACTAGTCCATTTTCATGAAAAATACCAAATTAGTACAAACAAATTTTCTTTTCTAGGATTTAGCAGAATATAGTCCCATATTTAACATATATTTTTCTTTGAATTTTTAAAATTCATTTACTATTTTTCATATGGCCAAAAATGCCAAATATTTAGACATTTATCATAAACTGTACTTTTGTCCAAAACTTCCGAAACTTACAGAGTATACTTCTGTTATATACATGTACTCCCAATAAAAATTTCACCAATTTTGGAGTTAACCACAAGGAGTTATAAGGGTTTACTTTTAAAATTGTCTTTTCTCATAAAATTCTTAACTAGTAATCTATACATCAAAAAATTGCCACTTTTGGACACAATCTAGAAAACTCATCAAATTATCATTTCAAATTTTTCCAAAATTTTTGAAGGTCGGAAAAATTACGAAACTGAAAAACATAATAACCCTTACAATCCCTTACCTCAAAAGAGCAGTATTTCTGACCGGAATATTGGATGTAAAGCTGAAGGAACCTTGCACTGAATAGCAACTGTGACACTCCCAAATCTAGGTACTTCATTTCCACAAGATTTGGTGCTCACTATCCATACATTCATACTATCTACCCAAACACAATAATATTTAAACCATAATCCTCCCTTTAAATAGGGTTACATAATTAAACTCAAAAACATCAAAGGTTATCTAACCTTTAAACATCATTCAAGTGCGGAATTAAATTATTACATTACATCATCATTAATAGTCTATGATCATAACAATAATCAAAAGTACAAATAAACATTACTTATATATTTTTCCCTTTCCTTTGCTAGTTGAAGGTTCATCTACCTTCTCAACTTTAGCTGCAATGAGTATATAAATATGCAAGAGTGAGCAAAACAATTCCTCACTAGATATAACAATGGATCAACAGGAGAATAATAATAATAACCGCCAACAATAGGCTCATCAAAACTGAATAATACTCCAACAATGATAATAAGAAACTGGAATCCAAAATATGGAATATATATAACTGAGGGTCATAAGACCATGAAACATGTCCACAGTTGCGAGTAATCTTTCAACTCCAACTTTAACAGTCATAAGACTATAAGGACTCCTCGTAATTAGGGGGATCAACCCTTCGTACAAAGTATTGTGCACAAACATTTTAACGCTAAGCGTAAATTATCCCCTAATAATAATAGGGTTGTTCATCTCAGTATTTAGAGTACAAGTCTGCACCAAAGAAAGTTTGGTTTGGATAAGCTTTCAAGGGAAATTTGAAGTTTAACGAACATCAACTAGAGGACTAGTTGAATCAATAGTGTTTGACAATCACAACAGATGTTTAATAACAACATAACATAGAATAATTGAGAATCATAAATGAACTGATTATACATATTAAACTCATGCTTGAAATAACTATAGAGCATAAGTATTCAACAAAATGAATAAAATGGTTAACCTTTGCTTGAACAGTAAATAAGCTAAGGTTAGAGTCTTATAACATTAGAAATGAAATTACTGAATGTACAATAACTGATAGCAAGCTAGAAACTAAAAACTTGCGCAACATGGTATTAACTCATGCAATGAATTAAAACAGTTCAACAATATAGAGGCGAGAGTTCAAAAACTACGTTCATTATACAATAACAGAACTTATGAAACTTGCTTAACTATAAACAAGCTAGAATGAATCAATCAAATGAGAATTTCAAATAACATTAGGGTTGAAGTTTTCTCGAATGAATTTTAGGAATAATTGGCTTATTCAATAAAAGTTAAGATAAAAAACTTGCTCAATCAAAAGAATGAAGTTATACAATGTAATAATAGAACTAGCTCAACAAAAGTGTAGAGCTAGAAAACTTTCTCAATATAAAAAAGATAGGGTTTAGAAACTTGCCTTGAGCGTAAGCTATAAAATTAAACTCACGATCACCTACACATAATTTTAGAACCACAATACCTATTAGATATGCTAACATACCATAACATGTTCATTTTTAGTTAAACTTATCATTTAAGCAACAAGTCTTTCATTACCATTTACATTTCAGAAATTCTAAGTGTTTTACTTCGTAACACTTGTCTAACGTTCATTATGTATACTAAATTATCACATAACGCGTTCTCGATTTACCAATCATTTTTACAACTTTGAACTTACTAACCACAATTCACTATGTTATGCTAACCTTAACATTACACATTTGACATAATTTCAGACATGTTATGATGCTTTCCCAAATCTGCAGAAGAATAATGCAGAAAACTCGAATAACAAACCAGGGGTATGTAGCATTGCGCCATACAAAACTTTGGACCGTGGCAATTGCGCCATTTTGCCTTAACACCAAGGCAGCAATTCTTAGGTGTTCAGACAGACGCAGAGAAGGCTAATGAAAAGTAGCCGACTTTAGCCCAACAAACACAAATTTCACCCACCAAATAGTGATAATAACACGTAAAATAAATATAAAACTATCATAAACAAGATTGCTAACATATTCAACCACTTAGAACAATTTAACAACCACTAAAACTATTTCAATTTCTCAATTTTCATGTTTTTCACATAAAACTCCATTTTTGATATTCATCCCAAAAATCATCATTGTGAATTCATTATTTGGCCAAAGCACTCCATTCAAATTACATTATGTTCGTTTCTTAATTAACTACCATATACAAGTGTCAATTTACAGTTTCACATACGAATTGGCCACTAAATTTGACACCTTTCATGAACATATGAAAAAATACATATAAACATATACTATCAAAATTTTCTTCTACTGTAAACTGAAATTAGCATGCAATTATTGTCTAAACATAATATCTAATCATCATAAACACATGTAATCCTCATAACTAATTCGAGAACATCAATTCTAAACATATAAAATTCACAGAGTCTGAAAATTATTATTGTAAAACTCATATATATATATATATACACACACACACACACACAAAGGTTATGTAAACATACCTTCAATTACAAATACAATCGCTGCTAATCACTTGAATTTGCTGTGAAAATTCGTAACTCTCTCTCAAATTTCTGTGAAGCTCTCAAACTTACTCAATTCTCTCTATTGTCTCTAGGCTAGCAAACTAAGTTATGTGCAAAACCAATTGAATAATAAGCGTAAACAAAAGAAACTGATATAGCCTTAATAACTATAATCAGTTATCAAAATAACATACATACTATAAATATATTATATTTATTATTTTATGTATATTATTTATTTTCACAAACTAGAAATCCCAAAAGCCATAAGGCTTGTTTGGCAAACCATTTAAATTTTAAAGAAATAAAATACTTAAGCCTTGTTTGGCAAAAAAACTAAATTAAACCCTTTTTAATTTATTTTAATAAACACTTTAGTTAATAAACTATAATCACATATTATTTATTTGGATTTTCATATCCAATATTAACCCATTAAATTAATCACATACTATATTTTAATTAAATATAGCCTTATAGCAAATATCACTAAATTATAACTTTCATTATAACTTTATTTAATAATTTAATATATCACTTAAATTATTAAATCAAAACAACAATATAACATCTCATGTTATTTTACAGCTCTTTAAATTATAAATTAATTTAATTTAGAAAAAAATTCTCTAATACATTTAGATTCATCAACCATCATGTCAATAAAATATTTATATAACTCAATAAATATTTAAATTACAATTTAAAATTTCAGGTCGTTACATCCTTCCCTCCTTACAAGGATTCTGTCCCCAGAATGACAATTTAAATAATCAAATCGTCACATTCTCCCCTACTTACAAAGATTCTGTCCTCAGAATCGAAGACACAGACTAATCAAATAATTCAGGGTAATTCTTTATCATATCAACTTCGAGTTCCCACGTAGCCTCTTCGACGTTGTGGTTCCTCCAAATCACCTTCACAGAAGGTATCACTTTATTCCTGAGCACTTATTCTTTCCTGTAGACTATATGGATAGGAATCTCTTCGTAAGACAAATCTTTACTGAACTGCAACGGTTCATACTCAATCACATGCTTGTAATCGGGTTTATACTGTCGCAACGCCGACACATGATAAACATTGTGCACATGCTCTAATTCTGGAGGTAAAGCTACTTCGTAAGCCACATCTCCCACTCTTCGCAATATTTGGAAAGGTCCAATAAACCTCGGGCTGAGCTTCCCTTTCTTACCGAAATGAATCTTCCCCTTCCAAGGAGAAACTTTTAGGAATTCGAAATTTCCTACTTCAAACTCACGACTCTGCCTGTGTTAATCATCATACTATTTCTGTCGATCTTGAGCAGCTACCAGTCTTGCTCTGATGAGTTTGACAACTTGGCGGATCTCTTTGAACCGATCCGGGCTGGGCCTAACAGTTGTCGTTCTCCAACTTCATCCCAATATAGTGGAGTTCTGCACTTCCTGGCGTATAACGCCTCGTATGGCGGTATACCAATGCTTGCGTGGTAACTGTTGTATGCAAATTCCACCAACGGTAGGTGATCATCCCAGTTTCCTTTGAAATCCATGATGCACGCTCTGAGCATATCTTCAAGCGTTTGGATCGTTCTTTCGCTTTGCCCATCGATTTGCGGATGATACGTTGTGCTCTTCTTCAATTGCGTTCCCATGCGTTCTTGAAGTTTCTTCCAAAAATTTGAAGTGAACCTCAGATCTCTATCTGATACAATTGACACTGGAACTCCATGTCTTGAGACAACCTCCTTAATGTATAGCTTTGCCAGCTGATCAAGATTAAATCTAATCTTTATTGGCAAAAAGTGTGCAGATTTTGTCAATCTATCTACTATCACCCATATTGCATTGTATCCTTTCTGAGTCATTGGAAGACCTACCACAAAATCCATTGTGACATGCTCCCACTTCCATTCCGGTATTTCCAACGGTTGAAGTAATCCGCTTGGTCGTTAATGCTCGACCTTCACTTTCTGACATGTCAAGCACTTTGTAACGCATTCTGTAACATCTCTTTTCATGTTCAGCCACCAAAAATGACGCCGCAAATCTTGATACATTTTCGTACTTCCCGAATTAATTGAATATCTTGAGATATGTGCTTCCGTCAAGATTTCTTCTTTAATATCCTGAATTGCTGGAACCCAAATTCGTCCCTCTAATCTTAGCATTCCCGCAGTATCGACCTGGTACTTCACTTCCTTACCCTCGACTACACTTTGCTTTATTTTCTTGCATTCTTCATCCTGTAGCTGAGTGTTTTTCACTTTGTCCACCAAAGTTGGACTAGACTTGCCATTGCTGAAATAAGCTCCTCCTTATCTATTAATAACATCAACTTTTCTCTGCCTTTCGTACTCAAGACATCTGCAACCATGTTTTCTTTGCCTGGATGATAAAAGATCTCACAATCGTAATCCTTTATCAATTCCATCCATCTCCTTTGCCGCATGTTAAAGTCTTTCTGTGTGAAAATATACTTCAGACTTTTATAGTCTGTGTAGATCTCACATTTTTCTCCGTAGAGATAGTGTCTCCATATCTTCAGTGCGAACACAACCGTCGCTAACTCTAAATCATGAGTCAGATACCCTTTCTCATATTCTTTCAGTTGCCTTGATGCATACACAATAACCTTGCCTTTCTGCATAAGGACACATCCCAATCCTTTGTGTGAAGCATCACTATACACCACAAAGTTTCCTGTATTATCTGGTAATGACAACACAGGTGCCATACTTAACTTCTTCTTCAGTTCTTAAAAACTTTCTTCACACTTTTCCGTCCAAACAAATTTTACAGATTTTCTTATCAAATTTGTCAACGGAGTGGCAATCTTGGAAAAATCCTGGATAAATCGTTCATAATAACCTGCCAAACCCAAGAAACTTCTTACTTCTGATGGAGTTCTTGGTTGTTCCCAATTTATCACAGCTTTGACCTTTGATGGATCTACAGAAATCCCATCCTTATCAATTACATGCCCAAGAAATTGTACATGTTCCAGCCAAAATTCACTTTTAGAGAATTTCGCGTAAAATTTTTCCTTTCTTAACGTCTCCAACGTCAGACGTAAGTGTTCCACGTGTTCCTCTTGAGTTTTAGAATACACCAAAATATCATCGATGAACACCACCACAAATTTGTCCAAAAATGGTTTAAACACCCTGTTCATGAAATCCATGAACGTTGCAGGGGCGTTTGTCAAACTAAAAGACATTACTAAAAATTTGTAATGTCCATACCGAGTTCGGAATGTCGTCTTTGATATATCCTCCTTCTTTACTTTCAATTGATGATACCCACTTCTCAAATCTATTTTTGAGAAATATCTAACACCCTTCAAATGATAAAACAAGTCATCTATTCTTGGCAATGGATATTTATTCTTAATAGTGACCTTGTTCAATTCCCTATAATCAATGCAAAGACGCATTGACCCATCCTTCTTCTTCACGAATAACACCGGTTCTCCCCACGGTGACACACTCGGTTGAATGTACTTCTTATCTAGCAGCTCTTGTAGTTGTACCATTAGTTCCTTCATTTCCACTGGAGCAATTCTATACGGGGCCTTCGATAT